>JAZKJV010000139.1:208971-808971 GCA_037367405.1 Ottelia alismoides
TATATTAAACTTTGGGGATACAAAAGTCCCGCGAATAAGCATCTCGGGTCTCGGATTTCGACGCGCAATATATCGATTTGATCGTCTCTGTACGAGATATACTTTTGATCGGGTTTGGATGTCCGAAATTTTCGAGATACGGTTTCTGTTTATTATTTAAATTTTACAGTTTTAAAATATCAAACGATATCCGATTGACGAACGGTCGATTCCATTGGTCTTATTTCGTCAAATCAGATTTTTAGGTGATCTCGGTCTGCTTCGCGGTTTCCGAATTTGCTTCGCGGCTTTTTCGGTCACGTATTATGGTGCGACCGATTTTTGGTCGATTTCGTCCAAATGACTTTTGATTAACGATCAATTGATCAATTTAAGTTATTTACAACTTTATTGGTTTAATTGAACCCTAATCGGGTCGGGTTTGGATTTAATGAGAACCCGGATGTTACAGAATACATGGCTATGGCTCAGGCTACCCGTGAGACTACTTGGCTACTGACCTTTATGTAGGAACTTGGTATTGCTGTCACTACTTCTATTCCTCTATACCGTGACAACAAATCCGATACATACATTGCTACGGATACTGTATTTTATGAGCGGACTGAGCATATAGAAATTGACTGCCATTTTGTTTATGGTGCCGTACGAGGAGGGAAGATTACTACTACACTCATCATGACAGATCTTCAGCTCGCATATGTATTCACAAATGCCTTACCAAAGAAGCGCCTCTCGTAAATAACTTCCAAGTTGGACAAGCTCGATAGATATGCTCCAACTTGAGGGGGACTATTAGTGATGTATTTATTTTTATCTTATTTCATTATAACCCCTCTGAGGTATTTATATATTTTCCTGGTTATGAGCACTATAGGGTTCCGTCCTATATAAGGACCCTAGACCTCCTTAATAAATCAATTAATTGCGTTCTTTCATTGTTTTCCACAACTTCTGTAGGCCTGCTTTATAGTGAAGTCTCCATCTCTCCAAGTCTAGCGATCTCTCCCTGTGCTAGTAGGAGAGCGAGAAAAAAACTCTCCCTGAAGGTCGATACACTCCAGCACCTGTTGGTAAGAAAAAACTCCTATGAAAATAGGCTGCCATGCATTGTTGATCTAGGGATCCGTAACACACGCCTCGTGAGAATCCGAGATAGCGAACATACGAGGGAACCTAGCTGTCAGAGTTCTGCCTCCTATCCAATCATTCATTCAAAATGCAAAGGAATGACCATCTCCTAACACAAGCCTAAACAACAAACTTGCCTATAGCAGAACGAAGCAGATACCCTTCCAGAAAACTGATTGGAAACGAAGGACGATGAGAGACACCAAGACGTGCTTGAACACCATAGATGCGGATTATAATAGTAAAAAGTTATGATAAGCAAAGTTCATCTTATTGTTGAGATGATTACCTCTAAAATCATAGGATGGAGAGGGAGGGGGAGAATGAGAAGGAGATTGAGAGAGCGACTGGTAGAGAGTCTGTCGGTCTGTGGGGCTATATAAGGAGCCTCACCCCTGTTCACGTTGAGAGATTATTGTGGAGAGAGAATGCAATAATTATCTATTATGAGGTCCTAGGGTTCTCTTATATAGAGGAGAAATCTATCAGGCAAATTACATAGTGTAGACAGAAAGAAAAAAAGAATAAATCAAAAGGATAGAAGACAACTAATATCTCAATACCCCCCCCCCTCAAGTTAGAGCACAGATATCAGGTAAGCTCAGCTTGAAACATCATCTCTGGAATGACCCTTTGGCTAGAGCCTTGGTGAGCATGTCCACTGTCTGGCTAGAAATGAAACCCTTCTGGATCATGTCGCGAGCGTAGTGACAATCTACCTCGATATGCTTAGTCTTCTCACAAAAGGCTGGATTGTTGGCAATGAAAAGAGTATTCTGGTTGTCGTATTGGAGGTGCATGGGAAGAGACACCTCAATAGCTAGGTCAATTAAAATGGATCTAACTCACATCATCTCTGTACTTCCCGGTGCCATAGCTCTGTACTCTAATTCTGCAATAGATCTTACGATTGCCTATCTGCTTCTTGCTTTTCCATGATACCAAAGAGCTCCTAATGAACACTACAAATCCAGAGGTAGACTTCCTGTCCTTGAGAAATCAGATTTTCAGAATTTACCTGAGGCATGCTGGATGTTGGGGAAAGCATTGGAGAATGAGAACATGCTGAGGTATATGTGTAAGAGGAGGTTGAAGAACAACATCATCCCCAAACTCAGAGGGACTCAACTTGTCACCTGTAGGAGTGTAGTACGTGATGGACTCAAGAAAGTCATAGTCACTGACATTGTATTTTCCTTGGACATGGTCAAAACACCTATATCCCTTTTGGGTACAAGGGCACCCAACAAACATACATTTGACAGCTATAGGAGCGAGCTTGTCACGGCTGGATGCAGAGGGTGACCAAATGCCACACAACTCAAGAGTCATGGTGTAAGAGAGAATGCCCTTCTCAGGAAAAAGCAAGAGAGCTGTGTGGAAGAGAATGCTTCGTTATTTATTCATAGAGCCCATTGGTTTTCTTATATAGAAGAGAGAAACCCTAATGGGTAAACTACATACTAAGGACAAAGAAATAAATAAACAATGAAATAGTAACATAACATAAAACTCTCAACACTCCCCCTCAAACTGGAGCATAGATGTCTATCAGGCTTAACTTGGAACATCATCTCTGAAAGGGTCGTCATGCTAGAGCCTTGGCGAGCACGTCTATTGTTTGCTCACTTAAGCTAACATGAGATGTAGAAATGAGACCTTTCTGAATCATGTCTCGAGTGTAGTGACATGGAAGCCCGAATTGTTGGCAATAAACGGTGCCGCCTGGTTGTGGCATTGGAGATGCATGGAAGAGACACCTCAATAGCTAGGTCAGTCAGAACGGATCTAGCCCACATCATTTGTGTTCTCCTTGTGCCATTGCTATGTAATCTGATTCTGCACTAGATCTGACGACAATCGACTGCTTCTTGCTCTTCCATGATACCAATGAATTCCATACGAAAACAGGGAAGTCGGAAGTAGACTTTTTTTCTTTGGGGCATCTTGCATAGTCTGCATCTGCACAAGCTGTAATTCAAGGGATGCGTTTCTGCCAAATAAAAGACTAGTGCCAGGTGAGGTGTTCAGTCCATCCTCGCCTCTACAGGCCGTCATAGTTCCCTTGTCGACTCCAACACCTCGCAAACCCCATCTCGATGGCAACCCCTCCTTCGTCGGAACCCTCACTCGCGCCACCAACCTACCGCACCACTCGCAACACCACATTTGCCCCCTTCTTCACCATCACCACCTGTGCTCCCTCTGCCCCTGCCTTTGACCCCTTCCTTATCCTTACAACAACCCCTGCCAAACCCACTACCACCAAACCCTTTCCCAGTCCCGACCCCTATCCCACTCCCCCCAACCCTACTACAGCCTCCTCCGCGGCCATCCTTTGCACCATCCTCCTCTCTCGTCGTCCATCCTGCGACGTTGCTACCACTACTGAAACCACAACCCACAACCCCCCTTTCGCGCTACCGGTATCAACTGATCCCCAAGGTCTGCCACCACTGCGGATTGTATCATGTGCACCATCATCGATGCTGCCCCCTCCATCAAGGGAGTCATCATTGGCTCCTCCGCGAAGGGAGCCACCGCAAAGAACTTGAGTCCATCCTTCTCCCAACATATATCCATTGCTGCCATCATGATAGTCGTCGTTGAGGAGGCTCCTCTCCAGCTGCTGTTGCCTAAGTAGGGGAAGGAGGGAAACCTTAGCATCAGATGGGTGTCTCTCTCCAATGGATCCAAATCCCACCAAAACAGGGATCCGGTCAAGGAAGCTCTTGCTCTAAATCTCCGTTTTATAAAGGTTACAAAGGTAAGCAACATATAAGTTATATTTTATTCAAGTGAAAGGGCAAAAAAGTGCCTTTTCGCTCCCTGATGGAAAAAAATATAAATGTGATGCTGAAGGGAAAGGAAAATAGAACAAATTGGGAAGATTGAGCCAACGATTTCAGATGGAATTATTCAACGATGGATTGAAGATCAAGAAATTCGTCGGGAGACGAATTTTATCAAGCATTGGGAAATTGATGCAATCAAACCTAATTTGAGGGGTCGAGAAGTATTGATGCAATCACGGATTCAAGGGTGCTAATAAATTAGGATTTTCCATCCAATTATGCATTTTATCTACGTTTAATAAATTGAGATTGATTGTAGTCTCAACAATTCTTGTAGATAATGTTAGTTAGAGTCAAGTTAGGAGTTCATTAGGATTTTATTTGCTTTGAATTTTATTCTTTTACTATTTTTTATTAGACCCCCTATATATAAAGGGGGCACTAGTACATTGTAAGGAGGTCAAGTTATGAACCGAGTTTGAGTTTTGGGTTCGGAGAGTGCATCCGCCATTATCCCATTTCCCCCAATTTTTAGGGGTTTTCTTCTCATCTCGTTCCTCTCTCATCTCACGAGGCGCGTTGCGCATCTTTCCTATTTTTTTGAATTTCCCAGCTGCGTCAAGTGTGGTCAGATGCTTCCTATGCCTCATGAGGTTATGCCTCTCATTTACTTGGGGTTCCCCCTATCGTCTCGTTGTCTTTGATAGTTGGATTAGTTACCAATAGTTGATAAGCTATAAAATAAGCTGGCTTCACATAGGGCCACATGTCTTTCAAATGGTGGCAGTCTGTTGTTGTTGGAGGTGGTCCTTTTGATGGTTTTAGTGTTCTTTATCTCCACGAGGCTTCTTCTGGTTGGGGTTCATCTCCAGCTCGAGGCTATAATGCAAAGATTTATTTAGAGTAACTCAAGGTAAGGGTATAAGGGGGAGATGTGGGGGATCTCTTTGGCGGACTTTGACCCGATGATGCGGTCGATAGATGGCTGGGGAATCTGGGACTGGATGAAATGAATAAGGCCATTATGGAAAAGGGGTGGCTCAACTTTGAGGGAATAGTGAGGATCTACTTGCAAGTCGATCCAAAGTATTTATGGGACTAGGGTGAATACCCGCGCTTCGCAACAAGATGTAAAAAATTGAAATGATAGGGAATCTATAATAAATCATTGACTAAATTTATATTTTATTGCGAAAACCAGCGAGTTCATATTTTAATTACAATAATTCAATTTTCACTGAATTGACGTGGTATTTTTTATGTTAAATAATGGAAGTAAGAGATAAGAATATTTTGGGAACATAATATGCGAAGTATGGAGATCATGCATTCATAAATGGCACAACCGATTTTCAGAAAAAAATGACAAATCCTGTTTTCAGGAAAAAAGACAAATCCATTTTGGATAAGCAATTTGATGACACTAAAGAGTAGGGCATAACTACCTCCAGAAGGTACCAACGCTAATAGTTGGATTTGAAGTATCCCTCCATATCTTTAAATACCATTTATGATATATTTCTTCTGTAATCATTTGGGCAAATGCCTACGAATCGACCCTCAACATTAAAAAAAACTCATTTAGTGCACAAAATATTAGGACTCTCGGTAAGAACTCTCAGTCTAGCCTCTATGTTAGTTGCATAGCCAAAAAGTAGAAGTCAAAAATTAGTAGACCTGAATAAAATATCACTATTCTTCATAATTTTGTAGCAAACACATATCACTTTTAGATTTTTAATCGAAAAAAGAGCAGAAGGTTTAACTATAGTGTGCACATCAATTTGATGTGCACACTTCCAATAACAAATGTCTAGGCATAGCCCGACATAGACTCAATCATCATCTTCTCAATAGGAGAATCGACACCGTTGCGTCTAAAGCTCATTTACAATATCAAGCTCCACCAGAATCTGATTCTGATAGAATTACTGTTAAGTTAATTATTGTGTTATGTTTTTCTTATTTACTTCCTGTTTCTCAGAGTACTTATCTTGTAATTAACCTAGGGCTATTCTCCTATATAAGAGAGCCCTCGGGTACGTATAATGTATCGACTTCTTTTCTCCTATCAATAACCAAGTCCAAATCCATAGAGAAACCAAATCTTAGCAAAATATCAATTCAAAGGGAACTTATCTCTTGTACACATTCAACGAAATTCACCAATGATTTTATCTGGACACATAGGACATGTTGAGTACATAATAAGAAGAATCCACATTGCAAATAGCTCAAAATTTGAATAGTTTAACATTAGAAGCTACCACAAAACCTCTCTCCCATAAAAAAACAATTCATACACCACTGTTACGATATCATCAACCCATTGGAAACCAACATGAAAGTCCACAACATTTAAATTTCAAACAAACATAAGGAAATCCTAATTTGATGAAAGTAAAATTTGAGGAAGAGCAAAATTTGGAGAAGACGAGGGAAGGAAGAACATGTATCAGAACATGAGGTTTTGGCCATGGGGATTAACGTGGAAGGGGGAAGAAGACGGATCGGGACGGTGATGCCTGATCAGGACAACATATCTAAAATTTTCACACGCACGACCTCCCTCATCAATGCATGCCTCCTTTTCCTCTAATTATAGACATAAAAAAACATAAAAATAATAGTAATGACAACAAAAAACTCTGAAGAAGGTGAAATCTAAGGGACGTGTACTCTTAGAGGAAGCGATTGTCGCCGAGATTGAGAACGTCCCCGATTCTATGTTTTTCTTGACAAACATGTCTTCTCATGGTGCGGTAACGGCAACGGTGTGGCGGTGCTCTCCCTCTTACATGATGATGAACATGGAATGATCCTGCGAGTCTCTCTCTGCGTGTTTCCTCGCCGGGCACCCGCGGGCAGTTGCACTTGTAGTTTTCCCCTGTAAGGGTGGAGAACAGAGGGGAGATCGGTTAGAGTCAGATGAAATGATGGAGCTCGAGTGGTGTTCATGTGGTGTCATACCTCGGGTATGGCAAGCCTTTGATGGATTTCTATCCGTACTTCCTCCAGGAGTGCTCGTCAGCGGGTATGTCCACGATCTTGAAGCTGGTGTCGGGACACGGTCACCTTTTTCACCCTATGCTTCTTGATTGAAAATCAAGTTTTTTTCTCACGAAACCGCGATTTCTGATTGTGGGTAATGTTGAAGATGGGATGTTGAGGTTGCCTCTTGGACTTAGAGCAGTGGCATCTCTTCTGGACTGAGATGGCGCCCTCAGAGTGCATGTGTCCGCGTCAGCTATTCTTGAAGGAGGTGGAGGAGAGGGAGGGTTTGGAGAGGAGGACGACATGGTTCCACACATTGGAGATCATTGGTGGTGAGGTAGGGTCGCAGTGGTTTGGAGAGGGGATGGAGAGGTTGAGGAAGGGTGTGGCCGCGATGGAAGCGAGCATGACCGATGCGATGATGGATACAACCTTGAAGCTGGAGAAGTCGTGTCCGGTGAGGTCGCGACAATCGCGGGCGGGTGGGCGACAGTCGCGGGCAGGTGGTGGTTGGAGAGGCGGTGGAGGAGTTGGTGCGTGCTCTGTAGGCCCCTCAAGGGCAGCCTCCGATAAATCGTCGATTCACTGCTGGGACTTGGGAGCGCTTGAGAGGTCGGCGGCAATAGCGAAGGGAGGGGCTTCAAGGGGGCGGATTTGGGCAAGAGGTTGTCAAGCTTCCGAAGGGGGAACTGAGAAAATGAATGGAGGAAGCTCAAGATGCAACGCGTCATGTTGTACAAGAAGCTGGGTGAAAACCCAACTTTAAATATAGATATATAGATTCTCTGGGATCTCTCTTCCATATCATGGTTCATGTTCACCATGATCTTTATAGAAAAGCATCTGCAAGGGCCTCCATTGTGCCCACTTTCTGAAGTTTTTTAGCTTTGGTTGATGAGAATGACATGCTTGGTTTTAAAGCATGGTCTATTGGGACATGTTATACTTTTCACTCCACTTTCTCTGAGCAAAGGTTGCAGTAATCCTCCGAGCATCTATTTTTTCACGTGCTTGTATTAAAGAGTTGTGAGGTGGTATATTCATTTCCTTGATCAATCTCTCCTCTATTGGAAACTTTTCGGACTCATTATACATCTCAGTCCAGATTGGTGGCACTGGCAATGCAATCCAGGCCTTTAGCATGTATGCAAGCTATTTGGTTGGCTCATAATGGGGCTATTCTATGTTGAAAAACATAGTTCACCATGCAACAACTCTTCTTGAGTCTTGGTTGCTGCAATTTTTTTGATAGTTTTTGCTAATATATTTCAGAGGGTATGCATAACTTTAGGTGGATGCTCTTTCTCTCTTTTTTAGAATGTGAATAAACATGAGAGACAGACTTCGAGATGATAAATTCGGAACCAACTTTATGGTGCAATGTATCGAAGAAATCACTGAATATCATGTTGTTTTGAGATAGTTAAAATGCCTACCCTACTTCATGGAAGAATGGATCTAATGGGTTAATGATTAATCTACATAGTGTTCACCTCAAACAAGTCTCAACACTAAGACATGGTTGTTGTGGAAGGAAAAGAAAAGGATGTATTCCTTCTAACCCTAGAGCTCTCTTATATAGAGGAAAAGCACTAAGGGTAAATTGCATAAACATGACAATAGAAATAAACAATATAGGAAAAAGGATAAAATAACATAAATATCTTAACACTCCCCCTCAAGCTGGAGCATATATATCTATCATGCTCAGCTTAGAACAACAGTGATGAAAAGGACCTCTAGCCAGAGCTTTAGTAAACATATCTGCAATCCGGTCTCCTGACGCTACATAAGATGATGAAATTAGCCCCTTTTGGATCAAATCTGGAGTGTAGTGACAATCCACCTCAATGTGTTTTGTCCTTTCATGCAATGCTGGATTATTAGCTATAAACAATGCTGCTTGATTGTCGCATTTAAGATGCATAGGAAGAGGCACTTCTATTGTTAAATCAGTCAAGACAGATTTGACCCACATTATCTCAGTACTACCTTGGGCCATTGCCCTATATTCTGATTCCGCACTAGATCGAGCAACAACAGTTTGTTTCTTACTCTTAAAGAGACTAGTGAGCTGCCAACAAACACAATGAAGCCTGAAGAAGACTTCATGTCCTTAGGACACCCAACATAATATGCATCTGCACACCCTGTAACTGAGAGACACATATCTCTTCTAAACAAAAGACCTGCACCTAGAGATGATTTCAGATATCTCAAGATCATGAATACTGCATCCATATGCACCTGCCTGGGTTGCTCCATGAATTGACTCACTCTACTCATAGAAAAAGATATATCAGGCCTGGTATTAGTAATATACAATAATTTCCCTACCAGCTCTCTGTACCGTCTCTTGTCCACCTCAGATCCGTCATCATGGAGCTTCACATTAGGATCCATCGGGGTAGTAGCTGGTCTACATCGTGTCATACCTGTCTTAGATAGAAGATCAATAACATACTTCCTTTGTGTCATAATCATACCCTGCTGGTTTCGTGCAAACTCCAGGCCAAGGAAGTAACGAAGCGTGCCAAGATCCTTAGTAACAAACTGCTTTCCAAGGAAATCCTTAGCTGCTTGAATGCCCTGTTCATCGCTGCCAGTGATAACATTGTCATCAACATAAACCAAGATGACTACAATACCTCTCTGGCTTCTCTTTACAAAGAGAGTATGATCTGCAGTATACCTGACAAACCCCTTCTGTCCAATCAATTCTGAGAGCTTCTGAAACCAAGCCCTTGGACTCTGCTTAAGGCCATATATAGCCTTATAAAGACGGCACACCATACTGGACTCGCCCTCAACAGCAAACCCAGGTGGCTGCTGCATGTAAACCTCTTCCTGCAGATCACCATACAAGAAAGCATTCTTGACATTCAATGGGAAAAGTGGCCAATCACGTACCACAACAACAGTAATAAGAATCCACATGGCAGAGTGACGCTCTACAGGAGATAAAGTGTCCTGATAATCCACACCATAGGTCTGGGTGAACCCACGGGCAACCAACCTGGCCTTGTATCTGTCTACGGTACCATCAGCCCGATGCTTCACAGTAAATACCCACTTGCTCCCAACAACAGACACACCTGGTGGAGCATGGACTACAATCCATGTACCTCGTGACTGTAAAGCCATCATCTCCTTCTCCATAGCCAGACGCCACTGACTGCTTTGCAGTGCCTCCTGATACGACCGTGGTATCTTTACAGTAGACAACCCCACAACAAAGTGCTGAAAATCCTTGGAAAAACGCTCCAAGGAAACATGAGAACCAATAGGGTGCATAGTGCATGCTCGTTTATGCCGCCGAAGTGCAATTGGTTTATTAAGATCCTCCGTAGGAGTAGTAGAGTCAGTATCTGCACCCTGTACTTTAGTCTGTGCATGCAAATCACCCGTGCCATTAGAAGAACTCAAATGCTCAGTACATACCTTGGGTGTGCTGGATGATAGAGGAGGCGCATGAACATGGGGCCTTCGCTGGTAGATCTGTGGAAAGAAAATAGGAGACGGTTGTGGAGGTGGTGTGGTAGTGGTGGTGGTGGAGGTGGTGGAGGTGGAGGTGGCGGTGATGGACTAGAACATGGTAATGACGGAGGTGGCATATAGATTTCTTCTCCATCCTCTGAAGGAGTGAGCCTGTCCCCTGTGGGATAAAATACATAATAGACTTAAAGAAGGTGACATCGACACTGACATAGTATCTTCGTCGAACATGGTCAAAACAACGATATCCCTTTTGGGTTTTGGAATACCCAACAAATACACATTTGACAGTTGTGGGAGAGAGCTTGTTAAGACCAGGAGAGTGTTGCTGAACAAACGCAACCGAATCGAAGACACGAGGCATAAGCGAGAAAAGATCCGTCTCGGAAAACACAATCAAGAATGGGATCTTCTCCCCTAACACCGAAGAAGGTATATGATTTACCAGATAACAAGCAGTTAAAACTGCATCTCCCCAATAGGAATGAGGAGCACGACTCTGAATCAAAAGGGTTCTAGTGACATCCAAAAGATGACGGTGTTTCCTTTCAGCCACCCCATTCTGTTGGGAAGTATATGCACATGATGCCTGATGCACAATACCATGAGACCTAAGAAATTGAGAGAGCTGAGTACTGCAAAATTCTAGTGCATTATTAGAACGTATGTACTTGACTTTTGCAAAAAAAGTTCTTTATTTCATTAATAAAATGCTGAATAACAGGACCGGCATTAGACTTATTTTTAAGAAGAAAGACCCAAGACAATCTAGAAAACTCATCAACCGCAACAAGATAAATATGTGTCCCTGATGATCTGGGACACGATTAGGATCCCAAATATCGGAATGGAGCAACTCTAACAGACTATGACTACTTGGACCCTGATGACTCTGGAAAGTGGACCGATGATGCTTCCCAAGCTGACAGGCCTCGCCCTGAAAAGTGAAACGTGGAGAAATATGTGGAAGAACATGAATCAGCTTTTGCAGAGGAAGATGACCAAATCGCCGATGCCACATATAGGGAGAAACATATCCAGTGCAGAGAGGAGAAGAGGCGTCAGCATACGGAGACTGCACTAGTCTGTAAAGGCCCCCTTGCTCACAGCCAGTTCCAATCACTCTGCCCATGAGTATGTCCTGAAACACAAGAGCAGATGGATCAAATATGTCATGACAATGTAAATCTCTGGTGATTTGACTAATTGATAATAAATTCATAGAAAATTCAGGAGCGTAGAGATCATTCGGAAGCCTCAATGTAGAAGTCAACTGCCCCTCCCCCTGACCAGTGATGGGGGAATGCGTTCCATCTGCTATCACAACTGATCGTCCAGGCTGAGTAGGACGAAAAACAATAAACTGACCTCTGTCACCATAGAGATGATGGGATGCGCCGGAATCCATGATCCATTCCATTGTCCGACCTGTAGCAACTAGTAAGAGCATAGTCTGTACTTGATGTAGACGCAGATGCTGAGGCTGCAACCTCTGAGGATCCTGAAGGAGAGCTAGTGGATCCAGACGTGCCAGGCATGATCTCCCTTAGTCATGCTACAAGCTCGTCAAACCTCTGGTCAGATGCAGGTGATGGACTCCCAGTCTGTTGCGTCTGCTCTGCAACTATGGCTGACGTAGGAAAACCTTGCTTAGAATAGCAGGTTTCTTCAGAGTGGCCTGTCCTGTGGTAGTAGGTGCACGGTTGACGGGGTCGACCACCCCCTCCTCTACCGCGGTTGGAACTTCCCCTGCCACGATATAATGTATGGCTGCCTCTACCACGTGACGCCGCCATAGCTGAAGAAGTGTGCTGCTGTAAAGTGCTCCCAGAGGGTATAGACAGTCTGCTCAATCTGCGATATACCTCCTCCATAGGAGGTATGATAGCATCCGTGAGGATATGGGCACGAGTTGCATCATATTCCGCATCCAGGGCTGCCAGAAATACTCCTGTCATCACAGAGTCTCTGTATGCCTTGAGCTGCTCTGGTGTAGCAGTCAAGGGTATGTAGCCATGTAACTTCTCAAACATACCCCTCAAAGAAGTATAGAGGGTGTGAAGAGGGTGACCATTCTGCTTCGATGTGAAGATATCATGCTGGAGCTGGAGTATCTTCGACTCATTCTTTGCCGGAGAGTATGTCGCGGCAAGAGTGTCCCACATAGCCTTTGCATTAGGTTGACTCAGTATATCATTAGCTATCTCCGTGGATCCAGTCCCAGATAGCCATACACGAGCATATGCATCATCCGCCTCCCATGTGGCATTTGTCTCAGTCTTGTCACGTGACTCCTCTGTCGTGAGAATGTGCTCTTGCCATTACATTGCATCAAACTTATGAACTGCATGGCCCACAGTTCATAGTTGGTTCCATCCATTTTGACAATGAGTGCCGGACCTTCGAAGGCACCCAGGGATGGGACTTCAACTCTGTCGTCGGACATGATGACAACAATCTTCAAGACTGGGCTAGCAACAAGAGATACCGGCGTCTACACTGACATACAGGAAGATAGTTGTTGGTGTAGACTCATACCGCAACCTCTTCCATTCTTTTGGAGAGTCCTTTGGGTAACTGGGGTGTTTTTAGGACTTCACGTTACACCCTAGGTACCCAAGAATCCACGGGACGACTACGTGTGGGCTGCGAACTGCCCACTACACAAGGGCAGCACCGGCGTGATGTGCATCCGAAGGGAGGAGCACATGAAGCCCTAAAGGCTAGGCGCGCGAGAAGCTGGGGGCCAGGCGGCGGCGAGGAACCCGCGGAGGCGCGGCGGCGGCGAGCTCGTGAAGCCCTTGGGGGTTAGGGTTTTGGTGGGGATAGGATTCTAGGGCACATGCTCCGATTTAGCCGTTGCTCTGATACCATGTGGAATGAAAAGAAAAAGATGTATTCCTTCTAACCCTAGAGCTCTTTTATATAGGTGAACAAATCTAAGGGTAAATTACATTAACATGACAATAGAAATAAACAATATAGTGGATCTCCAGACGTTTTGCGGTGCGCTAGTGGCGAATAGAGATAGAGCTAGGAGGGAGATGCTTTATCCTCTGGCCGTACTGTGGGCTGTTTGGTTGGGAAGGAATGCATTGCTTTTCTCGGGCCAGCGCTTTTATAAGGAAAACATGGTGATTCTTGCCAAGAGTTTGGTGGAGTGGGTTTTGTAATGCTCTCTCATTCGGGCATAGTTCTTGTATTATCCTCCTTGTTTCTGTTTTCGCTTTTTGAATAAAAGATGGGGCGAACACCGACGAGTGTATCCCCCTCATTTCAGGCTTTCAAAAAAAATATAGGAAAAAGGACAAAATAACATAAATATCTTTAACAATTGTTGTAGTCGGTAAAGACAACAAGAACCTCTTCATAGTGTTCTATGACTGTGTTTCCTTATTTCATTTTGATATGCTGTTAATGTTTACCTAATTCTTCTTTTGCGACGCTTCTAGGTTAGAGATGAACTTGAACAACTTTTGGATGATGATGATGATATGGCAGACCTTTATCTCTCAAGGAAATTGGCAGGAACTTCTCCTGTGAGTGGTTCTGGTGTCCCCAACTGGTTTCCTTCTCCAACAGCAGGCCTAAAAATATCTAGAGCAAGCAGGGCAAGTGCAACCACCTTTCATGGGAATGAGAATGACGTTGAAGAACTTGAGATGTTACTTGAGGTAAGCACTAGTATGGACTAAGTTCCATCCTGTTAAATTAATTCTAAAGCCAACATCTTAAATGCAGGCATACTTTATGCAGATTGATGGAACTCTGAACAGATTAAACACGGTAGTAACTAGCTCTTGCTTCACAATTTTTTTGTCATTGAAGTTTAGTTTGCAGCAAGTATTTGTTAAAGTATGATGTGCTAGGAATGATCTCATTTTTCGCGGTTAGTTGTTCTATTCTGGGAATGTACTAGAACATAGCTAGGTCATGCATCGGCCTTGGTCCACTATATTATAATGGTAATAGTTAAGTATTAATTTTGTGGTGGGTCCCATCTTAGGACCCCATCCTTTTCTTTCTTTCAAAAAAGTATTTGTTAGATGCCAACTTCTGAAAGTGTATTTAGTTTTATGTTATTTATGGCTGGAAAATTTAATGACTAAGCTGATTCATATAATAATGATTATTGCTGTGGAATTTCTTCCACCACTACGAACATTATAAAGGAGATAATTATAGCAACACTAATATCAATAACACGAGGAGTTACATGGTTCTTGACGGTCAATATAGTGGCCTTCAAGGGAAAACCATCCGAGTGTGTTTATGTCTAATTTCTTTTCATTTTAACAAGTAGTACATGGTCCTAATATAGGGCTCTCATACTTCAATAATCTATTAGTTGGTGATGTAGGACCAAATATATTAGATAATCCTCCAAACCATTCATATATTTTGACAAGATGTTATTTCCTAGTTTAGTTAACCTTCCATAGCTGTCAACACTCCACTTAGAGCTTGACATGATTTAAGATCTGAGATGCACATAGATATAACATATAAACACGACTTGATTATGCACAACTTGATTAACTAAAATAAACCAAGGTCCTTGATGGATTCTTACCTTTAAATATTTATTGTCTAGCATCCATGTTCCACCCTTTAGTGATTGAAACAACGATTTTACATGTGTTAAGAAAAGATTTTTTAGTGTCGTGTGCACACATGAAAACTGAATGATTTCAGATTTTTATTCAACTACAAGTCAGGAGATGTTAAACAAAGTATAAGGCAAGTAGAGAATCGATCCATAGGGACTCAGATACTTTATGTGAATTTCTATTCTATTTACAAAGGCATTTTCGACTTTCTATTTCAAATTAAATCCTAATTTTCTTTTTTATTTTCGAGACCTCAAAACGTAGTTAAGTCTCTATCACTAGATTCTATACATCGTAAGGATCACACCGGATTTTTTTGAGATTTTTTCGGATTTTCTGCTATTTTAGGTGATTTTTGAAAGTGCTCGAGGAATGAATGCAATTCTTTTGAAAATTTAAGGGCTTAAATGTAAATGAAACTAAGCTACTGGGGTTGATTGTAATTATATAAAAGGGTTTTTATCAGTTGTGTCCCTCCGAGATATTGCAATATCAGTTATGCCCCTCCCTTTTCGGGAATATCAGTTGTATCCCCAACTTCTTCCCATTCTATCACCTGTGCCCCTTGGGTTAGTTTCCTTCCATGCATAATACAAACGGACGTTAACTTGAAGGACACAAGTGGAATTAATTGAAAAAAATGGACTGAAATGTCCAACTCTTCTTCTTCCTCCCCCTTCTCTTTCTTTTCCCAGCCACCTGCTCCTCCAGCGACTCCTCCCGACCGCCTTCAGTCCATCCCTCCGCCCCAAGCTCCTCCCCCCGCACCTGCGCCTCCCCCTCTGCGCACGAACTCGTCCCTCCGCCCCGAGCTCCTCCCCGACCCTCGCACCTTCGTCCCGGCTCCTCCACGGCCCCCCTGGCCCCTACCTCCTCCCCCGCCCCTACCGCCCCGCGCCTCCCCCTCCCGTTGCACCTCCCCCAGCCCTTGCCACCCCCGCAACCCCGAGCCTCCCCCTCCCCCTGCGTCTCCCACATCCCCCGCTGCCCCTCCATCACCCCCCCTGCGCCTCCCCCCTGGACCTCCCCTTGCCCCCGCCCCCTGGGCCTCCCCTGCGCCTCTCCCTGCCCCCTGCCTCCCCCGCTGCTCCGCCCCCACCTCCTCCCTCTACCCACACCTCCCCCTCCGCCACCCATCATCAAGTACTGTCCCGACCTCCTACCGCCAACTACTGTCCCCGTCACTAACAGCTAGCCGCTGACCACGCCACGGACCGTCGGCCCCTGTCTCCGTCACCCGTCGTGAGCCACTATCGCCGCCAGATACCGTTCCAGCCACCAGCCTTCAGTCCACGCTTGTCGTCAGTCACCGATCTCGTTCCCTTACCGTTTGCCTACAATCTACCTTCAGCCACTGTCCTTGCCACCTACCGTCAGCTTTTGTTTTTGTTAAGTTAAGATAAAATTTTGACTAATTGATTCGTGAAAATTCACCAAAAAATTCAATAAAGTTAACCGTTTGATCCGTAATGAGTGATATATCTGTGAAAATGCAAAAATTTTAGAGATTTGATGGATGCATGAAGGTTTAACTAAGAGAGAAATTATGAAGAGAAAGGAAGAATAACAAATGGAGGAGGAAGAATATGAAGAAGAAGTCTGGACAATTATACCCTCTTAACTGCACCATGATTTGAAAAAACCATGGTTAAGTCACCTCATTGACGGTTAAACTAACGGAGGGGCACAAGTAATATAATGGGAAGAAGTTGGGGGTACAACTGATATTCTCGAAAAGGGAGGGGCATAACTGATATTGCAATATCTCGGAGGGGTACAACTGATAAAAACCCTATTTAAAAATGTTGAGACAGAACAAAAATATTCTAATCTCAATTGTTAATTGGCAAATTGCAGAGAAAGTTGACTGAGTTTAGAGAATTGTAGAAAGTCCTAGAAGGGTGAAAATGCAAATATGAAAAAAAGGGAGTAAAAAATGCAATTTTTGTAGGAAAAGAATTTGGATAAATTGCATAAAAGAAATCAGAGTTTAATCAAATTGCATCAAGGTCCAAAACTTAAAAAAAATAATAAAAGAAATTAGAAATTGTAATGTGGTCCCCAGAACCACTTCTTCTTGTAGTTGATGGCAGTGGCATTGTGCTTGGCCACAAACGGCGAAGCATGGCAAGCGGAGGCTGGAGGGCGACGAGGACGGAGATGCGGCAAATCGCGGCGACACACGAGGAAGCGAGGCAGTGTGGAGGACGTCGAAAGTGGTCGACGATGGGTTTAAAGCTCAAGGCCCTCGATGGGTTCATTTCGTCAACCATCACCCTCCTCTATTTGTTGGTGCAGTCACGAGAGGGGAGGGGGCGGCGGTTAGCGGAAGGGGAGGCACGAGAGGTGGGCTGTTGGCATTGGACTGGAGGCCAATTGCCTGCGGTTGGAGAAGCTGGTAGGGGAGGGGTCGGCGTCAAGCGTGGGCTGGAGGAAGAAGGGGGGCTGACGTCAGCCCCCTGGATGCTGACATCAATACTCTTGTTATTTTTATCTTTTTTAGATGCCGGCGTTAGGATGATGTCAGCTAATTTGTTGCATAGTGATTTTTTCTTTTCTTTTTTTTTTTCCTTTTTTTGCAATTTAAAAGATCAAGAGAGGGGAGCCCTCATGTTCTTCCTCTAAAATTGAACTGAAAAAGAAAAAAAATTATTAGAAATTTAATATGAGCATGAAACCCATATTTATTGACCAAAAATATTAGGATAAGACAAAATGAGATTACAAATGAAGATTATCTACAATGACTGTTTTATGTATTTTTGATATGTTTTTGCATGCGATGTGTATGAAAATTAAGAATTTAAAATTATGCATGAAGTTAGGTAATATGGAATGGATTATACTCGAATTTTGCTAAAAAAAGGAAGATGCGGTAAATCATCGATTCATCAGTGATCCCATCAGATCTAACTAAATTAGAGAGAAAACTACAACTATAACCACTTTATTCTGAAAATGGGTACCAATTACTAAGTGTTGTGAGATTGTTCCATTGCTTAAGATGAGGATGAGATTCACCTGAATTTGGCTTCTGGTACAACATCTACAACCATGTTTGCCATCCTAGGATGATATGAAATACATACTCGAAATCCTTCATATTGAGCACCTTCTGATTAGACACATGTTTAGGTCTCTTGTTATCCATAAAAATCGCATATTGTTGCAAGAAAAATGCTATATTACTCATCTTGTTATTACATCGATATATATATATAGAGAGAGAGAGACAGAAGAGATGATATATTTAATGTGCCCTATGCCCATTTGAGTTGTGAGAACCAAACATGGGCTCGCCACGTGTATATGTTGGTTCTGTTTGGTAGGAGACGGTTTTGGCAATAACAATATGCTTTGCATTATTAACATAATAATAATTCGAGTTAAATCGTTTCCTTAAAAGGAGGTGGTCGATTTTAACAACAACAACAACAATGCCTTTTCCCACAATTAAGTAGGATCAGCTGCATGGATTCTTCGCCTCCATTCAGATCTATCTTGGGTCAATCTCGGGCTTATATCTAAAAAACTAAGATCCCTTCGTATAGTCTCTTTCCAACACTTCTTGGGCCGTCCTCGCCCTCTCTTAGCCGGCTCAACATCCCATCACTCACATCTCCTAACTGGTGTATCTGATGATCTTCTTTGCAAATGACCAAACCATCTTAAGCGGTTTTCTCGCATCTTATCCTCGATCGGAGCTACACCAACTTTCTTTCTTGTTGGAGCATAAGTTGTATGCGCCTATTGAGTTGTAGCAGGGTAAATGGATCCTGGAGGAGATCCATTTACCCCATTCAGTGTTTAGTCCCACATCGTCTAACGGTGGGACTTGGAGGCTCTGGAGAGGCTATATAAGGAGCACCAGACCTCCTGTATCCATTGAGAAAAAGGAATGAAGTATCCGTCCCTTTGAGGGCTTCTCCCGTGGTTTTATCCCGCTCCTCACGGAGTAGGGTTTCACGTAAAATCCCGCTTGTTATTTTCTTTGTTTATCTTTTTCCATGTTCGCTTCCGCATATTTATTTTATAACATGGTATCGGAGCGGGTTCGATTCTCGAGGTCTTTCATGTTCTTATTTTTTGTTCGAGAGTTTTGTGGAGATTATTTTTCGAGATTATGTTATGCCTGACTTTTCTAGGGTTTATGTTTAAAACCCTACTTTCTGTAAGAAGTTTATCATTCTAAGGTTTCTTTTGCGAAACCTATGATTCAAGCACATCTCTCGAGCCCCTTCGTCATCAGCATGGGCATATCAGTGCCTATTCTTCAAACCTCAGTGCCTCGATCTTGGGTACAGGAGCCCTATCAACCATCGTGCGCACAGGCGCTGGATATTCGTATGAAGTACTAGGGCTCCATCAAGCTTTGCGCCATATCTGCAGTCCCTGGCGGCACAGGAAGTATCTCCAAGCGGAGCCGCGACCCACGTTGGAACCCTATGGGCTCCAGGCACATCCAGATGCGCTCCAGGCAGCAACCTTGACATCTCTGCCTTCAATCCCTTGCCGCCATCCAGATGCGCATATACATCCAGCAAGGCTACGTCGATCTCCCTCGGCTCTCTCATCGCGCGCAAGCTCCTGGCGGATCCTCGGTGCAGTCGCGATCCCAGGCGGCGCCCTTCTCGCGGTGCGATGATCTCCTTCAGGTTGCACACATCTTCCGTGCTCAGGCGGCGCCCCACACGCACGTGCCAGGGCTCTCCAGCGGCGCGAGCACAAGATCTCTTTGGGCGGCGGCCTTCCAGCGGGTCGATCCTTCAAGTCCCAGATCGCAAGGCCTCCAGCAGGTGCCTTGAATCGTGCCTCCATGTCATCGCACAAGCCCAAGCAGTGCCTCCTGGGAGGTGCGCGTCTCTTCTCCAGCCCCAGGCAGCCGTCGAGCAATGTCTCTCTTCCGAGGCGGTGCCTCGATCTCCTCCCAGCCGAGTCGTGCAGTCGTGTGACTCCAGAAGTCTCCAGGAAAAACCCGATGGCGGCGAAGCTCACCGGTGCCTTGCGCGATCCCCAGGGCCCCGCGATCCTCTGGCGGTGCCATATCAATCTTCGGCGGCGTACAGAACCCCATCGGGGGGGCTGGGGTTCCAAGGGGGTTCCCAATCGTGGGAACCCTAAAAGAGCACTTGGGTTATTTAAAAAAAATTGTAGAGGTGGGTGCTCATTTTTAAGCCCAACAATGGGTAAAAAAAAAAGAAGAGAGTTGGGCCCAAGTGGGCCGCTAAAAAAATGTGTTTCGAGAAAAAAAAGAAAAAAGAAAGAGGCGCGTGCAATAAACCAAAAAAAAAGAGCCGCATGCATTTTGAAGAAAAAAATGATGATGAAAAGCCGAAAAAAAATTGGTTGAGACGGCTTAAAAAAAAAGAAAAACAAAGAAAAGTCGTAAGTTTCATCTTGTTCCCCTTATATCTTGTTTTCTCCCAACTTGATCGATGTTCATTTTCCGACAAGTATGGGAGAAAGGGGGAGTATATGTAGAGTCACAGGTCTTGATTCAGATATTCCAGATTCAGATGCAGATTCCTCAGACCAGCCAGATGTTGTTCAGACTCTACAGTTTTCAGATATTCTTCATGCGCAATTCTAGACTCGACGTTCAGATTCCGAGTCTCAGGTTGTTGCGCAGATTCAGACTCGACATTCGGATTGGTCAGAGTCAAGTTCGAGGCACTCCAAGATGAGAGGCCCAGTTTCGAGATCTCCAGAGAGAGACTCCAGTTTCAGACACGCAAGAGTGTGCGGTCATTGTCAGATGAGCATAAGTTGCCATCTTTTGTCAGAGGTCCCCATCATTCTTCTTGTTGTTCGGCCAGAGTTTTCATGTGAACCATAGGAACTCCAGAGCAGAGGACCATTCCCTTGAGGGCAAGGGTTTTCATGTGGTATCATAGGTACACCAGAGCAGTGCACCATTTTCTGAGCCAGATGGGCGAGACCCAGTTCTCCGACGAGGAGACTTCATGCGCAAGTTCAGACTCGATGATTAGGTTCCGAGTCTTCAGTTGACTCACACTCCAGCTCGTTCGTCCTCCTCACCTGCACGGCATGAGAAGCAACGTCCTCGACTGCAGCAATGTGCGCGTTGGGTTGATATTGTCCGTAGTGTCTTGTAGCGTTGAGTTGAGTTTCTGTCTGTTTGTCCAAGCTGAGCATTGCATGCTCCAGCTTGAGGGGGAGTGTCGGAGCATAAGTTGTATGCGCCTATTGAGTTGTAGAAGGGTAAATGGATCCTGGAGGAGATCCATTTACCCCATTCAGTGTTTAGTCCCACATCGTCTAACGATGGGACTTGGAGGCTCTGGAGAGGCTATATAAGGAGCCCCAGACCTCCTGTATCCATTGAGAAAAAGGAATGAAGTATCCGCCCCTTTGAGAGCTTCTCCCGTGGTTTTATCCCGCTCCTCACGGAGTAGGGTTCCACGTAAAATCTCGCTTTTTTTTGTTTATCTTTTTCCATGTTCGCTTCCGCATATTTATTTTATAACATTTCTAATTGCATCATTCCGAATCCGATCTTTACGTGTGTGCCCACACATCCACCTTAACATTTTCATTTCTGCTACATCCATTCTCTGCACATGTCTATGGTTCACAGGCCAACATTCTGATCCATAGAGTGCAGCAGGTCTCACGGCTGCTTTGTAAGACTTTCCTTTAATTTTTAAAGGAATTTTATTATCGTAGAAAATTACAGAGGCTCCTCTCCACTTTACCCAGCCTCCATTTATTCTATTAGTAACATCTCCATCAATTTCCCCATCCTGTTGCAAAATAGATCCCAGATATCTAAAAGAATCTCTCTTCTGAATGTTATTTTCACCAATCTTCACCTCAATTCCTTCACCATTGCTTCCATTAAAGGATTCTGTCTTAACCCTACTTATACGAAATCCTTTAGTCTCCAATGCATTTCTCTAGACCTCAGGCTTCTCATTTACTCCGTCTCTAGTCTCGTTAATTAACACAATATCATCAACAGATAACATACACCAAGGTAACTCGTCCTGAATGTGACTTGTCACAACTCGTCCATAATCAAAGTAAAAAGAAATGGACTCAAAACTGAACCTTGATGTAAACCAATGTTGATGTCAAAATAGTCAGTCTTCCCAGACGGTGTCCTTACAAGATAAAGCCCTATCAAAAATGTCCTTTATGAGGTTAATGTATAGGATAGGTACTTGTCTCTTCTCCAAAACTCTCCACAATATCTCTCGTACGTCGACAGAATCATAAGTCTTCTCCAAATCAATAAAGATTATACGAAGGTTCTTCCTTTTAGCTCTAAATCTCCATTGTTCTCCTCAGCAAATGGATGGCTTCAATAGTTGAGCGACCTGGCATGAAACCGACTTGGTTTTCTTTTACGTTGGAAACATGCCTCAACCTTCTTTCGATCACACGTTCCCAAATTTTCATAGTGTGACTCATCAGCCCGATATCTCTATAATTTGAACAATTTTGAATGTCTCCTTTATCCTTATAAAGAGGCACCACGATACTCCAATCTTCAGGCATTTTCTTGCTTCGCCAAATAACATTGAATAGATTCGTAAGCCAAGTCAAACCGCGCTCACCTAAAACTCTTCGTACTTTTTTTTGAGCCAAAAAAAGGGGATACACTCATCGGTGTTCGCCCCAATAAGATAATATAAAAGAGACGAGAAACAAAGGTACAACATGCGCCAGGACAAAACAACAGATGCCTGCCAAGGAACAAAGTCCTAAACCCAATCACCAACCAACCTCTCGCAGTGAAAAAGAACGTTCTCCCTGTAGAAGCGCTGACCCGAGAAGAGGGCAGCGTTCCTCCTCAACCAAATCGCCCACAGCCCCGCAATGGGCCGAAGGATGTCCCTTCTCTCCCTGTTACCGTTGTTCACCAACGAATCGCAGAAGGACGACAAGTCATTCGTGCATATCCAATTGAAGCCCGCATCCTGCTAGAACTCGCTGACCATTGGGTAAGCGAAGAAAAGGTGATCAATGGTCTCGATTGCCGCATCACATAACACACATCTGTTAGAGATATTGACGAGAAGCCTCGAGCATCGATCCCTCGTCATCAGCCTTTGCCGCTAGAGAAGCCAAAGGAAAAACCCAATACGTTCTGGGAGCTTCAATCCCCAGAAGAATCCGCAATCACGAAGCAACGAGTCCGACCGCGCAGGCGGGGGCCTAGATATTGCCCCATAAGCATTCCGCGTCGAGAAACGCCCACCCTGCCGTAACCAATGATCACGACCCCCAGAAGGTCTGCCCGCATCCCCAATGGCGTCAATAAGGGCGATAAAATCCTCAAGCTGCTGATCCGAGAAGTTCTCCCTGAAAGTCGGAAGCCAGCAACCATCCGCCCAACACTACGCGACGCTGGCATCCTTGTCAACCGCCAACGCAAACAAACGAGGGAACCAGACACTAAAAATCCCTCTTCCCGACCAATTATCCTTCCAAAATCTAAAGGATCCACCATTCCCCACTACTGGCATAAACAACGTCAAATATCTTTCAAAGACCTCCAGCATACCGCGCCATAACAGAGTCAGAGTACCCCTCAACTGTGCCCGAGCATCCAATGCCCCGCAAGCCCCGTGAATCTCCAGCAAAATATTGGCAAAGAAGTCTTCCCCAGGGCCCCAAATCCTATTGGCCCACTTAAGGAGGAAAGCATCATTAACAATCTCCAGTCTCCGTACGCCCAAGCCCCCATCGCGCTTGCGACGCGTGACCTCATCCCACCCCACCGAGTGAAGACCACCCCCCGCCTCACCATTTTTTCCCCACAGGAATCTGCGCATAAGCTTTTCGAGGCGTGTGCGAATCCCCACCGGCATCCGGCGATTAGAAAAGAAATATACTGGAATCGAGGAGTGAACCTCCTTGAGGAGCACCAGACGCCCCCCCTTCGAGAGTAAAGCCGAACACCACCCAGCCGCTTCTCCACCTTCTCCACAACCACAAGCCAGTCCCTGAGAACGAAGGTTATGAGACCTGGGAAAGGTATAGGATGGTGTAGAACTCTCCATACTTCTACAGGGATGTCATCCGGTCCTATACCTTTCCCAGGTCTCATAACCTTCAAAGCCCCCTCTACTTCCTTTCTTTGTATTCGTCTATAGCTTGCACGATTCAAGTAACTTTCACTACTAGCTAGATCACCCAAAGTGATCTCTCTATTTTCTTCCCTAATGAAAAGTTTATGGAAGTACTGCTCCCATCTAGTCTTTATGTCCTTCTGAGTAACAAGCACACGACCTTCCTCGTCCTTAATGCATCTCACTTGAGAAAGGTCTTTGGTCTTTCTTTCTCTTGCTTTGGCCAACCTGAATATATTCTTCTGGCCCTCCTTAGAGTCGAGATTTTAATAAAAAAACTTCATAAGCTTTTGACTTAGCTTCGCTTATAGCCTTCTTTGATTCCTTCTTCGCTATTTTGTAGTTTGAGACAGTTTACGCTGTTCTATCCTTAGACATAGCTTTAAAGCACGCTCTTTTAATTTTTAGCTTCTCTTGCTCCCCTTCATTCCACCACCAAGCCTCCTTTTGACCTAGAGCTCCTCCCTTTGATTCGCCTAGTATCTCTTTGGCTACCTTTCGGATACAAGATGCTACTGCCTCCCACATCTCATTTGCACTTCCGCTACAATCCCAAGATAATTCTTCTAAAACATTCTCCTTGAAGCTCAATCGCTTCAGTAGAAGATTCCACCATCTAGTTCTAGTGATCTTAGGAACCCTCCATTTCTTTACCAGCCCTTTTATTTGCACATCCAAGACTAACAAACGATGTAAATTATTGCTGGCATATAGTTTATTTATGGAATGATCATTCCACGCATAGATTAGAAAGGGTAAAATACTGATTACAATAATTACTTATTACGTAAATTACTAATGTCCATACAATAATTACCATTACAAATGTCCATATTACTGAACGCATTATGATTGTTACTGAAGTTATAGTTATCTAGTACTTCTGAATATGTACTAGACAATTGAATAGATAAATTACTTATGTTTATATGAACAATTACTGAATATTCACGTCCATATTACTGACTCATTGTGATTAGTTACTAAAATTATAGTTATAGAATGATTAGTTACTGAAGTTATAGTTAATAATATTCATATAGCAATTACTAATTTCAAATGTCCATATTTTTGAATTCATTATAATTGTTAGTGAAGTTATGGTTACTATTATCCATACAACACTTACTGATTATGTAATTACTAGTGTCCTTACAACAATTACTGATTACAATGTCCATATTACTGAACTAATTATGATTGTTACTGAAGATATAACTATTTAGTACTTGTGAATAATTACTAGATAATTGAGTATGAGTATTACTGAAGTTATACGAAGAATTATTGAATATTCATGCCCATATTACTGAGTCATTGTGATTAGTAACTCAAATTATGGCTACACATCAATATACTCATTTGATAACTGTATTTGTTATTACCTCTTGTATTAGTTGCAGAATGATTGGTTCTTAATAATATTGTCAAAAATGTTCTTCCCGCCTCTTTAATCAGGAAGTATACATCATCATCAATGTTTCATTTTCTATTTTTTTGATCCACGAAACATAAGAAGTGTTCGGGCATTTGGCATACCTGAAATAAAAATCTATTAGTAAACCAGTAGTTGCGAGTTGTAAGAACTAAAGAGGAAGTAGTAACAATTGTGTAAGCAATAGTAAAATAAAAATATTGTCTTAGTAAACAATGTAAATACATTAATAACTCAGTATATCTCTAAAGTAATGCATGAAAAGTAACATAAAATATTATATATATAAATTAAGTAAATATATTAGTAATTCAATATATTTTCAAAGTAACACATAAAAAATAATAATTGTGTTAACAATAGTAACGTAAGATATCTTATAAGTAAAATAAGTAAATACATTAGTAACTCAGTATATTTTCAAAGTAATGCGTGAAAAGTAATAATTGTGTTTACTGTAACTTTCTATTATATGAAATCAAAATGCATTTGATAAAAAATCAATTAGATCTAGAGATCGTGGATCAAAACAAATAAAAATTGGCATTATAAACACAACTTTATCATATTTCTATAAAATTTCTCGAATAAAAATTGCTTATGATAAAAATATGCAGCATTCATGAAATAAATATTATTAAACTCAACACTATTGATAGACGTGAAAAATTATTAAAACAACAAAATTATGATAGAAATAAACGATTAAATCATGAAAATAAATAACATACCTCCACCTTGATTTGGAACGAAAGAATCGTCTTGCTTTGGAATGAAACAATAGGGTTTGCCAATTGAATACAACCTTCCACTTCAAGAAACACAGATCTATTTTTAGAAATATTTTAAAGTCCGAATTTATTTTATTTCCATTACAATTCAGTTCCTATTTTTTGAGGATTGAATCTTGTGGATGGACATCTGCGATTGGGTACTTACCATGACTCAAATGGGCATAGGGCCTATTGGATAAAAATCCTATATATAGGAGTTATCCAATGGCCCTTTGCCGATTTGGGTTTTGGTGATCACCAAACGCAAGCTCTCCATGTGTATATGTTTGTTCTATTTGGTATGTGACGGTTTTGGCAATAACAATATGCGCTTAGCATTTTTAATATAATAAGAATTCGAGTTAAATCCTTTCCTTAAAAATGTATGGTCGGGTTTATAAAAAATAAAAATTTTACGTTTAGATTATTGATGGTATAGGGTTTATTTATTGAATGATCATTCCACGTATAGATTAGGAAAGGTAAATTACTGATTACAAATGTCAATATTACTAAGCTCATTTTGATTGTTACTGAAGTTATAGGTAATAATGTCCATACATCAGGGTTACTTATTAGTTTAATTACTAATGTCCATACAACAATTACTGATTACAAATGTCTATATTACTTAACTCATTATGATTGTTATTGAAGTTATAGTTATTTAGTACTTTTGAATAATTACTAGGCAATTAAGTAGATAAATTACGGATGTTTATAGGAACAATTATTGAATATTCATGTCCATGTTACCAACTCATTGTGATTAGTTGCTTATAGTTACACGTTAATTATTTATTTGGTAACGTTAATTATCTCTTGTATCAGTTACAGAATGATTAGTTGCTGAACTCATTATAATTGTTACTGAAGTTATAGTTACTAATGTCCATACAACAATTACTGAATAGGTAAATTACTAATGTCCGTACAACAATTACTGATTACAAATGTCCATGTTACTGAACTTATTATGGTTGTTACTGAAGATATAATTACTTAGTACTTCTGACTAATTACTAGATAATTGAGTCGGAATATTGCTGACGTTATACGAATAATTACTGAATATTCATGTCTGACTCATTGTGATTAGTTACTGAAATTATAGTTACACATCAATTATTTATTTGGTAACTGTATTTGTTAATTACCTCTTGTATTAGTTACAAAATGATTAGTTCTTAATAATATTGTCAAAGATGTTCTTCTCGTCTCTTTAATCAGTAAGTATACAATGATCATCAATGCTTCATTATTTAACTTTTTCATTTACGAATAATAAGAAGTGTTTGAACATCCGGCATACGTAAAATAAAAGATGAATTAGTAAGCCACTATCCGTGAGTTGTAAGATTTAAAGAGAAAGTAGTAAAACAAAACCTCGATCCTATGATACACTTGAATATAAAGAGAAAAAAATGAGAAACTTAATTTCAGAATAGGCACAAGATAACTGACAATTGTGTAGGCAATAGTAAAATAAAAATGTCCTATCAGTAAATAATGTAAATACATCAGTAACTCAGTATATCTTCAAAGTAACACAAGAAAAAGTAACAATTGTGTTAGCAATAATAACATAAAATATCTTATAAGTAAATTAAATAAATACATCAGTAATTCAGTATATCTTGAAAGTAACGCATGAAAAAGTAACAATTGTGTTAGCAATAGTACCATAAGATATCTTATAAGTAAATTAAGTAAATACATCATTAACTCATTATATTTTCAAAGTAATGCATGAAAGTAACAATTATGTTTACCGTAACTTTTTATTATATGAAATCAAAATGCATTCGATAAAAAATCAATTAGGACTACAAATCGTGTATTAAAATGAATAAAAATCGATATTATGAATGCCGCTTTCTCATATTTCAATAATACTTCTCGAATAAATATTGCTTATGATAAAAAATACGCAACATTCATAAAATAAAAATATCGCTTATGATCCCAAAACAAACAATGTTGAGAGCCGAAAAATCATTAAAACAACGAAATTACCTCTCGCCTTGTGTTGGAACGATTCAATCAAGAAAACGAGTAACATACCTCTCGCCTTGCGTTGGAACGAAACAATCGCCTTGCGTTGGAATGAAACGATATATTTTAGCAATCATAATGTGCATTCCACTTTCCAAAAATGCAACTCTATTTTTAGAAATGTTTTAATTTCCGATTTGATTTTATTTTCATTAGGAAAATCGATTCCTGTTTTTTTGGTATTAAATCTTGTGGATGGACGACTACAATTAGAAATAGCTCTACACTCCCCCTCAAGATGGAGTATAGATATCGATCATGCTTAGCTTGGATGAACACTTCTGAAATGGCCCCCTGAGTAATGTCTTGATAAAGATATCTGTTGTTTGCTCTCTTGAACTTACATGAGAGGTGGAAATCAAACTCTTCTGAATCATATCTCTAGTATAGTGGCAGTCTACCTCAATATGCTTAGCTCGTTCATGGAATGCATGATTGTTTGCAATAAATAAAGCAACATGATTATCACATTGTAGCTGCATGGGTAGTGTTGAGATTGTTGAGATAATTATGGTAGTTGTTGAGATAATTATGTTAGTTTTCTATTTTTGGTATGTCTCTCTTATGTAATTAACCCATGGCTTTTCTCCTATATAAGAGAGCCCTAGGGTCTCTTCTATCGTATGAAAAACGTTTCTCCCAACATGGTATCGGAGCAACGGTCCTAGACCGGGGTTCCCATATCCCACCCAAAACCCTAACCCTAACCCTAACCCCCCTTCCCCCCCACCCCCCGCCTCCTCTCGGCGCCGCCGCAGCCCAGCTAGGGCCCTCCCCCCGCCGACCGCTGCTGCCCTAAGGCGGTCCAGCCCTTCTTCGCCGCTGCCTGGGTTTTCCCCAGCCACCTGCGCCGCCGCCAGGGCTCCCTGCGCCGCCGCCAGGGCCCCTCCAGCCTCCTGCGCCGCTGCCTGGGCCGACCCCTGCCATCCCGAGGTGCCGCAAAAGCCCCCTCCGCCCTCCTGTGCTCGGCTGGGGTGTCCAGCAAGTGCCGAGTGCGCTCCGGTTGACTTCCCGTGATCTGAAACCGGTATTCCAGTCCCTGTTTTGCAATCTATTGGTCTGATTTTGGTTGTCGGTGGTGTTTTTGGTTTTCCATATCACATCTAAACACCACTAGACCTTAATAAACTGCATAGGAATGGTTGTATAAGTCTATATATACAACCTCTCTTCTTCATGCTTGTGTAGACATTATTCGGTTGATCTACTCCTCAGTTGTCCGAGGTTCATTTCATTGATACAATGTCCGACATTAAAAGTGACATGTTCTCTTATTCTGGTGCATTCAAAGGATCTGCACCAATAGTCAAGATGGATGGGACCAATTATAAACTATGGTCCATGCAGTTTCGCACTCTTATGCAGTGCCACAACAAAGAACACATTATCACCGAATCCGAACCGGCGGACAAAACTGGGGCCAATGCTTCGTGGAAGCAAGATGATGCTTATGCTCGTATTTGGCTCTCCGGGACGCTCACCACGGAGATTGCCAACGATATTGTCAACCAACCCACCGCAAAGGCTATGTGGGATATTTTAGCAGCCACATATGGGCAAGCCAAGAATGAGAGCAAGATTCTTCAGTTACAGTTTGACATTTTCTCGACCAAACAGAATGGTCGCCCGCTTCATGTGCATTTTTCTCATCTTCGCGGCATGTTTGAACGTCTACACAGCTTCATGCCTATCACTGCCAGCACCGAGCAACAACAACAGTATCGAAACGCCACTATGACAGTGGTGTTCCTATCCTCTCTTGATACCGAATATGATGCAGCACGTACACAACTTCTAACTGGAGAGACGATACCCTCTATGGAAGAAGTATACAAGCGACTCAGTCGGATTACCGCTACTCCCACTACTGTCGCTCCGAATCCTTCCGCTATGGCCGTCTCACGGGAAAGGGGAGGATCTTCCCAGTTTCGAGGATGTGGTCTTCGTGGTCGTGGTGGTGGCCGTCAGCGTGGCCCATGTTCTTATTGCCATCGTCCTGGTCACTCTTAGGAGACATGCTTTCAGAAGCATGGATATCCAGCCTCTGCAAGGGTTGCTGAACAGACAGAAACTACCTTGGCTCCATCCCAGGATGCTCGCCTGGATGATATTGTTTCTAAACTTTGCGAGATGATGTCCGCTCCCATTATTCCGACTGTGACTTCCTCTGATGCTGCGGCTACTGCCAAAGCCTCGTCTAGCTCCTCAGGCACTACTTATGCTCTTACGAGTTGTAGCAGCTCTGATTTGACTGATTGGATTGTGGATTCGGGAGCATCTCATCATATGTGTGGAGATCGAGCACAGTTTACTTCCTACAGCCCGATTGCCTCTGGTCGATTCGTGGTGATTGCTAATGGAGTTCGACTACCTATTGTTGGTCAGGGGGAGATTGTTCTAGCTCCTTCTTTTCATTTGCAGAACGTTTTACATGCTCCAGCCTTTCAGATGAATCTTTTGTCTGTTAGTCCAATTACAAAAGATTTACATTGTCGTGCCATATTTGATCCATCTTCCCTTGTGTTTCAGGACATACTAACGGGCAGGGTGATTGGATGTGGTGGCCTTGAGCAGCGAGGATTGTACATGCTTACCATACCATCTCATGCTGGGATCGCTACTATTCCTTCTAGATCTGTTTCACCGTTCATGTGGCATCTACGCTTTGGACATCTTCCTCTTCAAAAGATGTGTCATGTTCTACCTCAATTATCTACTCGTACTACCTTGGATTGTGAAGCCTGTCAGCTTGGAAAGCACCATCGCTCTTCATTTCCGTCTCATCAGAGTCGTGACAGTAGTCTGTTGTTTGAGTTATTTCATTTTGATATTTGGGGTCCTAGTCGTGTTCCTGATCATCAGGGACATCGTTTTTTTTTGTTGTTGTTGATGATTACTCTAGACTATCTTGGGTGTTTTTGTTAAAACATAAGTCTGAAGCTGGTGCTCTAATCAAGTCTTTCCTTATTGAGGTCAAAAACATTTTCTCCGCTAATGTTAAAATTATTCGTACGGATAATGCCTTGGAATTCTCTACCTTACAATTATCTGCGTTTCTCAGATCTATTGGTATTATTAATCAGACCTCTTGTGTTCATACGTCACAGCAGAATGGTGTAGCTGAACGCAAACACCGTCACCTTCTAGATGTCACACGGACGCTTTTGATTCAGAGTCGAGCTCCCCATTCTTTCTGGGGAGATGCTGTTCTTACAGCCTGTCACTTAGTAAACAGGATGCCTTCCACCATGCTAGGAGAAAAGGTTCCCTTCTTGATTGCGTTTCCCGAGAAGGACCTATTTACTCTCACTCCCAGAGATTTTGGTTGCGTCGCCTTTGTCCACAATTTTGCTCCTGGTCGTGACAAGCTCTCACCCAGAGCGGTCAAATGTGTTTTTGTTGGATATTCTCGTACCCAAAAAGGGTATCGTTATTTTGATCCTGTAGGACGGAGATATTATGTGAGTGCTGATGTCACATTTTTTGAGTCTATTATGTATTTTTCTCCTACAGGTGACAGATTGTCCAATGGTAGTTCTGAAGAAGATGTGGTTGTTCCTCCACCACCTCCTTCTCCTCCAACTCTGCCTACTCCACCACAAATCTCTCCACCTCCATCTCCATCTCCACCTCCACCTCCACCTCAATTCTTGCCACGTGTTTACACTCGTAGGTCTTCTACTCACCCCGCTGCTCATATGCCCTCTACATCATCCAACACGCCTCATGTATGTCATGAGCATATTATTTCATCTGATGGTCTTTTGGATGGATCACAGGCTGAGACAATTATACATAACAGTGTGGATGATGACCTGGAGGTTCCCATTGCTTTAAGGAAGCCTCGTCGTCAGTGTGCTACTTACCCTCTTGCTGCACATGTTAGTTTGGATCATCTTTCAGAAGAGTACATGCGCTTTGTTGTGGGACTATTTGCAGTTACTGTCCCACGAACATATCAGGAGGCGTTACAGGACAATAGGTGGCGTATGGCCATGGAAGAGGAGATGGCAGCCTTGCAGTCGCGGGGTACATGGAGTCTTGTGCCTGCTCCTTTGGGTGCCTCCGTAGTCGGCTGCAAGTGGGTATTTACAGTCAAGCACAAAGCAGATGGCAGTGTGGATCGTTACAAGGCGAGGCTTGTGGCACGTGGGTTCACCCAAACCTATGGTGTGGACTACCAGGATACCTTTTCCCCAGTAGCCCGACACTCAACGCTTCGTATCCTTCTGTCAGTTGCAGCTTCCAAGGATTGGCCTCTTTATCAGCTTGATGTGAAGAATGCATTCCTATATGGGGATCTACAGGAGGAAGTTTATATGCAGCAGCCACCATGGTTTGCTACTGAGGGGGAGTCCCAGAAGGTATACAGGCTCCATAAGGCGATTTATGGCCTTAGGCAGAGCCCTAGAGCTTGGTACCAGAAGCTATCGGAGCTAATAGAGCAATAGGGATTTGTACGGTCTACTGCAAATCATTCACTTTTTGTCCAGAAGACACAGGTACCATTGCTATTCTTGTCTATGTAGATGATATCATTGTCACAGGGGATGATGAGCAGGGCATTCAGATTGCCAAGGAATTCCTTGGTACGCAGTTTGTGACCAAGGATCTTGGCACTCTTCGATACTTTCTTGGACTGGAGTTTGCAAGGAATCAGCGTGGTCTTGTGATGACCCAGAGAAAGTTTGTGATGGATCTGCTTTCTGAGACAGGTATGACAGAATGCAAACCTGCTACTACTCCTATGGATCCAGGTGTGAGATTGTATGATGATGACACTGAAGAGGTTGACAGCAGGAGATACAGAGAGCTTGTTGGGAAGCTCTTATATGCCACCATCACCAGACCAGATATTTGCTTTGCAGTGTGCAAAGTTAGCCAGTTCATGGAGCAACCCAGGAAGGTGCATATGGATGCGGTTCAGATGATTTTGAGGTATCTGAAGAACTCACCTGGTACTGGTCTTATCTTCAGCAGGGATACATCCCTTGAGGTGACTGCATGTGCAGATGCAGATTATGCAGGGTGCCCCAAAGACAGGAAGTCTACTTCTGGCTTTGCTGTTTTTGTAGGCAACTCCCTTGTTTCATGGAAAAGCAAGAAGCAGATAGTGGTTGCAAGATCCAGTGCAGAATCTGAATACAGGGCCATGGCACAGGGAAGTGCAGAGATGATGTGGGTTAGATCCGTATTGACGGACCTTGCTATTGAGGTTCCTCTTCCTATGCAGTTGTTATGTGATAATCAAGCAGCTCTGTTTATTGCCAATAATCCTTCTTTCCATGAACGAACTACACATATAGAGGTGGATTGCCATTACACTAGAGACATGATTCAGAAAGGTCTCATATCCACCACTCATGTTTCTACTCGAGATCAGACAACTGATATCTTCACCAAGGCACTTACTAGAGGTCCTTTCCAGAAGTGTTGTACCAAGCTGAGCATGATAGATATCTATGCTCCAGCTTGAGGGGGAGTGTTGAGATTGTTGAGATAATTATGGTAGTTGTTGAGATAATTATGTTAGTTTTCTATTTTTGGTATGTCTCTCTTATGTAATTAACCCAGGGCTTTTCTCCTATATAAGAGAGCCCTAGGGTCTTTTCTATCGTATAAAAAACGTTTCTCCCAACAGGTAGAGGTACATTTATATGCAAATCTGCTAACACTGCTCAAACTCGCATCATTTCTGTGCTTAGCCACCACCGTTTGTTTCTTGCTTTTCCAAGACACAAGTGAACTGCCAACAAATACAACGAAGCCTGAAGTAGACTTCCTATCCTTAGGACATCCTGCATAATCTGCATCAGCACATGCAGACACAGTCAGAGTTGCTCCTTTTTGGAATACTAATCCTGCACCTGGAGAAGATTTTAAATATCTCAAAATCATGTATATAGCATCCATGTGAACCTGTCGGGGCTGCTCCATGAACCGAATCACCTGACTCACTGCAAATGAGATATCAGGTCTAGTAATAGTAATCAAGGTTTTAAAAAACGTGAGGCGTATCGAGGCGTTTTCCTATCATTGCCTCGAGGCGTAAGCCTCGAGGCGTATCGCGGCGTAAGCCTCACTCGTGAAAGAATTTTTTCATAAAATATTTTAATTAATCGTAGTTACAATTTTCAAGTTATAGAAATTAAATAGTTATGATTAAATGCATAACTCCATGATATTTTAAGGCTAACATCATGGTTTAAACATCCAAGTTGTTATATAACTCTCTTTTTTTTAAACTCTAAATCAGTAAGGAGTCAAGTAAATATGGATATGTAAACATAATAATGGGTAACTCTCCACAAAATTTAAAGTTTTGAATAAAATTTAACTAAAGGGACTAGATATAACATACCATTTTCAAAATTAGGTGAGATATGTGTCATTCAATTGAGAAGGATAAGAGAGTAAGCAGTGAATCTGCTATCACTTTTTACTTTACCATAATGATTGGGGGATAAAATACTTGAATATTGCATGTTATGATCATCTTTGTTCATGCATGCTTTGATGTGTATTAATTTAGTCCCGATTGAATAGAAGAAAAGATGAGACATGTTTACAAAAATATACTTTTCAAAATTTAGGTCAAAGTAGGGGACTTGCATTCAAACATTTTAATAAAGAAAGCATTCATGCTTGATTCATACTAAAGAGTAGAGGCATTAGATTTAAGGACTCAAGACTCAATTTTTTGTACATGTTGATTTATAAAAAAACATGCATAACAAAGTAAAAATAAGCTTAATATGTTAATAAATTAAAAAAATGCATTTTAGTGAATCACGAGCTTAAAGACTTGAAAATACATGTCTAAGAAAGATGAAAAACTCACAATAAAAAAGAAAAGGAAAAAATATTGCAGAAAAAACAAAAAAAAACAGCCCATTCATGAGGCTATAGCCTTGAGGCACGCCTCGAGGCGTAAGCCTCGAGGCGCGCCTCATAAGCCTCGAGGCGCACGCCTCATTGAGGAGGAATGAGGCTATAGCCTCGAGGCGTTTTTCCTTGAAAAACGCCTCGAGGCGTACGCCTCAGCGCCTCGAGGCGCGTTTTTAAAAACAATGATAGTAATATAAAGGAGCTTTCCCACCATCTCTCTATATCTCTTGTTGTCGACCTCATCTGTATCATCATCATCATATAACTTCATGCTGGGGTCCATAGGAGTAGTAGATGGTTGACATCCAATCATGCCTTTCTCAATAAGCATGTCTGTAACATACTTCCTTTTGGTCATCACAAGACCCTGCACATTCCTAATAAATTCCAACTCTAAGAAATACCTTAGGGTACCAAGATCTTTGGGAACAAGCTGACACCAGAAATTCTTTTGCCATCTTGACCCCCTGCACATCATCTTCTGTAACAAGTATATCATCCACATAGACCATAATGGCAACTGACCCTAAGAAATACCTCTAGATGTTCTCTGCACAAAGAGTGAATGGTCTGCACTTGACCTCTTGAACCCTTGCCTTTCAATCAGATCTGAGAGCTTCTGAAACCACGCCCTTGGACTATGCTTAAGGTCATATATTGTCTTATGGAGTCTACAAACCTGCCGACACTCCCCCTCATTAGCAAACCTAGGAGGCTGTTGAATGTAAAACTCCTCCTGTAGATCTTCATACAAAACAATATTTTTAACATCCAATTGAAACAAAGGCCAATCACATACCACTGCAACTGAAAGTAGGACAGGGAGAGTAGAGTGACGAGCCACTGGAGAAAATGTGTCCAAGTAATCCACGCTGTAGGTCTGAGTAAATCCTCGTGCCACTAATCTAGCCTTGTAGATATCAAGGCTCCCATCTGCGTGATGTTTAATAGTAAACACCCATTTGCAACTGACAACAAACGCTCCAGGGGGAGCAGATACCAAACTCCAGGTACCACGTAATTGCAATGCAACCATTTCTCCTCCATAGCCAGGCGCCAATGACTATCCATCAAGGCCTCCTGATAATTCTGTGGAATGACCACGTCAGATAAAGCCACTACAAATATTTGAAATTCCCCTGTCAGACGATGAAAGGAGACCTGAGAAGCAAGGGGGTATGAAGCACAAGACTACTTCTGTTTCTGAACTGCAATGGTAAATTCGGGTCACTGGGAACCTCCTCCAGCTGTTGGCTATTCTCCTGCAATGATTCCTGCACAGATATATCTCTAGATCCATCGTTAGAAATCATGTTATCAAAACAAACCTGGGATATACTTGATGACAGGTGATGACCATGAATAGAAGCAGTCTGACGGGTATAGAATTTAGGTAGTGGTGGAACAATGGGCACATGCGATTAGGTAGTAGGAGGGGTAGAGGAGGTGGTGGTGGTGGCGGAACTACAGATACAGGAGGGGGTGGCTAACTCGCAGGAGGGGTGGCATGTAAACCTCATCATCTGAGTCTGATGTAGCCAACCTATCACCTGTAGGAGAGAAATACATCACGGACTCAAAAAATGTGACATCAACACTGATATAGTGTTTCCTCCGCAATGGATCATAACATCGGTATCCCTTCTAGATCCTGCAGTACCCAATAAATACACATTTAACAGCTCTAGGAGAGAGCTTGTCAAGACCTAGAATCAATTGGTGAACAAAAACAACAGAACCAAACATACGAGGAGTAAGTGAGAACAACTCCTTCTTAGGAAAAGAAAAAGAGAAAGGAAATTTCTCACTCAAGACATACGATGGCATGCGATTCACCGAGTAGCATGTTGTAAGAACTGCACCACCCCAGAACGAATGTGGGGCACGATTCTGAATAAGAAGAGTCCGTGTGACATCAAGTATATGACGATGCTTTCTCTCCACAACACCATTCTATTGAGAAGTGTAAGCACAAGATGTTTGATGAATAATTCCACGGGACGAAAGAAAGTGGGATAGAGCAAGAGTACATAATTCCAAAGCATTATCAGTCCGCACAAATTTCACAAAGGTAGAGAAAACATTCTGCACTTCATTAATAAAAGTTTTGATCACATCCCCTACTTCAAATTTATTTTTCAAAAGAAATACCCATGACAAATGAGAATAATCATCCACAACAAGGAAAAATGGGGCCCCTGGTGATCAGGGACACGACTCGGACCCCAAATGTCAACATGAAATAACTCAAAAGGGGAGCTACTGCTTCAACTCTGACGACTAAGAAAAGCAGATCGATGATGCTTTCCCAACTGACATGCCTCGCACTGGAAAGAAGACCCTGGTGAAATCTGCGACAACATATGACACATCTTCTGAAGAGGGAGGTGACCAAACCGTAGGTGCTCGGTATATGGAGAAACTGATCCTGTTGCATAAGAGGATACACCAACATAAATAGTTCGGACGGGGTGATAAAGACCACTCTGCTCACGGCCGCACCTAATCACTCTGTCCGTAAGAATGTCCTGAAAAACAAGAGACGATAAGTCAAAAATAGCTCTACAGTGCAACTCATTTGTAATTTGACTAATTGATAAGAAATTCATAGAGAAATCAGGAGCATGTAACACATTCTGCAGACGCATCGAAGGCGTTAAACAAAGCTCCCCCTATCTAGTGATTGGGGAATGTGTCCCATCTGCAATCACAACAGTTCTCCCTGGTGGAACCTTTCTATATGCTGTAAGCTGATCTCTATCCCCACATAAATGGCGTCTTACCCTAGAATCCATAATCCAGTCAGTAATCTCAGATCCGTGACATGATGTAAAAGCAAAAATACTACCTGAGGTACTAGCCGTAGCAGCCGTACTGCCAAATGCGGAGGATGCGACATCTGAATGACCTCCTAGAGATGGTGAAGCATGAGACATGATATCCCGCAGTCTAACTACGAAGTCATCAAACCTCTAATCAGAAGTAGGAACAACAGGAGACTCAACCTGCTCTGCGACACAGGATGAAGCTGGAAAGCCATGCTTGGAATAATGTGTATCCTCAGTATGTCCTGGATGGTGACACTACGTACATGGCTAATGAATGCGACCTCCTCTACCACGAGGTTCGCATCTACGGAAAGAAGAAGAGCCTCCTCTTCCTCGTGAGGCTGCCATAGCCGAAGAAGTCTGGGTAGTGGCTGTGGATGGAATAGTAATCCTGCTAAGCCTACGGAACGCTTCCTCCATGGGAGGAATAGTGGCATCCTCTAGAATCTGGGAGCAAGCAACATCATATTCAGGATCAAGAGCTGCTAGGAATACACCAACCATGGTAGCTTTCCTATATGTCTTCTGTTGATCTGGAGTTGCCGTTAGCAGCATGAAGCTGTGAAGCTTCTCAAACATCCCACGCAGGGATGTATACAACGAATGAAGGGAGCGTCCATTCTGCTTAATAGTGAATATATCATGCTGGAGTTGGAGGATCTTCGCCTCGTTCCTCGCTTGAGAATATGTTGCTGCAAGGATATCCCACATTGCCTTAGTCGTAGGCTGATGTAACACATCATTGACGATTTCAATCGTCAATGTAACAGAGAGCCAAACTTTGGCATATGCATCGTCCGCCTCCCACAAGGCGTTTACCCCATTTTCTCCACCGGCTCTTCTGTAAGAATATGCTTCTTACCATTCGACTTCATAAGGCTCATTAACTGCATAGCCCAGAGCTCATAGTTTGTCCCGTCCATTTTAACAATAGGCACTTGACCTCTAAAAGCGCTTGTGACGGGTACATCGACTTTGTTCTCTGACATATTACCTGATGTAGGAGACTAGGGTTTTGTAGACCAAAGAATGAATGTCTACACAAATATACGTGGATTTGAATGCATATGTCGACTTATGCACCCAAATCCATCAGATTCATGGGGAGACCGACGCTGGCAATGGAGCGGTTAGAGGCGAGCCGCATACGGAGGCGTTGCACGTGGAAGAGGCGCCGCGCGAGGCGGCTGCATGCGGTGCGACGGTGCGCGGGGCGACACACGGTGGTGGGTGACATGTGGAGATGAGGGTGGAGGGTGGGGATAGGGTTAGGGTTTTGGGTACGAGAGCTTCGGTCTAGGACCACCGCTCTGATACCATGTTGGGAAAAATAAGCAAGTTATTTATTCCTGAGAATCCTAGGCTCTATTATATAGCGGAGAGACCTATAGGTAAATTACATAAGATAGACATAAGAAAATAAAATAATAGAAAATAGACATCGGAATATAGAAATATCTCTACATTAACCAATTCATTATTCCAAACAAGGTTCTCAAAATAGTAAAAGCTTGCCTTATGTATAATTTGTATGATTGGATACCACCCGGTTTTCACTCAAAAAAATAAGTGCTAGCTTTTAGGAAATCTAAGTAATTACATTCTAAAGGTATTTTTACCCCACGAACCCTATAAACTTTGTAAATTTCCTTCTCGACCTTTGAAACATCGATATTCCACCTTCGACCCCGTAAACTTGATCTTCTTATCACACAGACCATGCCGTTAATTTACTTTTACTCGAGTCAATAATGTGGGTTAATCTAACTAGAGGTGAAATTAATGGTGGATCTTACACCTCCTCTCTCTTCTTCCTAGACTACCGACCTCTCTCTTCTTCCCTCTCTTCTCTACGTCATGCTGCTCCATCGCTCTTTCCTCTATCCACCGTCGTGCCATCGCCCTTCTCCCTCCACGTCGCCGCTGCTACAACCGTCTCTTCCAACGACATCCTCACCGCCACCACAACCTCCCTACCCTTCCTCGCACCTCCTCACACCACCACAGCCCGCATGGCCCTCCCTCGCCTCCCCACGTCGTCGCCACTACTCTCTAGCCCTTCAGCGCATCGCTCCCTCCACCGTCACGGTCCATCCGCCCTTCCATCAATTTTCCTGTGCCGTCTATGCTACTCCACGCCACCCCGACGCACCTCGGAACTCATTTCCCCTTTTTTTGCGTCAAAAAGGTATTTTTCCATCTCTCCCACTATAAAGAGGGGCATAGCTGCCATACATCTTATTCCTTTCTCACAACATAATAATATATATATATACATACATACATATATATATATTATTGAGGATAGGGAGTATGCACCAGGTGCATGTAATTCTACATGCACCCGGGCCTATAACTCACACATTTTTTTACTTTTCCGAAAAATACTGCCATGTATATTCATCTATATATCCCTCCTATATGTCATTCCAATTTCATCAGAAACAAAGACTCCTATGTCCTCCATCTAGAACACATTATTTTAACGGTTTTAGAACTGTTGTAATCGACCTGTTCTGGATGGAGGACGTAGGAGTCTATGTTTCTGATGAAATTGGAATGACATATAGGGGGGATATATAGATGAATATACATGGCGATATTTTTCGGAAAAGTAAAAAAATGTGGGAGTTATAGGCCCGGGTGCATGTAGAATTACATGCACCTGGGTGCATACTCCCTATCCTCTATTATATTTATGTATGTATATATGGATGGATGTATGCATGTATGCTTGCTTGAGAAATATTCACTTAATCAGAACTTTAGGCTTCTCATTTCATGTATCACGATGGTGTGATATTTCTCCACCATCATTGTATGCTCTAGTGTTCTTGGTATTTTGTGGTAACATTTTAATTTTATCAGAATTAACTTGACTATCATAAAAAAAAGTAACTTGGGATGACATAAAGAGTAACTAGTTCTTTGTATTTGTTAATCTTATGTGTTTCTGGTTGATTTTATGGTAACGGCTTGTTCTACTTGCAGCTTCGGGAGTACATTGATGACACAGAGGATTACATTAACATCCAAGTAATTATTGATGCAGTTGTTTTATTGCAAGCAATAAAGTTTGCTCTGCATAAATCCATTTGTATAACTATTCTTTTGCTATCTGCAGTTGGACAATCACAGAAATCAACTCATTCAGGTAAAATTTTAAGCATGCCTCGGTTAATTGTCTTTGTCGTGAACGGATCGATTCACACTTTAATTAAAAGTTTTTAGACATAACTTTAATTAAGATTTAAATGTCTGATTCAGTTTATTGCATACACAGGTTGGACTGTCCCGGTCATACGAGTTGTGAAATTTCAGATATATATATATATATATATATTGTACAACAACAACAAAGCCTTTTCCCACATTAAGTATGGTTGGCTACATAGATTCTTTGCCTCCATTCAGATCTATCTTGGGTCATTCTCGGGATTAGATCCAAAAAACTAAGATCCCTTCGTATAATCTCATTCCAACACTTCTTGGGCCTTCTTTGCCCTCTCTTAGCCAGCTCAACATCTCAAAACTCGCATCTCCTAACTGGTGCTGAGAAAATAGCCAAACCACCTTAAGCAGTTTTCTTTGGCTACCCTCCCTTTGACTCGCCTGACATCTCTTTGACTATCCTTCGGATACAAGATGCTACCGCTTCCCATATATCGTTTGCACTTCTGTTACAATCCTATGATAAGTCTTCAAAAACCTTTTCCCTGAAGCTTGATTGCTTCAGTTGCAGTTTCCACCATCTAGTTCTAGTGATCTTGGAAACCCTCCTTTTCTTTACCAACTCTTTTATTTGCACATCCATGACTAACAAGCGATGTTGGGTTGTCAAACTCTCTTCTAATATTACTTTGCAGTCTTTGCAACACAACCGATCTCTTCTCCTCAACACAAAGTAATCTATCTGTGTTCTAGCCGGGCTACTCTTATAAGTAACATGCTCCTCCATCTTCTTGAAGAGAGTGTTTTCTATGAAAAGATCATAAGTTGTTACAAAATCCAGAATGACTTTTCCCCCTTCATTTCTATCCCCAAAGCCATGTCCTTCATGAACACTAGCATATCCTGAAGCATCCTTTCCCATATGTCCATTAAGTTCTCCACGACAAATCATCTCTCTTTGTGGGGTTCCTTGCATAATCTTATCCAAATCCTCCCAAAAAGCTTGTTTAATCCTTTCATGTAAATTAATTTGTTTTGCTTAAACTGAGATGATATTTAGAATTTCTTCTTCGAGCACCAATTTCAGTAAAATAATCCGATCCCCAAATCTTTGCACTTCAACCATGCAATCCTTCAAATTCTTATGGGCAACCCATTCCAACACCATTTCTGTTCTTATCTTTACCTGAATACCAAAGTTTAAAGTTGTCTTCTTGATCTCCCTTGCTTTCTCTCCAGCCTATTTTGTCTCTTGGAGACATAGTATCCGAATCTTCCTTCTTTCCATTGTATCTACTATCTCCATCGATTTGCTAGTCAAAGTGCCAATATTCTAACTACCTATCCACAACTTCCTTTGCAACCTCTTTTGGACTAACTTCTTTACTCGCATGTGTCTATCATGCGAAAATCCTTGAAAATTTTGAACTGGAAATCTAAATGTTTGCTTAAATCCATATTGCTTAAATTCAGATATGGATTATACGATTTTTTTGATATTGATTGTTCATGATACATTCCTTAACATTGCAATTTACACCCATCAACTAAACTAGATGCATACCTACAATAAAGTTAGGATTTTTATCACTTATACCCAAGGTTTGAAAAAACGAAAGGCGGAATGAGGCGTTTTCCCTGGTGGCAAGGCGAGGCGTAAGCCTCAATTTGTAAAGGAAAATAATTACAAAAAGTATAATAAATATTTATATTGATGAAATAATCTAATCTTACATACACATAATATATAAATTGTAATGTGTAATGAAATTATGAAGATAAAATCATGAAAAAAGGACATGTCAATTCCATAATCCATAAACCTTTCTATTAAATTTCTATCCAATCAAAAAGAAAATCAATGACCACTAAAATTTTTATCAAAAAGGGAGTCATTGGCGATAGTTGTCATTAAAGATATCCAAGACGTTGATATAAATCATAAGATTTGAATCGTAACCGTATGTTCTACTGAACCCAGTTGAGGAACGGTTCGATGTCCCCCTGTGCCACCATGCCCTACTGGTACGAGGGTCTCGTTGCCCGATCAACGAGCCTGGGGGGGGGGGGGGGGAGCTAGTGGGGCCCTTAAGATTTCACTCGAATTCGCATGCATCTGAGATTTGCGGGTGCATATGTTTAAGGGTGTAATATTAAGAGTTCACTGAAAAAAATTTTTTTTTTTGACAGCAAGGCACTTCGGGGGAAGCACCACCAGGTGTTCGCCCCAAATTTTTATTGATCAAAAGCAACGAAGAGGGAGAGGAAGAAAGGAAATACAACTAGCAAGGATCGAGAGGATCCCAACCCCAAAACACCAAAAACACGCAACACACGTCCACAGCACTACAGCAGGAGCCAGTCACTCAAAAGCATGTCCACATGAACTAAGACATTTTCCTTGTAGAATCTTTGGCCCTTGAAAATCTTCGCATTCCTGGCAATCCAAAGCGCCCAAATGAAAGCGAAAGGGCGAAGCAGCTCCCTCCTTGGATGATCAGCATTTGAGCGCAAGGAATCCCAAAACGAGTCCGCCGATGAAACGTTAACCCAAGCGACGTCGAGGTCCTCCCAGACGGAGGCAGAAGTCGCACAATCGAAGAAGAGGTGCTGTAAAGTCTCCCTAGCGCCAGAGCATAAAACACAGTCCACGGAGTCAACACGTGAGAGCAATTTGTCACACCTGTCCCGTGTGAGAATCCTCCCACGCCGCAGAAGCCAAAGGAAGAAGACCACCTTCTCCGGAAGCTTAATGCGCCACAGCCAACCAAGATCAGAGTAAAGGGGATCCCTGTCAGGGCTGGATTGAAGCGAGAGCATCTTGAAAGCCCGTCTCGAGGAGAAGGCGCCATCGCGCCACAGCCAGTGGTCCCTACCCGAGGAGGGCCTCGGCGCCTCCCGCAGCCGCCGCAGAAGGTTGAGAAGATCAGCGAAGCGCTCATCGGAGAGAAATCCCGCAAAGGAAGGGAACCAGTCTTCCCCGCCCCAAACCGAGGCCACCGACGCATCAGAATTTAAAGCAAGAGCATAAAGCCGAGGAAAAGAGCTCGCGAGAGAGGCATCTCCCGTCCAAGGGTCGCTCCAAAACAAGAGGGAGGTGCCATCCCCCAAAGCCGGTTGGAACAAATGAGAGAAACGTCTAGACGCCGAAGCAATCCCCTTCCAAAAAGGGGTTCCATAACGCATAGAGATAGCCACCTGCCTCATGTCCACCCCCAACGAAAGAATATTCCGCAGCATGGAGGAAAAGAAGCCACCATCGTTACCCCAAAGCTTGTTGACCCATTTCAGCATTAGTGCGTCGTTGACAAGATCCAGTCTACGTATGCCGAGCCCCCCCTCGCACTTCCTTTTCGCCACCTCCTCCCAAGCCACAAGATGCATGCCCTGCGACCGCTGGCCCCTCTTCCCCCAGAGAAATCTCCGCATAAGGCCTTCCAACCGCCTTCTAATCCCCACCGGTAAAGCCCAATTGGAGAGAAAGTAAATGGGAATAGAAGCAAGAACCGACCTAATAAGTACAAGACGGCCCCCACGGGACAACATAGCCGCGCTCCAGCCAGCGAGCCTTCGCTCCGCTTTGTCCAACACCCCTTTCCAATGTATCAATTTTGATCTGGTCACACCCAGCGGCATACCCAAATATTCGATAGGGAGAGAAGCTGGGGGGCACCCCAGAAGAACGCTGCACTCCGCCGCAGCCCGATCATCCCATCCGAGAGAGACCAACTTTGATTTTGATTGATTGATCCGGAGCCCCGATAGTTCAGAGAAGATGGACATAGTCACTGCCATCCCTCTGATCTCATCCAGACCCCCCTCGATGAAAGCTAAGGTGTCATCCGCAAATTGGAGCGTAGGGATATTGTGGACGCCGCATTGGAATCCCGATGAAAGGCCACGCGAAATGACCCTATCTGCCATCCTTGGAAGCACATCAACAGCTAAAACAAAGAGCATGGGAGCCAAAGGGCACCCCTGCCTAACACCCCTCCTAGGCTGAAAGCGGCTCCCAACAAGGCGTCCATTAAGTAACAGAGAGAAGGAAGCCGTAGTGACACACCGGCGCATCCAAGAGATCCATACATTTGGGAAGCCCCGCGCCCGCAACACAGACCAGAGGAACCTCCAGTCCAGAGAATCGTAAGCCTTTGCGAAGTCCACCTTCCAAAGAACTCCCCGCTTCCCATGTCTCATCCAGCTGGCAACCATCTCGGACGCAAGCGCCGTGACATCAGCGATCTGGCGGCCACGAATGAACGCCACCTGCGTAGGATGAATGAGTTCATCCAGCACCGTTGCAAGCCTTCGCGCCAGCACCTTCGCAACAATCAGATACAAGGCATTTGAGATAGCAATCGGACGAAATTGATCAATGGAGTGGGGCGAAGGCGATTTAGAGATAAGAACAATAAGAGCCCTATTGATCCCATCGAAGCCCGCGTTCCCATCGCAGAATTCCGCCACCACTTCACAAACATCAGCCCCCACCACCTCCCAGAAGTCTTTGTAAAAAGCGATCGGGAAGCCGTCGGGACCGGGTGAAGCGTCCGCATTAAGGTCCCAGACAGCCCCCTTTACCTCGGCAAAGGAAATCGACTTGGTCAGCTCCTCAGAGCGCGCAGACGAGAGCCTCGGGACATCCTCCCCCAACCAGCACCATCGCCGAGGCGAAATACCCGAAGAGAAATCCCTGAAGAAGTCGGTCACCGCCTTCCCAATCGCCTCTTCTCCCACCACCTCGCGACCCCCGATCGACATCGAAAGAATGAGGCCTGATCTTCTCCTGTTGGAAGCAACCCTGTGGAAAAAGGCAGAATTGACATCACCTTCCTTGAGCCATCTCAGCTTCGCCCGCTGGCGCCACTCTAGAACCCTTTTTCTCTCCTCCCTTTCAACCACCGCCAACGCCGCTCTCCTGGAAGATAACTCCTCCGCACCGAGCTCCCTCAACCCTTCCAAGGAATCCAGTTCGGCAACAACAGCCTCCGCCTCCTTCATCGCCGACACCCGAGCATCCCGCGATCTCTTCTTGAACCGGGAGAGAGCGCCCCTCAGACGCTCAAGCTTCGACCGAAATCTCACCACCGCCGACCGCCCCTCGCACGGCCTCAGCCAGGAGGAGGACACGACCTCACGGAAATCGTCCTCCAACAGCCAGCATCTTTCGTATTTAAAGAACCCACCCACCGAAGGCGACAATTCAGAAGCCCACATGATAGGAGAGTGGTCAGAGAAAGCGCGAGGACGAGAGAGGACCACCGCCAAGGGGAAAAGCTCCATAAAAGCCATCGACGCTAGAAACCTGTCAATGCAAGATTTCGAAGAAGAGCTCCTCCAAGTGAACCTAATGTCCGAAGCCGATAAGTCTTGCAAGGCCAGATCATTCACGAGGTCCGCAAAATCCGCCGAGCCCGGGTCAGAGCCTCCTCTGGACCGAGGCCGATCTGACGCACGCAAAGTTACATTAAAGTCACCCCCAATCAGCCAAGGTACATCCAAGTAGACCGACGAGAGGCCACGAAGCTCCTCCCAAAGATCCAATCTGCCAGCAGCATCACAAGGGCCGTATGCGCAAGATAAAGCGAAAGACCGAGAGTCCTCTTTCCTGGAGAGAAGGACGGAGAGAGAATGTCTACCCTTCACATCGGATACAAGAGAGTAACGATCTGACCTCCAAGCGATAAGCAATCCACCAGCAGACCCGGAAGCGGGAAGAGCTGAGAACTCATCGAGAACCCCCGCCGCAAGAGAGCGCCAAACATCAACATCCAGAGAGCTTAACTTGGTTTCCTGCAGGAGAATCACGTCGCATCCCCATTCCCTGAATCTGGATCCCAAGATTTTCCTCTTAGCCTCATCCCCCAACCCCCTAACATTCCAGGAGAGAATCTTCATTTATTAACCATCTTGGAGCCCCGAGCTGGTATCACTCCTGCTGCCTCCGCCACCGCCTCCTCGAAGGTCTGGCAAGACTGGAGTTCCCTAGATCGCGAACGAGCTCCTCGTCTTCTTCTGTATCGCTTGAACGATCTCCTCGAAGAGCCGAGATCAGAAGCCAAATCATCCAGAGAAGCCTCAGTGGGCGGAGAAGGCTCTTGGGAGGCCACCCGAGACGAAGAAACATCCATCGGAGAGGAGGGTTCCGCTTGCTGCTCGCGAGAGAGAGGAGCCGCGAGAGAGTCCATGAGAAGTGAAGATGGAGAAACGAAAGCGCTCGGGTCCACCGACCCAGGACGGCCCGTACTCCTCGCCAAACCCGAATCAACAACCGCAAGACCCGGATCCGCCGAGAGATCCGCCTTTGGAGGAGAGATCGGGTCCACCGCTGCAGCCCGATAGCCAGAATGGCGCCCCTGACCGAATGATGGGGAGGCGCAGAGACCGAAGAAAGAAAAGCCAGGGGAGAAGATCCGCACCTCAGATCGCTGCGACCCCACCGAGAAAGTCAAGTCTCCACCAAAAGACGTGCACCTACCCTCCACGTCACTCCAAACACCCGCCACGTCCCCCCGCATATTCCCAAGGGCGGCCACCATGCACCGATTCCATGCGGTGGGAAGGGATTCACGTACCATAGCGGGAGAAGGCCATACGTAAACATCATTGCATGGCGCATCCTCCAAAGAAGCAGCGGGCTGAGGCGAGAGCCTCGAGGCAACATCCGATAACGTCTGCCTCCCCTCGGAAAACGGAACGATCTCTGAACCGATCTCCCTCCCTAGAGCCCGCCGGGCCGAACCGGAGGGAGGCGGCGGAGGAAGCACCACAGACAGCTCAATTCGACAAAAGAATCTTCCCATATCCAGCACCTCGAAGAACACTTGGCCGACCGCCCGGTCGAGAAAATTTTTTGAGCATTCCATAAGAATCTTTGTGATTGAATGATCTTCACCCATAGCTAATCCATCGTTGGTAACTGACAGCACCTCACCCCATCTTCTCAGCGGACGACGAAGACGATGAACATTTCTGGATAAGAAGGGGACTCCCCTGACCTCAGCCACACAAACCTCCAGGTCGGAGCAAGCACCGTCAGCAAAACGTAAATCCCTCCAAACGATGCCTCCATGAGGGCCCGAATGAATCAAGCGAGACCTCTGAACCAAGCTAAGTCCACGAACGCCGCATCTTTTCGATCCCAGCAAGAATAGGTCTCCCGAGAAACCTGGTCCCAGAAGCTCGAGAATAACGAGTTTCACCTCCTCAAGAGACAAGCACACGTTCAGGAAAACCCCTACCAACACTCGGTGAAGAGCCTCGCCCCCCGCAACCACAGCTTCCCCCTCCGAGAAACCTGCACCCTCTTCCCCCCCGAAACCCCTCGACGAAGAACCCTGCTTCCCACCTCTCCCAACCCCCCCGGAACCCCCCGCAAGAAGCATCTCCCTGGAAGAGGACGCCGCATGCGAGCAAGACCGCTGCTTCCCACCTCGCCCAACAAGCTCCGGAGAAGAGCGCGCCCCCCCTGCCACCACCTGCGCAAAAGATCTGCTTACACCAGCCGAGTAGAATCCATTTTCATGCGACCCTACCGAACCATCAGCAGCCCCTCTAGCAAGCCGGCCTCCAAGAGAGAAACCATCCGAACCCTGCACCCTGCACCTTGCACTATAGCTCGCCTGCTTGTGCCCCAGGCCACCGCAGGCAAAGCAGCGAGGCCTCGCAGCGCAAACCGAAGCCAGGTGGCCCCTCACCCCGCACCGCCAGCACATACGACCTTGTTTCCTGCGAGAAACCGTCACCCAGCCTTCATCAGGAAGAAGCCTCTCCTCCCCTTCCGCAGCAACGAGCTGTGGGCTGGAGGCCCGCCAACAGGAGTCGCCGACCTTTCCTTTTCCCCGCTCCGCAGAAGAGAACCTCCGAGAGTCTTGCGCGATCGCCTTTCCAGTCGCCTTCCGAGTCGCCTTCCGAGACGCCTCCATCCGCGTCCCACTGTCCATGTTCCACCACTAGTTCACTGAAAAAATTAGACATGTTAATGGTAAATATGAATAAGAAAGAGGTCAAATTTAAGCATTCATCTTGTATAAATATATCCTCAACAAATATGCCTTTATAAACATTTGAAAATATCAATAGAACCAATTATTTTATTAAAAAAATGTTTTACAAATCCATAACACCTCAGTGACCGCCTCGCCTCGCCTGCCTCGGTCATCCGAGGCGGTCGCCTCAACCTGGGGGTCTGAGGCGGTCACCACGAGGCTTTTTTCCAGCACCTCGTTTCGCCTCGAGCACCTTTGCGCCTCGAGGTGCATTTTTTTGATCTATGCTTGAACCCTTCTTAACTTCTGCAGTATCAGCTATGCTCCTCCCTTTTTTGTAATGTCAGTTGCACCTCTGACTTATTACAAAATTTACAGTTTTACCCTTTCGTTAAGCTAAAGTAGGGGATAGCTGATATTACAAAAGAGCAATATCGTGAATTTTGTAAGAAGTCAGGGTATAATTGATATTACAGAAAAGGGAGGGGCATAACTGATGTTGCAGAAGTTAGGAATGACACAAGTGATAAAACCCTATTATCAATACATGATAGATTACAAGAAGAATGTGAAATGTTTGTAAAATGAAGGTTGTTTTGAATATTTTGATGGCTTAGAATCCTAGAAGATTTAATTGAGGGGTTCACATAATCCAATCAAACAATCCAGATTAAATTGATGGGTGCACATAATCCAATCAAACAGTCCCTGATGGATTCTACAATCATTGTTTCGACCAAGCTTGTAAAAATCGCCCAACTAGACTGACTAGTAGGCCTGATTAGTAGAGTCCGGGCTACCCGACTCGATTAGGCCTAGGCAGCCAATGGCCCAATAGTCGGTCGACCCGCCTAATCGGGCCGGTCGACCGATTACATGGTTATTAAGGCGGCAAGGCGACAAGGCGTTAAACTTGGGCGCCTAGGCGCCTCGGCGCGCTTAGGCGCGCCTAGGCGTTTTCCAAAGTGTGTCCTACGTATCGCATTTGAGACATGCGACATATAGTTATTTAAAGCAAATGGATGTCGCATGTCTCAAATGCGACATCATTTTTTTATTTTTTATATGTATATCGCATTTCAAAAATGCGACATGTATATTGAATTTTCAAAATGCGCTACGTATATCGCATTTTGTAAATGCGCTATGTATATCGCATTTTCAAAATGCGATATATGTGTAGAACACATAAAAAAATAGTCGCCTAGGCGCGCCAAGGCGCCCAGGCGACCCAAGGCGTAGACCCAAGGCACGCCATTTTCAATAAAACTAAGGCGCTCTTTCTAGGCGCAAGACCTGGGGCGCCTAGACGCCTAGGCGGCCGCCTAGGCGCGCCTAGGCGCGCGCCTTGACATCTATGGCCGATTAAATGGCTCATCTTTAAATCCAACCTTTTGTTGTGTATTTTTTTCCATGCTATCATGTTGTTACATTGTTGCATATTTAGTTTATGTTGTAACTTGTTTATGTTGTATATTTAGTATATGATTCTTAATAACTTATGTTTTATGCTATCATGTTGTACTCTGGAGTTTATATACTACTCATGTATAAATGGACCTAGAATGTAGATGGATCTGAATATCCATATAGAATTTTTAGGGTATGGTGGCAGGGGGGACATCAACCCATTTTTCAATTGGGTTCAGTATGGCAGATGGTTAGGATTCAATGCATATCAACTAGTATTCTTGTTATGTTCTTATGGATGTATTATAGTATTGAAAATGTCTAAATTTCTGCAAGTATATAAAAATATGTGTAAAATTGATTTATATATTTAAAATAATTAAAAAAATCAAAACTGACTAAGGCTTGATTAAATATTATGACTTGCCCGATTGCTGATTAATCCTTAGTCAGTGACCTGGGTCACTCGATTGAGTATTTGTTGGATCCCAGACACCATCTGATGGGGTGCGGGTGGATCGACTGTATGACATGGATTGTTGCAATTATAAGTATCTAAAACAAACACACTATTACATATCACTTTCAATCACAATATACACAATAAACCACAAGTGCACTAGTATTTGCTGCAGAAAATCTCCTGGGTAAAAACCACGTCATGAGTCTCTTGACTCGAGCTTTCAACTTGACCCATGCGAGTCTGGTGCCAGTAAGTGCATATAGGCACATTGCTGACAACAAAAACAATAAAGCCTTTTCCCTCAATTAAGTAGGGTCGGCTACATGGATTCTTTACCTCCATTCAGATCTATCTTGGGTCAATTTCGGGCTTATATCCAAAAAACTAAGATATCTTCTTATAGTTTCATTCCAACACTTCTTGGGTCGTCCTCGCCCTCTCTTAGCCAACTCAACATCATAAAACTTGCATCTCCTAACCGGTGCAACAGCTGACCTCCTTTGCAAATGGTCAAACCACCTTAAGCGGCTTTCTCGTATCTTATCCTCGATCAGAGCTACACCAACTTTCCTTTGGATTGCATCATTTCGAATCTGATCTTTACATGTGTGTCTACATAGCCACCTTAGCTTTTTCATATAGGCACATTATCTAACCACAATAAATCTTTGTGTTGTGCGATTGTACATGGTTTTCTTGTTCGATCATTGTTATGTGTGTGCATTGCTCGATCGGATTCGTTCTCAACAATTGATTTTAGTGTTGTGATTCGAAGATTGACTCTACGTAGATAGCGTAATAATCAAAGATGAAGATCAAGAAGTTCAATGGATCAAACTTTTTGTTTTGAAAGATACATATCGAATATGTTCTAAGATCTATATCTTCCCATTAAACGGAAGAAGCTCGAGGCTATGAAGGATGGAGATTGAAGGTCCTAGACCCAAAATCCTTAAGAACAATAAGGCTCAACCTTGCTCCATCGGTGGCCTCGAATATAGTGAAGAATATGCCGACATCAAATTGTTTCAAAGCTCTTGAAACGACGTAAGAGAAGCCATTTACGCCAAACAAAATGTATTGGATGAAGAAGCTTTTCTATTGTTAAAATGAGTGAGAACTCTATGGTAGCTACACATTTGAATGACATGAATAGATCGATAGAAGTAAAAGGGTTTTTACCTCATATTGAGTCATCAAATAATTTGAGTCTATGAAGATCATTCTGACGATGAGGTAAAAGCACTTTTACTTTTTTTAATTTTCCTAACAATTGGAATGACATTCATTGTTGTCATTATCAACTCTAGTTTCATGAAGTTGAAGTTGAGGATGTTGTTGGTCTTCTTCTAGGAGAAAAAGCACAATGGAAGACGTCTGGAGAAAACCACTCGTCATATTTTTCCTTGAATACAAAAGGGAGATGAAGGAAAGCTACATGCACCAAAAACACTCAAGAAAAAAGTCATAGAAATGGAGACCTAAATCTTAGGATATGAAGTTCATGGTTTGTTAGAATTGTAATCAAAGGGGCATTACAAGACGGACTGTTAAACTCCAAGAAAATAAGGAGAATAACAAAGATAAGAATACCACAAATCTTACTGACTATGAAGTTATTGAAGCCCTAATCTTTGTTGCAGATTCTCGGAGTGAATCTTGGATTGTGGACTCGGGTGCTTCATGTCATACCACTGTACAAAAGGAGATCCTCCAAAATTAGGTGAAAGATGATTTTGTGAAGGTGTACCTAGGAGATGATGAATGCCACATAATGGGAAAGTATGACATTGCTATCTCCCAACCTAATGATAATGTCAAAATTGAAAAATCTCACAGATGTGTTCAGTCTCGAATCTCATATTTGTTGGAAAATTTTCAGAAAGTGGTTTGGTGGCGAGTAATATTCAACTCAGACCGGTGGAAAATATCTGAGGAGTTGATGGTTCTGGTTCAGGTAAGAAGGAATTAACCCATATGTTGCATCTAGCTCATATGACATGATTAATATTGCATCATTTAAAAGTAATGTTAGCACACGACATTGGCCCGAGATCTGCCATAGACAACCTCACCACTTTCCTTGAAAGGGACTTCTATGGGGATCTGTCGGACAGTGGCTCCTCATGTAGCCGGCAACAACCTACAACCTAAGGGGAGCAATGGCGCTACGGTCTGCAGGCAAGGAGAATGGCAGTGGCCGACGATGGGCAGCCCCTTGCAACAAGGTTGGTAGCAAAGGAAAAACTCCAATTGGATATTTGCGGTGGTGATGTTGACGGTCTGAGGAAGACAAACAGAGACTAGCGGAGGAGAAGCTCTATCCTTGGCGAGTGTGGCGGTAGAGGAGGCATCGTGCACCGGAGGTGCACCGGCGAGGGTTGCTAGAGGCGGCGAGGTTTTATTGAGGATGAAGCCTTCGTGGATTCAAGCCCCAAATTGGGTTCTTCTCCATGTAGAGGGCGGCGTTGCGCATGCCGTGGTGTCGGATTTAGGTTTTGTGGGACGGTGAGGAAGATGAACAACAAGGGGAAAATGCGAGGAGCTTCGCTTTGCTGTACCGAGCATGGCGTTGGAGGCATCTTTCAATGCCACCCCCAAGTTGGATGCCCAGAGCTAGATGCCCGGGGGGGGGGGGGGGGGAGGAGGCCGAAGAAGAAGAGGGTTGGCTTTGGTTTGTACAAGGTTGGGTTTGTCTTTAACTAGGATTTTAAAAGCTGTTCAGAACTATTGTCTAAGGTCAATGCTTTAGTACCACGTAGAAAAGATGACAAATTTCTAATGAAATTGTAAGCCTTATAGTCTCTTATACGAAGACCAAAGGCAAAAATACATATCAAGCCAAAACGCAAAAGATACAAGGGGAAAATTCCTCCCTACCACAAAGGGCAAATCTTATTCCCCTGAGCATCAAGGAAACTTCTTTTGTTATGTACCATAAGTAAGCCACCTCTTCAAGAGGAGGCTTTATTTTAGTCAAAGCTGCATCTTCAAGAGGCGGCTTCCTTTGTAATTATTCGATGCAAGTTTGCAACAACAATAATGGAAGCCGCATATTGAAGAGAATGCTTTTATAGGATTCCCCTTGTAAGACATGGTGGAAAGATTAAGATCAAAGCCGTCTCTTGAAGAGGTGGCTTATCTCTAGTACATAACAAAAAAAAGTTTCGTGACCGCTCGGAGGTAATAAGATTCGCCCCTTGCTGTATGGAGGAAATTTTCACAAAGATATAATGACAGTCTCAAGACAATAAATTCTCAACAGTTGCTTTGTGTCTTGTTCTCTGTAATGAACTGGTATGTGCTGAGTTCGTTAACTTGAACACATAACATCAAAGAATTGAGGCGGTGGGAAGAATGGCAATAAAAACTTCCGTTCTCTCAATTGTGTACCCATGTTTCTTTGGGCAGATTAGTCAATAAGCTTCTTTATTTGCAAGGAATTTACAACCATAAATATTAGCTTTTGGTAAAACTGCATATACATCCATGCAGGATTCAACAAATAGTTTTTAATCAATAACTCCCTCAAATTTAAGCATGCTTGAGGTCAAATCAGCCCTGGTTGGACTCCTATCCAAGTTATATATTGTCATTTGTTGTAAAAGAATTCCTTCTCAGATCTTGGAAAATTCTGCTCAATGATGTTAATGACTACACCCATAACAACTTCAGAGAAACAACTCAACTTCCTCAGAAGTATGGATACTTTGATTCGATCTCGTCCTTGGGTTCTATGTAGCCTTCCCAACTGTGTTCCATCACTGGTCTGCATGACCACCTTGTATGTATGTGGCACATGGTAACATGCATTTCTCTGGCAGAGATACCACTTTCAAATCTTTTTCGATCCTAAGCCACTTAACCTCTGCGGGCTCAATCTCGTAAACTTGAATCTTTGCATTTCAAACCCGATAAATTATTTGTGCTGAATCAAGAGTAAGTAAAATGTTGCCTTGTGGTTCGATTGGGTCACTCTCCTTCCTATCTATTGCATTGTTGTGGACACTATGCACTGGCTAACATAAAGATTAAACTTCAGGCTTTTGGTATAATTAGAAAAAGACCAACATAGCCTCTCTTTGCTATCAATATGAGCCCCCCTTTGTAGACTCATGTTTCATGGTTAGAAACATACAAGTCAATAGGTTTATTAATAGGTGATAATCAAGTACCCATAAGTTACCACGTTTGGGAAATATTGCACCTATCCATATGGGTTTATTATTAGTAAAGTTTTAATCCATAAGTTCCTTTTTAAGTTTCGTGGAAGTTATCTAGTTGGATCCAAATCCTTTCTGTTAATTACATTTCAAGATTGGTTGTTTTTGTTTGAATATATCAAAGGTAACCTCACGCTCAAAACCACCGCCAGAACTTGCGTGTGCCGGCGGTTGCGCGGATCGGGTCTTGCGGGCGTGGAGGGATGAGGGCGGGCTGTGCGAGGGGCATACACGCCCTATATATATCGTCCTCCTCCGGGAGAGGAAGCACAACAACGCGATCCCTCGCATTAGGGAGCCCTCTCCCAACATATCTATTTCTCGTTCTCTCCAAGCAACAAGGGTTTAGACGGCGTACCTTGATGTTTGCTAACTGGTATCAGAGCTCTCCGATCTCGAATCACGCTTCAGCGTCGTCATCTTCATCCATCTCGCACAGCCACAAGTCGAAGCCTCCGCCGTTGCTCTGAGAGACCCGAAATCCTAGCGTTTGGAGAAGAGATTCAGTATGACAAGCAAGACTATTACCACTGAGGTAGGAAAAATTGAATACCTTAACGGTATAATTACGAATTGTGGAGTAGAAAGATCTACTTTGGCCTGCTACACGATAGCATACACTCCATAATAGACAAACCAGGCCCTACATTATCTGAGTATCCAACTGTGGAAGAAATTAGGTCCCGCGAACAGTGGGAGAAAATAGATAATAGGGTTAGAAGTTTTATGCTGACCCATATGGAGTTGAATCTGATTCGGGTCTTCGAGACCTGTAAATCAGCGTATGAGCTCTAGACTGCTGTTAAGGAGAAATATCACTCCAAATCGGAAGTAAGCATCCAGCTTCTTCTACACAAGTACAACTCGTGTAGAATGAAGGAATTTGAAAGCATCCTCGAGCATGTGAACAAGATGATCGTGATGGCCAAAGATCTGGCGGCTTCTGAATGCGCAATTCCGGAGAGGATGCAGATAACAACCATCTTAGGAAGTTTCCCGCCGTCATTCAACATGGTTGCTACATCCTTAAGTATGAATGTCAATATAAAGTCTGTGACGGACCTACCTGTACAACTGGCAATTGAGCATGACCTTTCTAAACAAAGATCGAAAGCTGAGATCTTTGAGGTCGAGGAAGAAGAAGAAGCAAATGTCGTGCACGCGAAGAAAAGGCTGGGCCCCTCCAAGGTGAATTTCAAGGGAAAGAGTGGGAAATACCCATGTGGCTCTTGCTATGGTTACGACAAATATGACCATTTCAAAGTCAATTGCCCTAACAAGAAAAAGCCAGGAAATTCTAAAATGCCTGAAACCAAAGGCAAAAAGAAAATGGAATTCGCAGCTATCATAGAATGCAACTCCATCGTCATAGACAGTGACGGATGGTGGATCGACTCTGGACCAACCAGACACATCGCAAAGACGAAGGAGGGCCTCGTGGATTTCAAGGAGCTGAGAAAAGGTGAACAGAGGATCTTCATGGAAAACAACACCTACTTGGACGTAGAAGGTGTTGGGACATATATGCTTGACCTGAGGGATAGCATTATGGTACTAAATGATGTACTATACGCCCCAGGGATACGCCGGAACCTGATCTCAGTCCCAGTGCTGCTCAAGAAGGATTTTGAAGTCCGTTTTTATAATAAGCGTGAATCAATGAATGTCTCTTCTGAGTATCCTTTGTGTTGTTTGTCTGACTATGACTTGTGACACATGAGACTAGGTCATCCAGGAAATTCTAAGATGGATCAAATGATTAAGGCAAATATGTTGCCTAAGATCACGGGTGCAAGGACATTGCCCTGCGAACACTGTCTGACCGGTAAAATGACGAGAAAACCCTTCTCAATGGGAATTCATTCAACATAGTTACTAGATTTGATCCATTCAGACATATATAGACCACTGAGCGTCAGCACACATAGAAATAAGGAATACTTTATAACATTCATTGATGACTACTGGAAGTTCTCTTATGTCTATCTCTTAGGAAGAAAGTCGGAAGCACTTGAAACATTTAAGAGATATAAGACGGAAGTGGAGACAAGATTGGGAAAACCAATTAAAACTCTGAGGACAGATTGAGGTGGGGAATATACCTCAAAGGAGTTTAAGGATTACTGTATTCAGACAAGCATTCGTAGGCAGACTACAATGCTCTATACACCACAACAGAATGGTGTAGCAGAAAGAAAGAATCGAACTTTGATGAATGCAGTAAGGTGTATGCTTTCACACTCAGGACTCTCTAAGAAATTCTGGGGAGAGGCAGTGTTGACTGCAAACTATATACAGAATAGGATTCCCACCAAGTCCGTAGAATCATCGCCATATGAAATATGGAATGACAGAAAGTCCGAGTTGGGCCATCTCCGGAAATGGAGATGTGTAGCACATATTCTGGTACCGAGTCAGCTTAGAGACAAGCTAGACTTCAGGATATTAAAGTACAAGTTTATTGGATATAATGAGAATTCTAAATGATATAGGTTCTTCCATAAAACTAAAGGTCTGATCGAAAGTCGTGATGCTACTTTCCTTGAAGTTCATCAAGAAAAGAAGCATAAAGTAGAGGAATCAGACCCTCTGATTGTCCTACAGGACAATGAAGACGACTTGAGCATTAGACAAGAACTTGAGGATGATATCGATCATCCAAATGTAGAGAATGAACCTATGAAACACGATGATCCTTTAGAGGAAGTGGGTGGACTCACACAACCCACGAGTATAATCGGCAACAAGAGATACATAACACGACCCGCATGGATGGAAGATTACCATTTCTATGGATGCGAGGCGTCGTGTTACACTGTAGATGAGGATGTCGCGGATTGTACAGATCTCATATCCTTTGATGAAGCTATGGCTTCGTCTGAGTCGGAATCATGGTCGGCCGCCATGAGGGACGAAATGGAGTCAATCGAACGAAACAATTTATAGGAGTTATGTGATTTACCATAGGCAATCCATAGGATGTAAGTTGGTATTCAAAAAGAAGTACCAAGTCGATCGTACTGTTGACAAATACAAAGTCAGATTAGTTGCCAAGGGTTATACTCAGCAAGCTGGAATAGATTACCATGAAACCTACTCTCCAGTGGCTAAGTTTGCATCCATTCGGATGATCTTAACCATAGTCGCGTATATGGATTTGGAATTGTTCCAAATGGATGTGAAGACGGCCTTTCTTCATGGAGAATTAAAGAAGGAGATTTATATGCGACAACCTGATGGATCTCAGGTTGAAGGTCAGGAGAAAAAGGTTTACAAGTTAAGAAAGTCATTATATGCATTAAAGCAGTCTTCACGGCAATGGTATCTCAAATTTCATGAGAAAGTTATTCAATTTGGATTTGTTTCAAATAAATTGGATAACTGTGTGTTTGTCATGAAGAGTGGGAGCAGGTTTGCAATCATGTCATTGTATGTAGATGACATTCTGCTTGCAGGTAATGACATACAAATGGTCAATGAAGTCAAACAGAAATTGAGCAATGAATTTGAGATAAAGGACATGGGCGAAGCATCCTATGTTTTTGGAATTCAAATAACAAGAGACATGGACTCAAGGACATTGAGCCTTAGTCAGGAAAGATATTTGCATACTATATTAAGGAGATTTGGAATGCAGAGTAACACTCCAGCTCCAACACCACTTGTGATGGGAAAGAGACTTAGCAAGAGTCAGTGTCCCGGAAAGGGGCAGAAACCTTTAGATCTACCATATGCACAAGCGGTGGGGAGTCTAATGTATGCAATGATGTGTACTCGACCTGACTTAGCCTATCCAGTAAGCTTAGTCAGTGGATATCAAAGTAATACCGGTACAACACACTGGGAAGCTGTAAAGAGGATTCTTCGATATCTGAAAGGTATGAAACTTATGTATCAAGCAGAATCGCTTGAGGTGGTAGGATACTCCGATGCCGATTTCGGAGGGGATATGGATGATAGAAAATCCACATCAGGTTACTAGTTCATGTTTGGTGGTGCAGTCGTTTCTTGGGATAGCAAGAAACAAGATGCGTACCTCGACATACACAGGAGGTTGAGTACATTACATGTAGCATGGCCACCACTCATACTGTGTGGATCAGACGTTTCTTAGAGAATCTATGCCTCGAATTGGTCAAAGGACCAATTGAAATGTATTGTGACAATCAAGCTGCGATAAGCTTGATTAATAGTGGGGCTAATAATTCTAAAGTAAAACACATTGAGATCCAATATCACTTTATACAAGATATAGTGGCGAAGAAAGAAATCACTGTAACCTACGTACCTACCAGTGACATGTTGGCTTATTCCCTAACCAAGGGAATAGCTGTAGAAACATACATTAAACATGTTGGTTTAATGGGACTCAGGAATGCATGAGTCAGGGAAGAGGTATTTCATGAACTATGAGCCTCACTAAAGACATCTCCATGTGTACACTACATGAACAGTGGGAGTGTAGATATTGGATCGTTTCGGTCAAGTGGGAGATGTTTGAATATATCAAAGGTGACCTCACGCTCAAAACCACTGCCGGAACTTGCGTGTGCCGGCGGTTGCGCGGATCGGGTCTTGCGGGCGTGGAGGGATGAGGGCGGACTGTGTGAGGGGCATACACGCCCTATATATATCGTCTTCCTCCGGGAGGGGAAGCACAACAACGCGATCTCTCGCATTAGGGAGCCCTCTCCCAACATATCTATCTCTCGTTCTCTCCAAGCAACAAGGGTTTAGACGGCGTACCTTGACGTTTGCTAACGGTTTTCTCCAATTCCAGCCCTATGATAATTGGGGTTATACAAATTCATCGTCTATCTTAGGTTTTCAGGCTTACTTTCAAAGTTTCATTTAATGGTTTGTTTTCATAACTTAATTTGAAGTCTTCATCCCCTACAGAAAGCTCAAATTCTCACATTCAGATAACTGCATATACTCAAACATTGAACATCACATTTTTTATCGTTTTATGTTCTACCGCATATACTCAACACACATACGCACGCATGCGCACGCCCGCACATAATTTATACATATGTTACGCACATATCTGTAATTGACAATCCTCACTCACCTCAATAAAAACATGGATGATAAAGTATTTGCCGTAGGTTGCTCGTACTATTCACTTAAATTGAGCATGATTTTTGGACTGTTCATTTTTTGCCTTCTTTGGAGGGACATTAATAATGGTTTTCTGCATTAATCTGAATTCTCCAAACATGTTTATGATTTGTTTGCAGTTGGAGCTTTTTCTTAGCTCAGGTACTGTCTGCCTCTCCATATACTCACTGGTTGCCGGAGTATTTGGCATGAACATTCCATACACTTGGAACGACAACCATGGGTATGTGTACAAATGGGTAAGTCCTCATAGCATGTTCTAGCATTTTGTATTTGGATCAAATCAAAAGGAATTTATAACGATCTCAATTGACAGGTTGTTATCGCCACTGGGATAGTTTGTGCCTCAGTGTTTGTTCTTATAGTTGCTTATGCTCGTTATAAAGGGCTTGTTGGATCTTGATCACCATGACACTAGCTCAGGGAATGAGCTCAGCCACGTTTGGATACTGACCCATCGGCAATGATTGTTAATATTACGCTCAGTATTGCACGATATCTCCCTCGATGCTTGGTAAATGGTTGGAACATATTCTAAATCACACGGAGTTACGCCAGTTGGGCTTGTCCAGTCGGAAGCAAACTGCTTAATCTTAGAGAAACACATTAGTCGCAGCATTTGTTTGTTTTGTATTACAACTATCATTATTAATTCCTACTGGCATTTGATTCATGAAAACAAGTTGTATGATTGTGCCCACTTTATAGACAGTTCTTATAGTTATATAATGTAAAATTACCACAAATATGATTTGAATTGATGTATACTATAATTGTGCATAATATAACAATAAGATGCTTTAGGAAGGCCCTAAGTGGTGCCATGTTCATCTCAGAACCTCTAACCTTCATTATTATATTGCTTTCTTTGTTCTTTTCTATGCGTAATCACGGAATTGGTATAGGAAGACATAGCTTTATTCATTGCGAGCACCGCTTCGTAGTATAGTCTCTATTGGAAAACTCCTGCAAGTAGTATCTCAGACTTGAATAGAGAAAAAGGTTAACAAATATGTGATTTTTTTGTATGTTTTGTCCATTTTTTATGTTTATCTTGAAAATACTTTCTCATATGACATGACAAGATGGGTGTGGGAAAGGGATGAACAATGTCGAAAACTCTGAAAAGGGAAAATTGCTTAATTTGCACCTCCTTTGATGGTAGACTTCTTCCCTTAGATGAAAGCATGTAATCCTGCAATGGATTCCTATTTTGCTTGTTTATTGATTACATTGTAATGACTTGTTCTTCACGATGAACTCATAGTATGCTGTTGCGAGTAACAGAAGCAAATACGTACAAACATGATCAATTAAGCAAACACATGAACTCACTGATTTTGACAAGCATAGCCCGATAACTTATTAATTAACACACCTGAGTCAAGCTATATCAATTTGTACATCCCAAAAGTGCATTATCCACTACACACAGGTCACATTACAAGTGGCCGACCGGCTAGCCTAGGTTCTAATCCACTTACCTGGGGTTTCCAACTGACTACTTAATCAGTTAGATGAGTTTTTTTCGGAAAACTTAATAAGCTCATTCTCTAATGATCCTCTAAAGCCTAGCTTATCCTGGAGTTTAGGGGTTAGATGCAAATCTCAGTAAAAGTAGATCGAGGGGCATACTTGGTCAGTTACTTTCTTTTGAAGAAAGGTCAATTTGTTTTTTTCCCATCCATTAAGGATGGTTCATTTAGAAAATTGCCTTATCTAAAACCTAGATATTTGGAGTTCTATTTATTTTTTAAAAAATTTATTTTTTTAAATTTATGTTTTTAAAGGACAGTTTTTAATAAATCAAGTATATTGAGGATGTCCTTGTCAAATCAATTGGCCTTTCGGATTTTTCTGAATCTGAAATCTTGAGCCAGCCATATCTTCATCCATTGCCTTGGGCTTGACTTAGAAGCCAGCAGTGTTGGCTTCCTGCCCATAGTTCTATCGAATATGTATCCTTTGGCCACACTTGTAACCAATGTTCAAGAATGCGGTATGTGGTATTCAGTTAGAGGGGTCACTGCATAGAGAGTATGCAGTATGTAGAAGAGTATGCGGTCTTATGTTGTTTAGTATTTTTTAAAAAAATATAAATGAATATTTAATATTATGTTAATATCCTCAGTCGGGGGAGTATGAGGGGAGTATGCGGTTTTATACGATTTTATCTTATTATGGAGGTGGGCTTATTTGGGTTTAGGTTAAATAAAATAATATTAGGAAAGTGATCAAGTAGGTGACTGCATAGGGGATATACTCGGTCGAGTATGCGGGTCATCCTGCATTGATGACAATTCATCATACTCGGAGCGGTAATGCTACAGAGTACGAGTATGTGACCGTGTACGGTTTACTCGGCCGCTTCCTGAAACTGATATTTGTAACAGTGTAATCTAATGCAAGTGGTGGATCCTTTGCCATTTTAAATAAACGACGAACTAAAAACGATAAAAATCACAAGTGCAAATGACAAGTTTAGCAACGAAAATTTTATGAGGTGCAAAAAATTCACGAGATGCACGAACCCGTCATTGTGAAATTTTCTGTATGTAATTTTGGTGGAATTTCTAATGTGATGCAAGTACGGAATTATTATAAAATTATTAGACCATACAAATTAAAAAAAATGCACGAAGATAAAGTAAAGTATGCCAAACACAATTATATGTACTTTTAAATATTTTGGCTGCAACACAAACACAACAAAGCCCTTTCTCACAATTAAGGTTGGTTACGTGGATTTTTGCCTCCATTCACATTTATTTTAGGACATTCTCGATCTTAAATCCAAATAACTAAGATCCTTTAGGATAATCTCATTCCAACATTTTTTAGGTCGTCCTCACTTTCTCTTAATCGGCTCAATATCTCGAATTTCACATCTTTTAAACGATGCATCAATCGACCTCCTTCGTAAATTGCCAAACCATCTTAAGTGATTTTCTCTCATCTTATCATTTATCAGAGCTACGCCAACTTTTCTTCTAATCACATCATTACGAAGCCGATCTTACATCCACCTTACCATTTTCACTTATTCTATTGTCATTCTCTGCACTTGTCTATGATTCACATGCCAACATTCTGATCCATAGAGCATAGCATGTCTCCTGATTGATCTTTAATACTTTCCTTTGACTTTCAACGGCATTTTTTTTATCACAAAGAACAATGGAGACTCATCTCCAATTTAGTCAACCTGTATTTTTCAAATGGATTTAAGAAAAATTTTGGCTAATAAATATAAATCTAAAAATAAAATGATAAATTGGAGAAACTCTCCTATAAATTTTCCAAGAGGGTAATGAAGTGTGGAACGAATCCTCCACTATGCATGTTACCACAAGAGTATGCTGTGTGGATTAGATGCTTGACACGTGGATGGGATTAAATCAACGCTTTAGATAAAACCCCCTTTTACCTCTCCATTCTTCCTCCGCCGCACGATCCCTGCCCTCCCCCATCCAGCACGCGATCTTTGCCCTCCTCTGCAGCGAGCGCCCCTTTGCTAACGATCTCCAATACTCCTCCAATCGACTTAACATCTAATTGTTCGGTACCAAATCGACACAAACTCTAGCAAAATGATCCTACAAACTACAATAACAAATATAGTCCTACAAAAGTCTCAGAAAAATACAAAAAGTAGTTAATAATACCAATCTTCATTCTTCTTGAACGTGTACTTATTCCAGTGACTACACTAACAACACATATTCTTACAGTGACTATACTAAACTTATATTCCTACCAAAATACTTATTCCAGTGACTACACTAAACTTATATTCCTACCAAAATACTTATTCCAGTGACTACACTAAACAACACATATTCTTACAAAAATATCTCGTAACCTCAATACTAAACACAATCATACAAATAAATTCATTAACATAGAAAAGTTGTCACCAATCATAAGTTTACTCAATCATACAACTCTTTTTCCCACTTCCCATTAACCATACAAAACAAAATATATTCTTACAGAATGTGCTTAGATCTACAACAATATGCAAATGAGTACAAGCATATTCGTATACTCATTGTAATATAAAAGTTGGAATTATCATACAAAAGATGAGTTTATCATGTAAAAAACTCTTCTTCCCACTTACCTGATCATGAATTAATACTCCTACAAAATTGTGCACAGATTTACAACAATAAGTAAAATCATACAAGAATAAGCACAATCATATAAATATTGTAATTAACATACAAAAGTTGATACAAATATACAAAAAAAATTCGGAGCCACAACTGAACTTCAGGATCTAAAACTCTAGCACCAAAACTTTAACCTTTTGACCAACTCTATAGATAACATATGAGGAAAATTCCTCCGGGAGGTATGTTTTGAAACATATTGGCTCTATACGGTCGGCAATACTTTTTTTTTGTTATGTACCGTATGTAAGCCGTCTCTTGAAGAGGCGGCTTTGATTTTAGCCAAAGCCGTCTCTTCAAGAAGCGGCTCTCACTGATATGTACCACAAAAACTCCAAGGGAAAAGCTGCCTCTTGAAGAGACGGCTTTGATTTTAGCCAAAGCCGCCTCTTGAAGAGGCGGCTTTCACTTGTATGTAACACATGGAAACTTTAAGGACAAAGCCACCTCTTGAAGATGCGGCTTATCTACGGTACATAACAAAAAAATATTGACGATCATATATGACAAATATGTTTGGAAATATACCTCCCGCACGAATTTTTCTCGATAACATATCTTTCCCTGAAAGAACCACCTCTCCTATTAACCAAAGATCTATACCTCACCGTCTCCAACGGGGAACAAGAAGCAAAACTACATCCCAATTTTTGGTCCATATCCTTTTACCAAGGGGTTTCCTTCTTCCTTTGGTGCTCTTAACCATGAACTCATAACTCAAGATAAAATCATATTCTCAACTAAACCTACTACAAATATGTGTCGTTTATGCCTGGTCGATGCGGAAACGCTAACCCACCCGTTCTTAGATTGCTCCTATACTTTAAATGTAATAGCAACTGTAAGACTCGGTTTAAAGAATTTATTTGGCACACATAATTTAGTCCCATATCCCTCATCACATTGGCAGATAACTGCCAAACTTACATCGATATGGTAATTTAGTCCCATATCCCTCATCACATTGGCAGATAACCGCCAAACGTACATCGATATGGTGGTTGATCCGGAAGGAATGATGTATGAGAATCTTTCAGGGTACTTCCAAACCATCTTCAATGATTGCTAAAGAAGCATACTTCATGTTTGATAGCATGTTTTAAAACACCAAAAACTCCATTATATAATTACATCCCCATATTTGGCTTCTATTTCACCATTTTTGTCTTGCAGCGACGAACTGATGAGCTCCACCAGCCCTCGACCCCGCACCCATCGCCAGCACGCTGCCATGAGCTAAGAAGCCACAGATGAATGCCGAAGCTACCCATTAGCTATTAGCCACTAACTGCCACCTTTTTAGTTCCTAAGTCCTTTCTTTGCTAAGAACATTACACCTTTTATGTCTTGTCGTCTATATGGAGGTGCTCCAGTTGTACAAAATGCTGGACCTCCTTCGATTATTTTGCTGCTTATTTTGGTTGTGCTATTTTGGTTTTGCTGTGATGGATTCCATGTGGAGCTCCTAGAACTCTATCCTTTTATGATTGGTAGCTTGCTACCTTTTTAATGAATTGAATTGTGACAGCTTTTCAAAAATACAAAAAAAAAACAAAACGACCTTATTTTCACTGATGCTCGCACAAATGAATTCATTGTACATGATTATAGTTGAAATTGATTGAATTTATCACATTAGAAGAGAATCCTAGGGCTTCTTATATAGCTGGAGACCTAAGGTTAGGGTTACAGTAGGAATGGCCTCATATATGAGATGATTGGAATATGCCTGGGGCTTATGAATAGAGTTTTCAACACTCCCCCTCAAGCCGTAGATATATATTAATCATGCTCTGCTTATTACAATATTATTTGAATTGTGTGTGCACAAGTGATTTTGTACACTGTGAGTATGAAGTAACCCTCTCTGTATTAGATCTGTAGTATAGTGACAATCATTTTCCACATGTTTGGTGTGTTCGTGGAACATAGGGTTGTTGGCTATGTGCATTGCTGCTCGATTATCACATATGAGTTCCATGATATTGCTGGGAGTTATATGAAGATATGTAAATATGGATGGAATCCATACTAGTTTTGTTGCAGCATGAGCCATGGCTCTATATTCACACTCAACGTTTGAGCATGAAACCACCACTTGTTTCTTGCTTCTCTAAGTAACTAGATTTCCTGCCAGGTAAGTGTCGAAACATGTAGTGGTCTTTCTATCTATCATGCATCCTCCATAGTATGCATTTGAATATTCCATGAGGTTGAGGATATTGCTTTTGGTGAATAGTAGGCCTTTCCCTGGAGAGGATTTGGTGTACCTTAGAACCATCATGCACGTATCGAAGTGAGTTGAAGTAGGAGAGTCCATGAAATAGCTTAATTTCTCGACAACAAGAGAGATATATTGTCGAGTGATGGTAAGATATAATAATTTACAAACTAGACGCTTGTATCAATCAATATCCTCAACATCACCTGACTTGTAGATGTGTCCCTTAGGATCCATGGGTATCTGGGCTGGCTTGGATCCTAGCATCCTGGTTTTCTGAAGCAGGTCAGTGTCATACTTCCTTTGAGACATGGCTAATCCTCACTTGGATCTTACTATTTCAATCCCTAGGAAGTATCTTAGTGGCCCCAAGTTGTTGATTACAAATTTCTTGTAGTTGTTTCTTCACTTCTACAATACCATCACGGTTATCTCTTGTGAGGAGCATAGTCACATTTTATTTTCCATTATGTTGTATAAATAAAGAATGATTAATCGGATGATGCCAAAATTAGCTATTACTTCTGATAATTTTTGAAACCAGGTGCGAGGGATCTGTTTGAGGCCATATATGGACTTGCATAGTAGCAAACCTTCTGACACTCCCCTTGAGACTCAAAGCTGGGAGGTTGCCGCATGTACACAATCTCCCGGAGGTTGCCATAAAGGACTGCATTCTTCACATGTAGCTGATGTAAGGGCCAATCAAGTTGTACTGCCACTGCCATAGTATTCGTATAGTGGATAGATGAGCAACTAGAGATAATGTGTCAAATAAGTTGAGATCATAAGTTTGTGTGAACCATTCTACCACAAGCCGTGCTTTGTAGCGAGAAACATACCCATTTGGATCCTACCATTTGTTATTTCCAGGTGGATAAATAAGCGTTCATGTGCCTTGAGATATCAGTGCAGACATCTCTTCTTTCATTGATAAGCGCCATTTGGAATCACAAAGTGCCTCTGTATGAGTACAAGGGATTATCAAAGATTGCCTGAAAAAATTGTCTATATGTGGAGCCAAGTCTGGAGAAGGACACATCAACAGAGATTGGGTGCTTGGTATTATATCAAGATGGACATTGTTTGCCCCCCTTCCGTAGGGATATTGTCATGTCAACTTGGTAATCCCCTGAGTCACCGGACGTATCTGTATCTATATACATTGACGTAGAAGTGCCATCAGTTTGTAAAAACTCAGTAGAAGAACATACATGAGGAGATGGTGCTTGCTCATAGGGGGCGTGATCAACTTGAGGAAGATGAACAAGAAGAGTAGTAGTAGCGATTGGTGTAGGTGATACATGTGTGTCGAACCTGGAGTATTAGGGAAGAGACTCAAAGAATGCAACATATGTACTTATGTAGTGTCTTCTGGGGCATGGGTTGTAGCATCTATAACTCTTCTAATTTTTAACATCACCCAGGAAAACATATTTGACCGCTCTAGAAGAAATTTTATCCCTGCCAAGACCAAGTAGATGAACAAAAGCGATGGGAGGAACATGGAACAAGATCTTTCATGGAAAAAAGACCTTAATAGGTATATGCTCGTCAATGGGACTCGATGGCATACGATTTATAAGAAATGTGGTTGTTGTATGGCATCACCCCAACAAGTAGATGGAACATGATAATCTATGAGCATTGTGCATGCAATATCGAAGATATATCCATGTTTATGCTCCGCCACTCCGTTATGTTGGGATGCATGAGAATAAGTGGTCTTATGCAAGATCCCTTGTGATGACAAAAAAGACTGCTTGTCAAATGAGACAAAATCCATAGCATTATCGGATATAAGTATTTTGATGGTGGTACCAAATTGGTTCTTTATTTAATTTATAAATTGAACAATGATATGATAAACATCGAATTTATTTTTCATCAAGAAAGACCAAGACACACGAGAAAAATCATCTATAAGAACCAAATAATTTTTATTCTCCAGATGATCAAGATAATGACTAGATCCTCATATGTCAAGGTGAACAAGTTCAAACAAACTACTAGAATGAACGGTACTAGAAGAAGGAAAGAGCTCATGTGATGCTTCTCTAGTTGACAGGCCTCACACTCTAGACTGATAGTGGGAGGGAGTTGGGAAAGAACCCGTCGAAGCTTGTGAAGTGATGGATGACCTAGATGTTGGTGTCAGATAGCACTAGAAGACACATAGAAAGGAGTTCCAGAGTAGGCATCAATCTCAAATGATTGGACAAGGTGGTAGATACCCCTTCCTCACAGCTTGCATGAATCATCCTTCCAGTGTACATGTCCTGAAAAATGCAAGAAATGGCATCAAATATAGCTCGACAGTTGGGTTCCTTACTAATCTGGCTAAGTAAAAGAAGACTGATGGGAAAATTTGGGGTGAATAAAACATCATTGAGTCTAATGTTAGGATTTAGATGGACATCACCTTTTCTTTTTATAGGGGAAGATCTTTCGTCAATGACCTGTACATACTGTCTAAGAGGGACGTTGTACATCTGATGGTAGTAGGGTCTGTTCTCCACATAGGTGAGTGGAAGCACTTGTATCAATCAAGCACTCAAATTTTGCAACTTCATTCGCAGTCACTTCTGATGCTCATATTAGGGAGAGAAAGGTGGCTCAAGGTGCTATAGGCCTCCTCAATTGTAGGGAGAACTTCTACGACAATCATTTGATCCCGAGCTGCAAAATAGCTCGGAACGAGTTCGGCTAGGAATACTAGAATTGCCATCTGTTGGTGATGTTGCTTTTGTGTAGGATAGGTACAAACTAGAATGCAAGCATTACATTGCTCAAAAAGGGATTTTAAGAGAGAGATTTACTCTGTTAGTGAAAGCCTGACTTACTTCATATTGAGCATGTGAAAGTACGTATGATACATTCTATTAGAATTATTGTCCTGGCCATATGTGGCTTGAATGGAAGTCTACACATCGTAAGCAGTGTTGCAGCAAACAAGCTCATCTGCAATCATGTTGATGATGCTAACCATGATCCAGGAACTGACCATCCGTCATCTTTTACCCATGTTTTGTATTTTCTTATCTTTTCAGCATGCTCTGATCCCAAGAGAATGTGTTTCTTGGTGTATCCGCGTATGATCATGACCATGAACATGCAGAACCACTTGGGAGAGTTGGTCTCGTCCAATTTAGGGATCGGGACAAATGAGGGTAGTTGGGTTTTCCCTCCGTCATATCCATGTGATGCCACTTCAACGAAAGGAGTTAAGCATGTTGTAGTGAAGGATACATTCAAGAAAAGAGAACTGATGTATATCATGTCAGACCGAGGAGAAGTTGGATGGTAGTGTTGTGGCATTTGTTTGGTGTGAACCAAATATGAACAACACTCGGGGAGTTGTGCTATGATGGTGAAATAAATTAAAACAAAATTGGGTGTTGAGGTTGAATTTGGGCAGTGATGAAACATCGACGGATGGTGGGGGTTCTCTACACAGGGAGCTGGCTGATTTCAGGTGGCAATGGTTGAGGTTTTGGTGGAGGTGAGGATGGTGCATACATGATTTGCTAGATTGGGGTGGTTGACGGATGGGGAGGCGGCTGGCATAGGGTCCAGGGGGGGGGGGGGGGCAGTTGGATTGGTAGGGGGATCGGATAGGAGGCGGGCGCGGTGGGGTTTGGGGTGGGGGTGTTGTTTCGTTACCGGATGCACGAATGGGCTTTCATTCGTTGGAGAGATGGAACGGCCCCAGGGGTGGGGCTGAGGCTATGGGGAGAGGGAACTTTGATGCCATGGCTATAATATGATGCTGGGGCTGGGGCTCCGATGCAATGCACGAGGATGGTGCTTTCGTTGCTGGAGGCACGTGCATGGGAGAGGGGGCGCTTTACTACTGGGGCAGGAGGATGGGGATCGGGAAGGAGATTTAGCGACGGTGGACAAGGGCGAGTAGGGCTAGACAATGGAGGCGGGTGTCTGATACCAAGCTGAAATTTAGACTGAATTTCTCATATCATATAAGAGAATCCTAAGGCTTCTTGTATAGTTGGATACCTAGGGTTAGGGTTACGGTGGGAATCTTCTCACATATGAGATGACTGGAATACCCCTAGGATTTATGAATAGAGTTGTCAATAATTATTAAGCACTTGCTCGCTATAAGTGAATTGTTCTACCTATACATAAACAAATTTCATTGTCCAAATTTGTTGCTTAAAGAAATACAAGGCATACATGCTTATTAAACACTGCTCATTATACACTCATTATACAAGGAAATCCTCCGAAAAGTGCTCTGCAAGACAAAATCGGATTTATTGTACAATTTTATGACTGAGAGAAATACAAGGACCTACATAAATTATTATATATGAACATACTCAAATTTACAATAGTAAGCAACTTCATAGGGAAAACAATCTTTACAATACAAAAGTTGTCACGACCATACATAATCTCTTACTTCACATGGTTGATACAAAAATAGTAAACTCCAGGAAACACTTTCTCCGATATACAAAAGTTGGCATCAATTTTACCAAAGCTACCATTACTACGTAACATCTTTTTCTCCTTAAGTTTTCCGGCAACAAAGATTTGCAAAAGAGAATGTAGCTATGGATGTGGACTAATGTGACAGAATGGTTAGGGCATCTTGGATACGACTTACGGAGTGCTGTGAATGGAGCTGACAAGGGCATCACTTGGGCCTCTTGAGTAACTGTGTTGAGTTGGGTATGGTTGAGGGGGTTGGAGCGGATTGGAATGATAAATGTTATGTGATGTAACATTGATTGTGTGTGTTATATTAACTCTTTTAATGATTATAATATATTTTTATATTTATTATTTATTTGAACATGGTAAAAAATATTATAACAAAGAAATTGTATGGTCCATGCAACTATTTTCTAACCTAAGAATGCAGAGATAGAGCATGGGGTAAAAGCTCGTGAACCATGGAATGACATGATGTTGACCATGAGTATTGACGCTCGCGGACAATAGAATGGCGGAGATCAATGTCATTGACGAGGCTATGGAGGATGGATGCTTGCAATGGTTTGATTGTTTTGGGAGAGAAATAAAGCTCTCCTACAGCTGATACGGCATGAAAGAAATGTTGTTGCAGAGACGGTGGGGGGGGAGCCGACTAAATCTCATTGTAGGTTAGATAATGGGTTCTTGCTATAGGTAGGAGGACATGGTGATGCAGTGTGTAAGGGAGAGGTGTGGGGGGTGCGACTTCTTCTCACAACATGTGGGAGGACGGGCAATGAGAAGGAATAGGCACGAGGGGCGATGAGGAAGAGAAGGTACACAAGTGGCATAACAAAGGATTTTGGCGGAGATGGAGAGGAATTGAGAAGGATTTTGAGAGAAAAGGCAGGTCCACCTTCACCCAAGTAAGGCATTACACATGTTTCACTATCACATATTAACACTATAATAATACTTCTATTAACATAGAGTAGAGAATAAGTATTCCTCACATTGTGGGCTCGTAAATCATGTAAGAGATCACATATATGCTCATGCTAATATACGTAAGGGATATAGCTTGAAAAGCTAGCGTAAGTTGGATCTACCTACCTTCTATCTGAAGCTTGATAGGAGAACTCACACCTTTCTCCTTCACATCTTATTCCCAGTAGCACTTTGCTTGCGCTTCTTCCATGCCTCCCTCTACTTATCTCAATCTCTCAACCCTAACCCTAGGGGGTGGAGTATGGAATGGATGGGTACAGAACGAATGGACCTCCTTAGCATACGTGTCATCCCAATCACCACCTAGTCATTGAGACCAGTGAATCAAACATTATTTGTTGTACAGGGTGATGGCATAGGATCCTAGTCATCGTGGACGTATCTAGGGCGGGGGGGGGGGGGGGGGGGTAAGGAGGGGCAAGTGACCCTCCCCCCCCCCTAAATTTTGAGAATACATACTCTATGTATATGTAATTTTTTGCCTATAGATTTTTTAAGCTAAAAATAATCATAATATTTCATAATTACAATGCCTCATTTGGATTTTTTGAATGTAAAACTCGTATATAACCCTCTCATTTCTTTAGAAAATATTCAATAACTTTTACCAATAGATAATATACCTCTTAACATAAAATTTTACCTCAAATCAACCTATATTGGATAATTTCTTCAATCGATCAACTTATAATAAATGCCTACCCTAATCTTATTGGTTATCCATTTTTTTAGAATCAGACTATAGAATGAAGCGATCTTTCATCCAGTCTCATTATCACTTATACATATACGGGGTTTAATTCGCAATCTAAAAAAATAAAGATTTAAAAAAATCATTTATTGTCAAGTCTCATATATTATTCATTGATCCTATTTATTATCAAGTAAAGTGATCAAATGCACATATATTCTTGATCAGTGTATTTTTGTTCATAAATATTATTATTTCTTGTTATTGATAAAAAATATAGAATTAGTTATTTTGATTTGATACAAATTCGAAAAAAGTGTACTTTATTTTTAATTAATCAAAATCTATATACTGAATTCAAAATAAATAAAATACTTGAAAAACTTCCTTTTTAAAAAAGTATAAATATCATTCACAAAAAATCCAACATTGTGGAACATATATGATACAAATTTATGTAAAATTGAATAAAAATATATAGTTGATTAAACAATAAGTTCAAAATTTACTATTCTTATATAATGAATAAGTTGAAAATTGGTTAAAACTATACGTGAAAACTATAGATATAATTTGTCCCTAACAATTATTGTTATATAATGAATATGACTGTATTGTAATTGATAGACATATTTTTTTAAAACCGCGTGCCCCCTCCTCAAAAATGTGTTGGCTCTGTCCCTGCTAGTCATCAACCATGTCATCACATAAATCATGGGCTATTCAGCCATGGTTTTGCCCATGCCAATCCTGAAGCTCATGGTTTGCTAATGATGCTTAATTACTTCCAATCATGATGAATTACACTAGTAGTGATTAATTATTCTTATTTGTGATTAGCATCTACTAATCCATTATTAGTATTTTCTAATTATGTCTAGTAATCTTGATCATCGTTAGTCTCTTGATTAAGAGTTAAAAAGGAGATAAATTGACTTTAACCTTCTTTACTTCAAAAATTCATAACAATATATAACGACCTTCGATTGACATAAAATTAGTTCCATTGGATTTGCCTCGTCGAGCCATAATCTAATAAAATATGTAAGATGAAATTCATGAAGGTTGAATTTAGAGCCTTACACAAGACTATCAGGTTGGCTCATATAGATCTCTTCCTCAAGATCACCACAAAGAAAGGTAGTCTTAACATCCATCTGATGAATAAAGGGGTTATATGCAGAAAATCAATGTTATAAGCATGTGAATTATTCTCATCCTGATCATATGGGAACATAAATCAAAATAATCAAAACATTTCTTTATCTACATCCCTTATCTTTACACTTTTTCGTTGATTCGTCAGGCCTATGCTTTCTTTTAAACAAACATTTACATCCAATGGAGAGCACTCTTTCGATAAATCAACCAACTCCAAAGTACCATTAGCCATAATGGAATCCATTTCTTGTTTGAAAGCTTCTTTCCATTGTGTTGCTTTAGAGGAAGCTATGGCTTCCTTTTAACTTGTTGGAACACCATCGATTTGGTAGACAATAAGGTGACTAGACAGATCCTTGGAAATCATGATCATTTAATCCTATTGAGCTCAACCTCATTTGAAGGTTTACTAGATTTAGATAGGATTTCAACCTCAACCTCGATATCATTTCCACTTGGTATGTAATAGAAACCGAAGAGGAAGCTACATTCTTAGTCAGATTTTAAGGAATCACAATCTTCATATGGAAAATATCGTAAAAAAGGTAGCATCACAGAGTTTATCAATATTGTCGACATCTGTGATAGATATTTCAGACCTAGTTACTAAGAACCTACATGCATAGCTATTTTTATAATAACCTAATAAGACATCATAAATAGTATTTTGAATTAACTTATTTCTTTTGTTTTCTAGAACTAAAACCTTACGGTGATAACACCACATTTTAAGATATTTCGAGCTTGTTTTCTATTACTTACAATTCGAATGGACATTGTTCCTTATGCATTTATTTAGAATATGGCAAGCTAGATTCAAGCTCTCTCCCCACATATAGGCTATAGGTCTAGAACTTTAGAGGAGTGCATAGATTATGTCTATTAAGGTCATACTTTTTCGTATTGCTATCTTATTTTATTACGCTGAATTTGGTGCTTCAATTTCAAGAACAATACCAAGTAGATTACTTTGTTCATCAAACATGCTATATGTATACTCACCACCTCTATCTAAACTAAGACGTTTAAACACTTTGCATGTTTCTGTTTCAACATCATTCCTAAATATAAGAACTTTATCTAAAACCTTCGTCACTAATTTTCACCGGATAAATATACATGTGTCTAATGATGTCATCTATAATGGTGATAATTTATCACTTACTGTCTTTGGCCGACACGCCATTAAACTCATAGATGTCAATGTGCATAAGGTCTAAAATCTTAGTGTTCCTAGAGGTAGTATTGGAATCTTTGTAGGTTATTTTTCTTCCACACATATCTCGTATTTCCAAGTTTTATAAATGGTGTGTTTAGTATTAGGGGTTGATGGGGCTGCCCCGCCCCATTTTTGGGTAATTTTTTTTATTTTTTTGAAAAATATCATCATGTATATTCATCCTTATATCCCTCCTATATGTCATTCGAATTTCGTCAGAAACAGAGAGTCCTACGGCCTCCATCCAGACAGGGTCGATTTAAAAAATCCTACGACCACTAAAAAATGGACGTTTGGATGGAGGCCGTAGGAGTCTCTGTTTCTGACGAAATTCAAATGACATATAAGAGGGATATAGGGATGAATATACATTGTGATATTTTTCCAAAAAAACAAAAAAAAATTGCGAAAAATAAGGTGGGGCAGCCATGTTGGCTACCCCTAGGGGGCAGCCCCATTTTCCCCTTAGTATTAACTCTATATCCATTATTCTCTTAGTTGAATTTAAATGTACAAGTACTAACTGGGCATGCCAACAATCACATGATTTAATATTGTCATCACATGATAACATAACTAGAACATTGAACATTCAAAACATTCATAGAAGCAATATCCGCTTTAATCACATCTAATTCTAAAGAATAAATCAAAGCCAGCTAAATAGCCTTTTCCATAAAAGACATCATATCTTGATATCACTATTTTTTACATTTGAAATTTAGTTCAAAAGTACTCCTAACTAAAATAGAGTCAAATAACATAATCTTCTTTACATAGGAGACATCAACACCTTGTGAAGAGTCCAGACCATGTAGTGGAGAACTCAATTCAACTTATCTTGAATGTAGCACCCTAACCGCAAAGTCCTCTTCCCTGTCTTCAAAATCTCGTCGTTGCAAGTCTGATAAGAAGAAAAGAGGGACCTGTGAGAATAAATATATTCAGTGTCTCTCATACCCAGAAGCCACTGGTTTGTATCGTGAGATGAAACCTTAAATAATCATATTCACTTGCGGATTTTCTTGTTTAGATTTTTGTTTAGCTTCTAAGGATGGATATTTTTCTTCCAATGTGCAATATAATTACTATGCCAACATAGTTTATTCTTTATTTTTTGGATCTTACCTCTTGATTTAATTTTTTTCCCAAATGTTTCTGCCTTTTTCCGTTTTTTGTCCTTCAAGATCGTGAAATTGACCTTAGCTTAAACATCTACCATAACCACGAGTTTCAATTTTCTAGTGTTCCTCCTCAATGACAATTGCTATCACCAAGTCATTCATAGAGATATTTCCCTTTATATCCTTAAGGGTCATCCCAAAGTCTTCCCACTGCTTAGAAATTATTCTATGATTGATATAACTTGGAACTTCTATGAAAGCATATATATTTTATTTCAACCTCTGCCTAACCATAAAACATGAATATAAATTTATATGCATGTTCAAAAACTTGCTTCTTATTGGTTGTTAAATTTTTAAGACCTTCACGACCGAGTATTTCTCAATATCGATATCGTCGGTATTATATTTTTTGTCGAGTTCTTCCCACAACTCCTTCATAGCCTGTATGGATGAACAATATACTTCAAACAAAGTGTCAAAGAAAGCTAACAGAATGTAACCATGACATATACAATTTTGTTCCTTCCATATAGATTGTAACTTTTAGCTTTCTTAATGGGATTTTTTAATCCATCGCAGGAAAGTAAGTTTCGTTTATTGAAATTAACCCGATGTTTGTTAATCAAATTTTCTTATGTTGTTGCCACCATTTGATTTTTTGATTATATTTTTTAGGCATAATGGTAATATCAACCCTCGTTTTGACCATGTTATCTGACATAGTTTAAGCATAGTTTGCAATATCTTATCTAAGATTATTGTTTCCACCATTAGAATCAAAGAAACTAAACAATAATTATCCAGATAAATAAAATTCGATGTTGGAGTATTATATTATAACACATATAATCAACCAAACTTGTATCCAAATTCAATTACAGTTATTCGATGGGCAATGCATAAACATAAACGTAATATGTTGTACAAAATCAGTCAAAATCCGGAATGAGAAAATAAGAATTGCACGGTACGGAGAGCACTTGCATGGGGATGCGTTGGGAAGCCCCCCCAAGAAAGAAGCGGCTCTTCCCACGGCTCCGTCACCATTGACTCTATTTATTATTATGGTAAATCCATGTATCAAGATTTCCTTCTTAGACCTTCTTTCGGTTCGATATGCCCACCTACGATCTTAATCTTTGGCTTTAGTCTGGGTAGGTTTCTTCTTCTAGGAGACTCCTCAAATTCTCAAAATATTGAATTTCATATCCAAAACAACTGAAATCCGAAGCGGAGTGGAGCATGCACTGCACGTGCGGTCATCTACTTCCCCTTTCTAATTTTGCTACAAGAGCTGAGGGAACTCATATATGTAGGCAATACAGTACTAACTTTCTATCTCCTAACTTCCTTAATCTTCAAATTGAAAAATTCAATATATAAATTAGCACCTCAATTGATGTTAATTGACTTTCAATTCCAACAAACGGTTGGAGGATGCTTATGGAACACCTTTTTAACCATCTAATTGCTATAGGAAGGTGCTTATGGAAATTTTGACCATTGCAATCCCCTTAATCATTTCGTTTAATCTTTTATGGGTGGCAGGTGCGGAGGGCGATGACGAGGTTGAAGGAGGAGTGATCACCATTGGTGGAGGGGGCGGGAGGGGGTTACGATGGACTCGAGTGTAGGACGGTGACGTGGCTACAACTAGCGGACGTAAGACGACAAGATCTGCGTGCGTCCTGAAGAGAGAGTAGAGACGGATCACAAAGGTGGTGGCATCTTTGGTGAACCACATTAGATATCTCCTCTCCTCTGACACTTGTGGCATCGAGTGGAATAATAATAAGGAGGAGGTGGGCAGCTGAGGCGAAGGAGGTGGCATGGGAGGAGAGGGCAGGAGGAGAAGGGGGGTGGTGGAGGAGGAGGGGGCAGAGGAGGAAGAGGGGGGTGGAGGATGTGGATGGACTCTATTGACCTTATCTATTCAATCTAATGACCCTTCTGTCCCAAAATTAACATCTGTTTTAGATGTGGATGGATGACAACTAACATGAGGCGGGCACAAGTGATAGACATGCAAGAAGTCAGGGGTACAACTGACAATCCAATGACCCTTTTGTTCCAAACATTAATGTTTGTTTCATTCGCTGATGGATACCAACTAAACTAAGGAGCATAAGTAATAGAATTGGAAGAAATTAGGAGCACAAATGATATTCTAAAAGAAAGGAGACATAAGGAGACATAACTGATATTATAATATGTAGGAGGGACAGAAGCGATAAAAACCCAAAAAGAAAGAAAGCTCTACCCATCAAAGCCATACAGCATGGGACTGGGAAGGCTTCATTGGGCGGCTGCAATAAAAACTAAGCCCCCACCCGAGGAGAGAGAGATTGGGCGGTTAGTTCTGGAGGAGGTAGAGAAGTACTGAAACATGGGGTCCTCACCTCCTCTTATCATGATCACCAGCAGAGATAGCGAGGAGAGAGACGGCATTTGTGTGTGTGAAGAAGCGAGCACATGTGTCGGGTGACAGTGAGATGGGTGGTGGAGGCAGACTCAGGCTTTTGTTTACTGACACGCGCGCCAGTTCTCTCTCGCTCCAACTCAAAGATACAGCTGGTGCTGTCCCTTTGATTCCATAACGTGGACTAGATTTAATCTTATTATTACAGCATTCCAGTCGACAGCCAATAGTCTAATATTCTCTAACTTAAATGCTGCAGTGGTTATGCCGCAAATCTTCTGTGCAAGAAGTGAACGTCTAAATTTTATTCCACGTAATACATGAAACTAATTCCAATATCATCCAGCTTCCTGACATTATATTGCTATAAGTAGGGATAGAAGAGAATAGCGCCTCGCGCACAGCTCAAACTGTAATATTTGAAGGGCAGTAATAAAGTATGTTAAGGTTTAGATGAGACTTGGCTAAGTAAATGATGCTTAGTCACCTTTTCTTCGTATCTACGAATAGATATGGTTAATCTGACCAAACACAAACTGGCAGCAGTCGACGTAATTACGTAAGAAGAAAGGACAGTAAAGTCCAAAAAGAGGTGAATCTCAGGAGGTCAGATGAGGATGCAGGAGGTGCAGTCAAAAGGACTTCTCATGTAATGCAGATATGAAGTTAGAGAACAACGACGAGTCTTGGTGGATCCCCCACTCGAATCTGTCACTTCATGGACCCCGATCGATCTACAGTAAGTTGAACAATGCTACCAGTAAATCTAAGGAGAGACTTGAGATTTGTCCGTGTGTCGGTTCTATTGAGCTGTTTGGTTCCTAGAGTTTAGTCCCTCCAGACTGCAAGTTAACGTCTATAAGCAGTGGAAGATATGATAGACATGTTGGTCAAACGACAGTAAATAAATCTGACTGAAACTAGATCGGATATGGTTGTCTAAACTAAATTATGATGAAAAGCCCATGGAAATCAACGTGCAGAGGCGATAATAGAGGCAACTGGACGCAGTCCCCTTCTGGGTGGGGATTCCCTGGCAGCGAGACAACAAAACCCAATGAAAAGGTAGATACATACAAAGCAAAAAAAAAAAGGTTGGTACAGTTCTGCTACTATGGCTTCCCTTCTGACACAACCCATCTGCATCTGCTTCTGCTTCTGCAAACACCAACACCAAACACCAGTATCGTAATAATAACAAGGATTAGGAAAATCTAATACGCTTATCTTTACACAAAAATAACCGAAGGGGAGAGGAGAAGCACCGGTCTGTGGTGATTCTCGGGTTGGCGGCCGACACTGACTATTTCTCAAATTTCTGCGAGTTTGAGAAATGCCGGATTTTTTAAGCATTCCGATTAAGGAAGATGTTAGCGATGCATTCGAGTTCCTTCATCATTGGTCATGTTTGATAACTGGATTGGGTTGGATATCCTCCGGTGGACAGTACTTGTTTGGATGATTGTGAGCGTTGGAGGGGGTTGAAATGATAAATGTGATGCGACATTGATGATGCGTTATATTAACTTTTCTAATGATTATAATATACTTTTTAGGTTAAGTTTTTATTTGAATATAGTTAAAAAATATTATAACAAAGAAATTATATGGTTCATATAACTAATTCCAACCAGGAATGCAAGGATAGAGCATGAGGTATGCCATGTTACCTCGGTGTAACCAAGCGATCAAACAGGCCCTTAGGGTGCGTTTGGTTCGTGGGTTATCCAGGGGTGGATAACCCGGTTTTGTGTTTGTGTGTTTGGTTGATGGGTTAAGGGTTTGGATGGTTTGTGTGATGTGATTGTATTGGAATTTGAAAAAGTTGATAGTTATTATGGTATGATTGTATTGAATTTTGAAAAAGTGGGTGGTTGTTGTGATGTGATTGTATTGAAGTTTGGAATAGTGAGTAAAAGTTGAGTATTTTATGATTTTTAGATGATATGTTGGTATAATATATATTTTTTTGGTTAGAAAGAGAGTGGGCTCCACTAGTAGGTTGAGAATATGGGTTTTGGGGGTAACCCACCCAAAGTGAGGGGATAACCCCCCAACCAAACGCACCCTTAGGAAATATTCTAACATGGCAGTGGAGGTAAATTCTGCATTCCTAATCTGGATACCTAAAGACCGTCACTGCCTTTGATGCCATGAACAGTATGCGCAAGATAATAATTTAGTCAATGGGTTCAATCTGAGTCGGTTGGTCATTCACACCATCGACGTCTAATTCTTCCTCAATTTCATCCCCATCTCATCTTCAGTAACCCAGGGCGGACAATCATTAAGAACACGGTTCACTTCTCTCGTGTAGCTTCGTTAATATTAGTACTTTCACGAGTAATTAGAGTACTTAGGAATCCATAGTCCAGATCTGACAAAGGGAGCAACATGGGTGTTTCAATAATGTGGACATTGATTGGAGTTTCGAATTGCAGAAGTCACACCTATCATTTCATTCAGAGATGATTTCCCAATCATCTTGGCGTAAAGAAATGTGACCTGGACATCATCATGGTCTAAGATCCACAGTGCAGTAGAATATATTGCAGACTGTAATGGGGGTAAAGGTCTTATCCCACATCACACGCTAAATTTATCACTACATCAAAATAGGATACAAACGAGCAACAAGCTATGCCGCTAAAGTAGATGCCAACATATATAGTGCCAAACCCCATTCCACATGGGATGATGGGATATCTTGATCATGCATCTGCTCCTATCCAAACTAAACTTCTGGAATATCAAGTCCAACATCTCCTTAAATGATGAAGACATTCACAACCACAGATGTTGCACTATAATACTATGTGGTTGACCATTACCACTATTCACTCGGAACATGCAATATATTGTAGTCGTGGAAACCTAAAAATGTAGCAATAATACCTTAGTACAAAATTATGCTAGACTATATAATGCAACACCATGTCTCATGAACAAAAGCAAAAAAAGATGCAAAACCTTAGTCTTGAAATCATTTTAGGTTTGACAACTATAAAGCCTTGAATTAGGCTTCTCTCGGTCCTATATCATAAGATCTAATTGATCAATAAGAAACGAATGGAATTTGTTTCATTTGAATCGGACTTCATTTCAAATTGTTATGATTTTCGGAAGAAAGAGAAGTAAGGAGAATTAAGATGTCATTAACTCTTAATGATCATCATTAAGACTAATTGAATATGATTAAAGAAACTAATGACTGATTGAGGATCGTTAATGATCATTACTGAATACTAATTAAAGATCAATAAAAGTTAAGTATGATTACGAAAGTTAAATCGAGATTAGTAAAAGTAATCGTGATTAGCGCTAATTAAGTATCATTAGCGAATCTAGTAGCTTCTGGAAGGTTCTAACTTAAGCTTAAGTTTTGGATGAGATTTGACCAAAATCATGGGTCGCTAACTGCAGTTAAGGGTTAAACCATGGTTTACTAACCATGGTTAGCGATTTTCCGAAGCCTATAAATAACCCCTACTATCCATTCATTCTTTACGATTTCCACTACCACCACTACCATAAGGGCTAGGGTTGAGAGGTCGGGAGGAAGAGAGGGAGGCATGGAAGGAGCGCTAGCAAGGCGCTGTAGGAAGGACAAGGAGAAGGACGGTACAATCCTCTTCTAGTTGGCTTCTTAAGTAAGCTCTAACTTGGGCTAGGTTTTCGATTCATTTTTTCCAGCTTGGTTTTTGATTCATCTTCCTTTCCAGTTCATTTTTTATTATGGTTTGAGGAGGAATCTGTGTAACATCCTAATTAGGTTCGGGCATCTATACACGTCAGTGAACTCTGTGATTCGTCACACCATCACTCACCTAAGACGTGTGGTGTCTGTCAATTCTCCATAACTTATAGTTCTATTATATTCTTTTGATTTCGTTTTTATCATTTTTTTGATGGAGAAATCTGTGTAACACCCTATTTATGTGTGGACGACTATGCACGTCAATGAACCCTGCAATTCTGTATACCTTCACTCACCTAAGACGCATGGTATTTACTGATTCTCCATCGCTTGCAGCTTGATTATATTCTTTTGGTTTCACTATTATTCTCATCTCGGTGATTTTATAGAGGAAAATCTTTTTATTTTTCTTTTAAAGTACGTCCTGATATAAGGGAAAATTCTACCGAAATTTTCATAGAAATATGTCCCGATATAAGTAGAAACTCTACCAAAATTTTCCTAGAAATATCACCCTGTATAAAGGGAAGTTCTGTTGAAATTTTAAAGAAAATATGTTCTCCGCGTTCTTCGTGTTCTTCACGTTCTTCGTATTCTTTGTTCGTTCTTCACGTTCTTGGCACGTCTCAGTGTTCTTGATAAGAAAATGAAATTCTATCGTTTCAAGATCCGCAAATCATCCTTTTTGAAAACGAATTATGATAAAGCACTACATATGTGAGGGATATCTCCATTAAGTAACAAAATCCTTCCTTTTGCTGTTGGATTTTTATACGAGATCATTGAAATTCTTGATTTTATGGCAATCGCTACGAAGAACCCTAATTTGAATAATTTTGAGAAAATATGAAAAGTTGCTTTGTGATCTCCACTAAAATAATATCTAAGCATCGAATTGATGCAGAGGCTTTGAAAGTTAGGGTTTGAGAGTAAAACAAGTATAAATATGAGTATATATACATATGAATTAATATATATGTAAGTATATACTCAATGTTGATGAATATGCAAATTGAAGGCTTAACGGAAGAACTACATCATGGGAAGTGATGTGTATTGATTTGGATCCTGAAAAGGATCGTGTGTTACATTAAGAATGACTGAGAATAGAACTACAGGTTGGGTATACAACCTGTAGGTTTGTTAGAAGAACATCCGCATTGGCAGTCCAAACCTAGGTGGTGCACGATTGCACGGATAGGTTGAGCACGTGAAATAAATTATTTACAACGTGTGGTACTAGGTTGCCATTAAACGGATTGACTGACTGAAGATGTGGTTATGTCATGTAGAGGCACAGGTAGTTGGATAGCGGTTGGGTCACGATAACATGTATTTTAAAGCTGCTGGTATATGTGATTAAAGGTTAGTCTGTGATTTTAAGCTATTGGATCCTCGAGGATGGTGAGCTTCTTTATTTTTAAGGCCGAGGGTTTGAAACATTGGATAAATAAAGAAAATGAAATTATCAGGGTAGTAATATAGGATTGGTTGAGGCAACGTACTTGCATAAGCTCACTAGAACAATGCAATATCCAATCCCGAAGTGTCCACAGCTTCGGAGTCCATGAGTGGTGGGGTGTCCCCTACACTAATCCCTGACGTGGAATAAAATGAATATGACTTAAACTAATAAGAAGAAGTGGAACTTTCTGATATAATAAGTTTTTTTTAAACTACACTACTTGTCTACTTTTCTCTAATTCGTTACTTAGCACTCGCTAATATTCTAACTATGATTTATGGAATCCCAACAGACATCGATGAGTCATTGCAAGGACTTTAATGATCCAGCTGGCTAACAATAGTAGCATCTAGCCAGCCATAGCAGCATCACTCTGTAAGGTAGTTGGTAATCTTTTTGTGTATTTTCTTTCAAACTGATGTACATGTAGATGGTTACAGTTGGACAATGTATCATGTAAACTTTATTTTGTGAATAAAAAGTATTGAAATACTTCCTTCTTAGTATTTTAAATGCATTCTAAATGTTAGTTGTGATTGCCGAATAAATTATTGTTGAGTATTCATATCCGGATATGGGAGGATCCGATGACCATGAATTGTGGTCATGACAGTTTGGTATCAGAGCTCGGTTACTTCAATAATTTATTCAGTAATTGACAACTATGAGTGTTATTCAGAAACTAAGGTTGTCTTAAGATCCTTTGATCTCAATAAGTGCTTGTAGTACCATTCACAAGTCATTGTTCCTTATGTACATCATGCTAAACTATATAGGACATAACCTTTGGCTTTGATTCATCCTAGGATCATGGCTGACCAAGGTATGTCTAGGCAATTAACGACAATGATGATAATGCTCTAAGAGATGGGGCAAAAGCAACATCATCGGAGGAGAGGCTCAATGCACAAGCTGGTAGACCTGAGGCATCCATACTTATGGATGTTAGAGTTGAGGATTTGGTCCATCTTTCTGAGGAAGAATCTTATCACCCTTCCACTGGGTCTGCTCCTACTCCAGTTGAAGATGCAATGGAGAAAGACCTTCTTAGACACCAAAAAACTGCTAAACAATTATCGAAAGGGAAAGATTCCTCGATTCCAAGGCATAGAGACACCTGTTGAGGCAGAACTATGGCTTGATGATGTCGGCAGGATGTTGAGAATAATACATGCACCAAGAGATACTTGGGTGTACTTTGTTGATTACTCCCCAACAGACTATGCAAGACGATGGTAGAGAGCAATTTCGAAGAAATTAGTAGATCTCGTTCCATGGGATATCTTTGAAGAGAGGTTCCAAGCTTGCTTTTGTCCTTCCCATTGTAAAGAACTAAAGAGTAGGGAGTTGGCTTCTCTGACCTAGGGTTCTAAGAATGTACGAGATTATCATACTCACTTTATAGAGCTACTACGTTACTCCCCGGCTCTAGAAGATTCGCCATATGAATGTCTTACCAAATTTGTTAGCGGACTTCAGGGAGATCTTAGAGAGAAGCTTGCGGGTTTTCAAACCACCACTATAAATGAAGCAATGGACATCGCCTCTCGTATTGAGATAGAGATGGATGAAAATCGCCAAAGAAGAAGCTTTCACTTTACTGGTAGACCATCTAAACACAAGATAAATTATAACCGTAGAGATTGTCGTTATCATTCAGATGGTTCCAATATAAGCTAGCAACCGACATTGGGTCATGAATTATCAGGAAGAGGGGGTTTCTCTAGGCCTCCACTATATCCTCATGACTCATCAGCATGAGCTAGTACCTTTGTGGTTGGGCCTTCAGCTCAAACAGAAACACATGTATGTTATTACTGTCATCTGGAAGGTCACATCAAAAAAGAATGTTCAAAGTTGAGAGGTTCGAGGTTTAAACCAACCCCAATTAGAAGTATAACATATGTCTTGAGCAATGGAGCAATACGTGGAGAAAGACAGGGTAGAGGTCGTGGCTCACAAGGATCATCTCCTATACAACAACTACCACAAAGTGTTGCAGGTTCTAGCTTGTCTATTTCTAATGACCAGCTTCATGCAATCATTGAAGAACAAGCCTACAATTCAGGTACGGTTGTACGAGGTATCATTACTATTCATGGCTTTTCAATACATGCATTGTTTGATTCTGGTGCTTCACATTTATTTATTGCTCGACAGTTAGTATCCACTATAGATAACATACCAATAGAAGTACAACAGTCTTATCTGATCAAGGGACCAGGAGGAAAAGTATTTATAATCTGAGAAATCTTGGATAATTGTGTAGTACTGATAGCAGGACATCAGTTACATGTTTCCCTACTACTTATTGAAATGGATGACTTTGATCTCATCTTGAGGATGGACTAGCTAGAAAGGCATCATACATACCTTGGCTGTTTCTAGAAGATAATAACTTTTCACTTTCCTAACTCAATAGAATTCCAATTTATTAAAAAAACATCCAATGATAATGTCAAATGCATCTCTACTCCGAAATCACAATAGTTTTTAGAGCAAGGGTATCAAGACTATTTAGCTTGTGTATCCTCTACATCCGGGTCAAATAGAATGATAAAAGATGTACCCGTAGTGTGCGAGTTTCCTGATGTATTTTCAAATAAACTACCTGGATTACCACCTGAGCGAGAGATTGAATTTGATATCTCACACATGATACTCAACTTATCTCGATACTTTCATATAGGATGACATCAATCGAGTTACGGGAGTTAAAGGTACAATTACAAGAACTGTCAGACAAATGCTTCAATCATCCTAGTACTTCACCATGGGGTGCACCTGTTTTGTTTGTGAGGAAGAAGGACGGGTCAATGCTGTTGTGCATTGAATATAGACAACTAAACAAGAGGACAATAAAAGAACAAGTATCCCCTGCCAATAATAGATGATCTCTTTGACCAGTTACTTGGTTTAACTGTGTATTCCAAGATTGACTTAAGCTCTAGATACCATCAATTGAAATTTAAAGATGCAGATATCCTCAAGACAACCTCTTGAACTAGATATGGATATTATGAATTTTTAGTTATGCCTTTTGGACTAACAAATGCTCTGATCGCCTTCATGGATCTCATGAATAGAGTATTTAGAGAGTTTCTAGATTACTTTGTAGTAGTCCTCATTGATGACGTGCTTACTTACTCCAAGGATAAGTACCAAATGAACACCATCTTCAGCAGACACTTGAAACACTAAGGAAGAAAAATTGTATGCTAGATATAGAAAATGTGACTTCTGACTATCTGAAGTATCCTTCTTAGGCCATAATTATTTCTGAAGAAGGTATATCAACTGATCCTACAAAGGTTAATGCGGTGATGAGTTGGAATGCCGAAGACTATCACAGAAATACAATCTTTCCTAGGTCTAGCTGGGTATTATAGAAGATTTATTAAGGACTTTTCACGAATAGCACTACCAATGATTAGACTAACTCAGAAGTAAATCGCATTCATATGTTCTGATGCATGTAAAACTGGTTTTCAAACACTGAAAGAATGTCTAACATCTGCACCTATCCTTACTCTACCCTATAGGATTGAAGGGTTTACCGTTTACACTAACCATCTAAAGAAGGACTTGGAGCAGTTCTTATACAACATGAAAAGGTAGTTGCATATGCATTGCGACAATGTAGGACACATGAGAGAAACTACACGATACATGACCTTGAACTAGCTCCTGTAGTCTTCACTTTAAAGATATGGAGACACTACCTCTATGGTATTACTTTTGAAATATCCACCGATCATAAAAACTTGAAATATCTTTTTGATTAGAAGGAGTTCAATATGAGACAGAGACGGTGGCTAGAGCTGTTGAAGGATATTGCACCATCTCCTACCACCTCGATAAGGAGAACGTCATAGTAGACGCTCTTAGCAGAAGAACTTATTCACCTTGGTTGGTGAGTGCTATCCACTTCTGGGGGTTACTATCAACATTGAGTGAATGGAAACCATTTGATAGTAGTGTTGATACTATAACCATTCCTAACCGATACAAACCAGAGATCTAGGATAGAATAAAGAAAGGAAAGGATGATGATCCAGTCCAAAGACTTGAGATAACTAACAACTTGAAAAAAATAACATAGAGGACTCCATATACAAGATGGGTCTGTATAACCATCATATAGTTTGTGTACTAAACACACCCAAATTGAGTAAAGACATCTTACGTGAAGTGCATTGCTCTAGATTATCTATTCATCCAGGAATTACGAAGATGTATAAGGATCTTCATTCACACTTTTGATGATCGGGAATGAAGAAGGATGTTGCTGAGTTTGTGAAGTCATGTTTTACCTACTAGCATGTAAAGGCTTCACACCAAAAGCTACCACCATTGTTGTAACCTCTCCTTATCCTTGAATGTAAATGGCAAAGCATTTCCGTGGACTTCGTTACTAGCTTATCTCGGACTGCATGTGGTAAAGAGAGTATAAGGGTCATAATAGACCTTCTAATCAAGGTAGAACATTTATTCCAATAAGCTTGTCTTCCACTCAAGACTAGCTTGCCGAGTTATATATTACACATGTGATCTGTCTCCATGACATCCCAAAGGAGGTAGTTTCTGATTAAGATTCACGATTCACCTCACACTACTGGGAGAACTTCATGAAAGCCTTAGGCACACAGCTATGCTTGAACGTAGCATATCATCCACAACCATACGATCAATCAGAACGAACTATTCAGACTCCATAGGATATGCTACGAGCATGTGCCTTAGAATGGAAGGGATCATGGATTAAACATTTGGCTCTTGCAAAATTCACCTACAACAATAGTTACCATGCAAGTATTGGCATGACACCATTTGAAGCACTATATAGAAGTGGGTGTACTACTCCTCTATGTTGGTAAGAGGTCAGGATAAATGATCTTTATGATTCAGATAGACTCTAAGAGACTTAAGAAGCTATAGAGCTTGCTCGAAAAGATTAATAATTGCTTAGAGTCGTCAGAAAAGCTATAGTGATATCAAACGAAAAGATCTTGACTTTGAGTTATGTGACTTTGTATTTCTAAAAGTATTGCCTATGAAGGGAGTTCAAAGGTTTGGCTTGTGTAGGAAGTTGGCACCCAGATTCATTGGTCCTTTTGAAATTATTCAGCGGATTGGGAAAGTTGTATATAGACTTGCACTTCCCCCACATCTTTCTACAATACATGATGTTTTTCATGTATCAAATGTGAGAAAGTATATTAAGGATCCTAAGCATAAGATAATCTATGATGAACTGCATGTTGAGATAGACTTGACATACCTTGAAATACATATGCAAATACTAGACAATGATATCAAGAAGTTGAGAAATAAAGAGGTACCTCTAGTTAAAGTATTATGACACAACCAAGAGTTTGAAGAAGCCACACGAGAACCTGAGGTATATATTAGAGAAAAATACCCTACTTGTTTGAATGATAACACTATGTTATGTGTATATCTTCATTATAAATGAAATGAATTAATGTATATGTGAGTCTATACTCAATGTTGATGAACATGCAAATCGAAGGCTTAACGGAAGAATCACATCGTGGGAAGTGATGCGTATTTATTTAGATCCTGAAAAGGACCGTGTGTTACGTTAAGAATGACTGGAAATAGAACTACAGGTCGAGCATGCAACATATAGGTTTGTCAGAAGAACATCCATATTGGCAGGCCAAATCTAGGTGGTACGCGGTTGCCTAGATATGTTGAGCGTATGAAATAAATTATTTATAATACATAGTACTCGGCTACCATTAGGCGTATTTACTAACTGAAGATGTGGTCATGCCATGTGGAGGCACGAGTGGTTGGATAGCGTCTGGGTCACGATATCATGTATTTTAAAGATGCTAGTATATGTGATTAAAGGTTAGCCTGTCATTTTAAGCTACCAGATCCTCGAGGACTATGTGCTTCTTTATTTGTCAAGCTGAGGGTTTGAAACCCTAGATAATAAAAGAAAATGAAATTGTCAGGATAGTATTGGAGGATTGGTTGAGGCGACATGCGACTGCATAAGCTCACCAGATCAACGCAATCTCCAATCCCGAAGAGTCCATAGCTTCGGAGTCCATGAGTGGTGGGGTGTCCTCTAGACTAATCCCTGATGTGGAATAGAAGGAATAAGACTTAAATTAATAAGAAGAAATGAAACTTTTTAGTATAATAAATTTTGCTAAACTACACTACTTGTTTACTTTTCTCTTCTTCGTTATTTAACACTCGTTAATCTTCATCCTATGATTTATGAAAACGCAACATGTATCGGTGAGCCATCGTAAAGACTTTAATAATCCAGCCAACTAACAATAGTAACCATCTAGCCAGCAACAGTAGCATCACTCTGTAAGGTTGTTGGTAATTTTTTTTTTTATATTTCCTTTCCAGTTGATGTACATGTAAATGGTTGTAGTGGGACAATGAATCATGCAAACTTTATTTTGTGAATGAAAAAGCATTGAAATACTTCCTTCTTGGTATTTTAATTGCAGTTTGTTTCTGAATGTTAGTTATGATTGCCGAATAAATTATTGTTGAGTAACTAGATCTGGATATGGGAGGATCCGATGATCAGGAATTGGGGTCATGACAACAACTCATTGGTGAAGAAGATAGGAATAATATGTTGTACAACATAGGAGCGACGAGAGTGTTGTCATGTGAGGAATGACAATGGGTGGGTGACATCATGTGAGGAACAGTGGCGCGCCATGTGCGAGCTGCTAGATTTTGAACAAAAGGAGGAGTGGGGCAGAGAGAAGAGTGTTTGTGATATTAGATGACAATAGCTACTTAAAAGGTTATTATTAGGCAGCATCGCACAAAATACATAAAGGGATATCGCTATTCAAACATGAGATGCGTATATTGGTTAATAAAAACACGATAGGGGGAGCGTAATAGAGAATTGCGATATTGATATTGCATAATGAAGCTACGATATAGTTGCAGTATTCAAAGAGAAAAATCACTACCATGAAGATATAATTTTGTTTGTCAATGACATTATTTTGGAATTTTTCTCTTAATTATAACCATGATCTCATAAATATTTTATTTAATTGATGAGATTCTCCTACTATCATTAGGAGATTTTTTGATGAATGCATACATATACTCCATGGACTATGAACATATAGGAGGGAGTGCATGCCAACACACAACACACGTTCTCATAGTACAAGAAAGAAGTGAGAAGGGGTGAGAGAAAAGAAAGAAGCTGTAATAGAAACAGAGGATGAGAAGGAGGGAGAAGAAAAAAGATGTAATGATATATCAAAGTTTGGAGAGAGCAATCTTTGGAGATTTACTAGCCAGCATCTTTTCCATAGTTTGGAAACAGAGTTATCGACTTGATGATATTTCTCTGCTTAACTTTTATATATTTTATGGTGAATTATAGCACCATATAAAGGGTTGACTTTGTGTAAGCCCCCACAGAAGAATGATTTGATTGTAGTGCTTGGTTTTGTACCGTGATGAATACTCTAATGTTTGAACCTCACATTGTGGTTTTTCACTTTGAAATTCTCCATGCATTTATGGTTGGATTTTATCCATAGTGTGGTTTCTTTGGATTTGGCATACCATACACGATTAGCTTATCAACTTTGTATTTTTCACCATTCGACCTATAAGAGAAAATTGTTCTCAACAAGTGGTATCAAAACCAATGTGGTTGATAAGATGGATCATATCACCAGTAGGATGATTATGAACGTGACCAACTACATTTTATGGAAAAACAAGATGAACGGCTTGCTATTTGTGAAGGCCATTCACCTTCCAATTTTTGCCACCCACAAGACCAAATACAAGAGAGACGAGGAAAATGGATTCGGATATGAACATGTTTGCACATCCATTTTATGGATAAAAATATGTACAATCACATTCAAACCAAGACTTATGAATAAAAATTTTTCATCTAAAATGTAGAAGTTGTATGCTTCAAAGATAAGGCACACCAAATTATTTTTATTTAGAAGATTGATGCGGTTAAAATTCATGGATCGTACTTTTGTTCCATACAATCTAAATGAATTCCATTGTATTATCAGTCATCTTTTTAAACTTGAATACGAAATTCAATGTATGCTACTACTTGCTACTCTTCTAAATAATTACAGACATATCGAATTTCTCTTCATGACTCCGCACCAAATAGACTTATTTCCTTGGAGATCATCTATTAATTTTTTGTTTATCTCCAAGTTGATTTTAATGAGAGACACACATATATCGTAGTCACACTCTTATGTACCTATTTACAGGACTGCGGGATGTTTCAGCAAAGAAGAAATCACAAAGTGAACTTCAATTGGCAGATGGCATAAGCTCAAAGCTCTTTTTTATTCAAAGTTTCGTTGTTCTATTTTACATCATATTTAGCAAAGTTGTTACTTCAAGCAATGCTCTCAAAACTTACCTAATCAGGATATGTCAAGTACTTAGCCTTTGATCGATCAACCATTCTCATTGATCAACCAGCCTTGATCGATCAAACTTGTTTCATTGATCGACCAACCTTGATCAGAGTACTTACTTTGATAAATTGATCATTGAGATCAAGTATAGTAGATGTGCATGTACTAGCTATGTCATCGGCTCTGGGCTATCTTCCACAACTAACTTTGGCTCTTCTATCGTGATCAAATTTGTTTATTGAATGCGATTGCATTCTCTCCCATCATCCATTGAAATTATGAATGGATCTTGTTGGGATCCAACTATCTGATATGGTAGCCTCTGGTGAAGAACATAATCTTCGTATGGTGAATTCTCAGACATTTTTTAAAAAATATCATATATGTCTTTATCAAAGCTCAAATATATGCCACCACATGATGTGTTAACCAATGATTGAATCTCGATGGTTTTACCTTCATAGAAGATTTGATTTTAGACATGTTTTTAGTAGGTCTTGAAATCATATCCAATCTACACAAATAACTCCGATAACATTTAAATGAATGAGATCCCCAACTGAAATTCCCCATAGATCTGTGGCGAGAGAATCCACGATTGTCTCACATAAGGTCTCTGGTTATATTATGATTTGATCGTAGACACCGACTCATTCTTGTCAGCCGATTATTGGTTCTTCATCGAGGACATCTTTTCTTACATCTCAAATTTATTTGACCTGTTTATTTTAGCCGAATTTTCATCTTCTGGAGGGCTTTGAGCATCTTGATGTTCCTCATATTGGTAGGAGAAGGTGAAGATGGTAGAATGGAGAAGGTGGGGTAGACATGAAAGGCTAAGAAATTAAGGGAGAAGAGAAGCTGATAGAAGTCTCAAACAAAAAATATTGGAGAACCGACTCAGGGCGAAGGTCACCATGAATTGGTTAAGAAGACGGAGATAGGAAAAACACCTAAGATGTCGGGATCGACAAAGCTGGCTTGACTTGTAAGATCCAGGTATTGATGCCGATGTTCCGTCATTCTTCGAAGAGAATTGTGGGAATGACAGTGAATTAAGGAAGAAGATATACAAGTGCACGTAAGAAAACACACACCACAAGCAAAAACACTATGCAAACATTTTGATTCACACACAACTCAGTGAAAGCTGTAAAAGGCCTGGTTCAATTATATCTTTTCAATTATATTGTTATTTTTAACTAAGTTGTTAGTATAACTCTATCATCATACAAAATCCTAAACTACATATGGAAAGTGTACTTGTTCTGATTCAAGGTGTCCCCCTTCTCAGATCTGCCAGGTTTTAGATATCTCTACCATAGAGACCCTTAGTTTTATCTCCTATAATTTTTCAGGTTTTGGATGCCAATCATCAAGTATAATATACACCCTCTCTTGGTCTAGAAGGTACATGTAATCAATGTTCAAGTTGTGACCCATAAACAAGTTCAGCCAGCTAGTTGATTTTTTTTGGGTTAAAGCAGAATTATCAATTTTTTTTATTTTCTCGATTTTCATTTTTTGAGTTTCTTTGATGTAAATAACAATGTGGATTAATTCCTTTCAGAGATATGTAAAATCCAAGAATGGGGAGAAGAACCCCAGAATGCAATACAACAAAACAATGGTGGATGATCACCTATGAGATTTACACTTCTTCCCAGCATTCTCCATGCATAATGCAAGACAATAAATTAAACTATACTACATACAAATGCATGCATAGAAACCATGCCATAGACAAAAGTTCTAGCGAGAAAGAACCTTTTTAATTAATTGCATATCAACACCTAACAATTTTAAATATATTTATTTTTTGAAACCTTGAGCCGACATTCAAACTTTAATGACTAAGCACTAACAAGAAACTATTGAAATCAAAGAAAAAGAAAGCAAGAAATTCAAGAAAATACTGCTCGATTTCTGACTCATACTTGAGTCAAAATATTGTTATGAATGTCCAATCTTGAATAAATACAAATATCTAAGTTATTACAACAAGCAAACGTGATACTGAAAATAGAAATATAAAACTATAACTATTCTATAACTACATATGTGATGCTGCTCAACGACTGATTCACGTCTAACATTGTCTCCAAGTCAGTCCGTTTGCTTATCTTCCTTAAAGGTGATCGAGTCACTCAGACACTTCAACACTTTTAGTATGCATTAGAAATAATACTGCACCAAAAACAATAAAATCAATTACAACATGCTAAAAGGAATCGTAAAACAATAAAATAAAGAAGGAACAATGATAAAATCTCGTCAACCACCATTGAATTAACATTTGTGCTTCAAACTAACTTTCTACCAGTAAATACAGAAAATCCCACTCCGAAAACCTAGAAGGAATACTACATATGTAATTAACATCATCATATATTCCATGGATGCATGTTGTTGGCTCTTTATGCAATTTTGCTGAACGTAAACTATTTATACATGCATACTGCCAAGTGGTTTTCATACGAATTTGATAAGGGTTTATTCAAAGGCATCGATATTGATAAGTATTCTATCGTCAAATTATTGAAATTTTCTATATCCTAAGGAAAGCCATTTTTCTAGACCAAATGAATGAGTTTTTACTCTTGTTTTATGGTTTGATATAAATTTGAAATAAAATTTCCTTAGAAGTTCTAAGTCATGTCAATCATGGATTTTTTTGTACACAGCTGGAAGACTTCAATATGACTCTAAAACATTAGAAATGAAAAACTTATATGGTAAACTGATGGTTATAATTACCATTATGAAGGAACACATAAAACAAAAATCCACCATATAGTTAGATGTTCCAGCTAAGATCAACTCCATGATTTTAAAAGGCAAGGATAAAAAGGAAAATGACTTCACAGTAAATACAAAATCAAACTTAATAGAAAGATATAAAAAATGCACAAATTAAACATTACTAACATCGAAATTAAATTGGACACTGGAGGACAAATTATCCTTCTCGCAAAGCTTAGTAGAGAAATATAAAAGGAAATGTGTAAGTCAAAATGATCATTGAAGGGATCAAACCTCACGAGGGATATATCTTTATACAACTTGAACTATATTTTATTTACAATCCTAATGACTTGCCCATGTATATTGGAGCCAACATACAACTCTATTATGATAGATTTCTCTTTTCTTCTTATTATATCTATAATGAGTGATCATAAAGACAGGAACGATTTTACAACTAGGGAGCTAGGCTTGGACAAGTCAACTGGGGTTCTTCTTTAAATGGGTCTGGACTCTATAAATGGTATTGCATGTCATTGATATGGAGAATGATGTTCTCTTTAGCTAACATTATTTAGCAATTGTTTCGAGTTTAGGTTCAAATGTAATAAAACTAGTTATTATGAGACACGATATTTCTTGTGGAAGAGATTATAATTTAGAATTAGATTTGACTATGTTACATTGCTTAATATTTTGAATATTGCATGTACTAATTCTGCTCCTTATATGAGTAATAATATATTATATTGTGAGTTATGTCATGGTTGCTTGAGACATGGGTATTTCAATTATATTAAAAGGACAGTTTCTTAGAATTGAACCTTGAGTTCACAAACGATAAACACAAAAATTTAGACATGTATGCTACTGAAACAACCTAAAAATTTATTCCAAACTATGTCTAAAAGTATTAAGATTTTAGAGCATGCTGATATTTATGAGTTTTATGATAATATGAATAAAGATAATAAGAAATACCTTGTCACCTTCATATAAAATTAGTGGTAGTTATCACATGTCACCAAACTAAAATCAAGGTTGAAACCTTAAATGAATATTCATTATTTAAGAAAGAGGAGATTGGCATAGTTTCTTAACATCTAGGCTTGATAAAGATGTTGAATATTACATTTAATGTATTTGATGAGATATGTAATAATATGGTATTGTCCATGAAGCTATAGCATCATATTCAACCTATTTAAATACTATAACACAATAGACGAATAAACATAATAGACATGATTAACACACTTTTACAATTGTTTGGGGTTTTAACCTATGTGTAGGGAGAAGCCCTAAATACAACTTGTCTTATTTTGAGTAGGGCCCTTCTAAGATATGAGGAATAATATCTGACCCGATTCAGGATAAGTAGAAAATTAAGTTTAAATAATCATAAAATAAGGAGTTATTTCATTGTCCTAAATCATAAAAGAAAAAAGTTGGTCCTAAAACTTTTAGTGCCAACTTTTTGGGGATTGTTAGAAAATAGTTGTGCATATTGGTTTTTAGTAATTATGTTTAAGATACATGCTATAAATATCAACACAATTGCTGAACTCATGCTACTTTTTTGGACATCTTTCCTATGAAGATTGTAGTTCCTCAAAATATGATCAATGCCACAATCTCCACTTTATGTTCTATTCATAATTAATTAGAAAGATATCAAGTATGGAGGTTGCATCCCACTTTGACAATCTTTAGAAAAGTTTAGCCTATGTAAAGTAAAACAAGAAAGCTTTGCAATGATCCTGTTATTTACTTTGTTATTTATCAGATTTAGGGTTATGATGCAGACTACAAAGAAGCCATTGCTTCATATGAAGCTAAAATTGCAAGGAGGCTATTAAATATAAGATAAATTCTTCTGTGGTTAATATAACATGGGCTTGGTTGATTTACCTATATAAATCTATAGTGTAGGTTGTAAGGAAGCTTATGCCATATAGGTCAACTTGAAAGGTATACATCCATAATAGTTGTCAAGGATTTTATGCAAATGAAAGCTATTAGTTTTTTTTGATAATTATTTCCTTACGATCATGCTGGACGCAATCTGAATTCTTATAAAATCGGAATCCATATATGACCTCCCCATCCACTATATGGGGGTGTCTATACCTTCTTTCTTCATTATGAAATTGAAGAGGTAATTTATATGGATTGGTTCGATGGATTTATGATATTTGGTACTGAGGAAAAAGTTATAAACTTGCTAAATCATTGTATTGATTTAGGAAAGCATCAAGAAATGGCATGAAAATTTTAACAAGTCTTGTGGTTTTAAAGTTCATGAATTTGATAAATAAGTCTATTAAAAGCTGAATGGTGTTTGTGTATTGTCTTATGACTTTATGTTATAGGATTTCATTCAAATAGGACACAGTCCTTCCATAGTTAAGGAAGGCCAGCCCATTTTTTGTATAAAACAGGATGACTTTGGTAGAATACATATACAATTTTGTATTATAACGTGCACTTTTACTATTTGTATCATAATACGTAGTTTTGTATGCGGCTTTGTATTTATAACGTGCACCTATAATACAAACTGTATACGTATTTACTAAAGTGCTCGTTTTTATACAAAAAAGGAGCGGCCTTCCTGAACTCAGGAAGGACTGCGTCCTATTTGAAAGGACCCCTATATCGCCGCCTCCTCCTCTTTGGCTACCACGACCGTTCACTTGAAGGCACCCCTGATCGTTTGTCGTTTAGTACCCGTGCTTGTTGCAGCACTTGCCCGCTGGGCATTTCATCTTATTTCCCACATGCACACGGATCCCAATTTAAGAGGGAAAATTGATGAGTTGAGGTTATGAAATCAACACTGAGATTAACTACTATAGAAATTAATTAACCTGTGTGCCATGCCACACTCGTAGTTTGATGTCGTTGTAACACTGTCTCATGCAATCAGCCTGTCGTGGTAGTCGGTGGAGCAGAATGTTTGGTTGAAGGAGCAGCAGTCGCCGGGGATGCAACCGCCGTGGACGACGTCGTATTGCTTATGGTTGCTAGGGTACTAGGTTTCTAATTTTAAATAAGCAATTAATGTAACGTTAATGGATGAGATAATTTTGGTATTTACATACTATATTTAGGTAATGTATAAAGACCAAAATATGTTTTGCGTAATTATAAATATTATTAACATGCCATTAATAACAAGCACAAGATCATTTACGGATGGTTGAGATTGTTGGCCTTCCTTATGGATGGAAGGACCAAGTCTCATTTGAAAGATATCCTATATATATATATATAGGGTTGGGGAAGCTGCACCCGCGGGTGTAGCTAACTAGCTGCACCCGACCATTTTTTTCATTGATTTTTTAAGCTTTTGAAATGAAACCTAGGGGGGTTTAAATCACCATATATCACCATGATATCATACCAACTTTAACTAAATTCAACACTTCTATTATCTCCATCAAGATTATCACATTTTAACGGTCTCAGAATTATTGAAATTGACCATATCTAGATGGACATGTTAGGAATGTTTGCTTTGCATGAAATTTGAAACACATATTCCACTCAATAAACTAAGTAAATTCCCATATGTTTCCTTCAAAAAAATAAAAAAAACCAATGAGAAAAATGCCCGGGTGTAGCTAGTTGGCTGCACCACCGGGTGCAGCTTCCTTTTTCCCTATATATATAACCATATGAGTCGAATATAAGGATTATTGATAAAACCAAGTCGTGTTTAACTAACAAGTTGGGGTGAAGAATATGTGCATTGTTGATATCATCTTGATTTTCGAACTAACTATGTCGATGAGATTGTAGACCTTCAAGCTCACCATGGTGGGATGATGTCTGAGAAATTCCATTATCAAGATTGCAAAGCTATAAGTGTAAAGTTTATGTAATCCACTTCATGTACTTACATGTTATATGAAGCTTTATATATCTTGTAATATCATGAGACTTGATATTTGATCCTTGATTGCTAAAATAAGTAGATACCTCAACTGTCTTGATCGTACCCTTTAGGGAACTCTAGATTAAATGCTCAAATACTATTGAGTATTTTCATAAGTTTGCATCATGGCAGACTTCCTTCTATCTTAGAAAGATATAGTGATGCAAACTAAATTAGAAATTAAAGGTGTCTATGAGTAACAATGCTATCAGATACGTACTTATCCTTAGAGGCAGTGGAATGTTATAGAGGGATGTGAAGAAGTAGATCCTCGCTTGATCAATTTTTGAGGATTTTTTATGTACTATAGATACCATTGAAATTGAGATTGGTTGGCAAGCCAGTTCTTGTAATTTCAATGCATTTTGATAATATGACCACACTTGTCAGTATTGAAAGTACAAAATTTGATCAGAACATAAATAGATATATTAAAATTCAAGTAAATATCTTAAGCAATTCAATGTTGAGGATGGATGGATGCGGATTTAGTTGAATTTAACATCAACATAGTTGATCTATATACTAAAGAATATATAGATATTCAGTCATAAAGTCAATGCTTGGAAGTAAACTGAGACTCCTTGGAAATTCATCTGTAGTAGAACCTCATTCTAACTGAGTATATAACTGATAAAATACGTTTAAGGTTATAATAAATAACTATTTGGAGAATTGTTTAACATTATATAATTTCATACTGATGCAAAACTATTGGTCCCCTAAAGCAAAAGTGCCTTAATGTTGTAATTAAACAAAGAACATATGCTTTAAATGGATTCAAGCCTTATAGCATGCTTTTATCAATGCATCCTTGGAGACAAAATATACGCAAGTGTCACTCAAGGCCATAATTAAAAGAAGAAGATCAAGGAAGAAGGTCATTTCTAAACATACTCATGTAACAATTGGATGCAATGTATTTAGGCGCATAAACCTTGAATATTGTCATTAAGGCCATCACTCTGTTATTGTTATCCTTATCTGAACGTTAAGTTGAAGATATAGTTCACTTTTTTCTTGTAGATTTTAAATAGTAACATAGGTAGACGCTTAAATTGGAGTTTAATCTTTACTAAACATAAGGTGTGGTAGCCAAAAGATATTTTTCAAGTTAAATTTTTTCAATGGAGTTTGTTGTATAAGCACTAATTGGATTTGCTAAATATTTAAGGTTGGAATTCATGATTTGAAGCAAGGGTGAACATGAGAGGAAAACTTTAGTGCCATATAGCTCGGTGTTAACTTTTGGTGAACTCATATGTGATTAGTCGTTAAGCTTTTTTAGCATATTAGGAGAGTTGGAGAGACCATAAACATATATATTTATTTAAGTATGTTTTTGCTAAGGCCGCGCCACACGTTAATATTTTCCTATAATTTGCTTTGCATATTTTTCGATAAATTAATCTGACGATTAATTAAAAAATCCAAATGTTTTGAATTTTTATGTGATGTTTTTGGAATCCCAATATGTTTATGGAAGTCCAACTGGTGTCTCCCCAGACGCAACAAGTATCGCTGTATTCTCAAAGAAACTTTTTTTATCTTTCCATCTTCAGAGCCTTGAAGGATATGCGTTCTTCCTATATTCTTCCTCTCGTACATTTCTCTAGACTGTTGTGTTTCTCCGAGGTGTTTTCGAGGGCAATCTTCCTCTATTCCGATCGTGAGCCAACATATCCTGAGAGTAGATCGTCGGAACCTGTGCACCGATAAAGTAAGGATGCATTTTTCTCTAAGTAAAATCCCTAATGGATACTTTTGTGAATTCTTTCTATATTATTCTTTTCATTTGTTAGATGAATATGCTCTTGCACATGGTTTGTATTTTTGCTTTTACCAGGCTCGTCTTTTTGATGTTAAAAATTACAATAATTGTTTTTGAGTTCTTTGATAATATATATTTATTCCTTTTAGATTAGGGCATTTGTTGACTGTGATTTGAAACACAACTTTATTATTCATGATCCGGGTAACTATAGTAATGGTATATACCACAAGGTCGAGCACGATAAGGTGGGGAAGGAGCACCGATGTAACGGGGAAGGGTATGACATCTGTTGTAATCCAAGTTACAACAGATCTGTTGTAATCTTTTTTATTTTTTGCAATTTCGATTCCAAAATCCAACCTATAGATTGAATTTTAGATTAATGCATTAAATATCCTCCAAATTTTGCTCAATAGGAGGTTTTTTGCTATTTTATCTTAATATTTAAAAATCCAGATAATATTTAAGCAACATAACTTCCAATTAAAATAGACCTAGATCTTTGAACATCAAGATAAAATAACAAATAACCTTCGATTTGAGCGAAATTAGAAGGATATGTAAAGCATTAATCTAAAATTCAATCTATAAAATTGAATTTTGAATCAAAATCGTAAAAAAATAAAAGAGATTACAGCAGATCTGCTGTAACTACAATTACAGCAGGGCGTTCCGGTGAGCGGTGATAAAATCAGTCGGTCGGACCTGAAGATCCGATTATTTCAGAAAAAAAACAACGTGTCCATTGGATTCGAACTCCGAACAGGGATCCGAAAGCTCCTGCGGTGTCCACTTAGTGCGCAGGAGAAGATTCTGCAGGCGTGTCTTACTCAAACCCTGACCTTTCCTATGCCCATCCCATGCAGCACTGCATTAAAAAACACACCCTCCAATGCCATCAATACTCGAGCACTCTTTTTCCTCCTTTCTGCTTAATAAATCTGTCACACAGAAAGAATCTAACGCTTTGAACAAGAAAACACCCCACTATATGTATTTTACTAAGCTCTTCTGATCTGGCATGTATATAAGATCATACCACTTCCATCTTCCTCTTCCACCTTCTTCCCATCGATCTGCTAGATATTTGCAGCAGAAGACCATGATGAACGATAGCAGCACCACTACCAACAGCATCAACAGCAACCCGAGGTTTCCCTTCACAGCATCCCAATGGCAAGAGCTCGAGCACCAAGCTCTCATCTTCAAGTACATGGCCTCTGGCAGACCCGTCCCCTTTGATCTCATCCTTCCCATAAAAAGGGGCCTCCCCATGGAGCACTCATACTTCTCGCGCCAACCCAGCAGTAGTAATCTTTCATGCATGTTTTTATCCTTCTGCATCATACTATATATGTAATGTCCATTTACTTATGCATCCTTCAATCCATGATGCAGTAGGATGGAGTTGCTACCAGATGGGCTACAGCAGGAGGCCAGAGGATCCGGAGCCTGGGAGGTGCAGGAGAACAGATGGGAAGAAGTGGAGGTGCTCCAAGGAGGCTCACCCTGATTCTAAGTACTGTGAGAGGCACATGCACAGGGGAAAGAATCGTTCAAGAAAGCCTGTGGAACCACCACGACCCATCACCACCACAAGCTTTGCCACGGATGCTTGTGATCCTCTGCCGCAACTCTATCCCACCAGTTTCATGCCCACCAACACGTGTCTCTCCTCTGATAGGGAGTGCAGGTAATTAAAGCTTCCAAAGGCGTGGTAGCTTCTTCTCTTCGTGGCTTTATGATCAAATCCGTTTCTTTTCTACTTGCAACAGCTGGAGGTTCACGCCACTTGGGTTGGGCTCGGATTTGCACAAGGAGGGAGATGGTGAGGATCGGGAGAAGCGGAAACAGCACCATTGCTTTGTTCTTGGAGCAGACCTGGAGTTGCAGAGATCGGAGATGGCTGGGGAGGAGGAGAGCCAGCGGCCTGTGAGGCATTTCATCGACGAGTGGCCTTTGAGCGAAGATGAGAGATCAACTTGGTCGTCTTCTTTGTCGAGGACTCAGCTCTCCATCTCCACGCCCGTCGCTTGCCATGACCTCTCTCTTCGTTGGTATGCATACATGTCGTTTCTATTTTGTACCATGATTTTGTTGTTATTGTGATGGTTTGGTTGGATTGAGTTGTGTTGCAGATGATGGATTTGGTGCAGTTCCTGGTTTTGTCCGGATATTCTGAAGGGTGGCTGGGAAGGAGTACCATTTGAATGCGTTTCGATGTGGGAGTTATTGTTTTTCCCTCCTTCCTTTCTCGGATTGTCACCCATTCTGCTTGTGGGATCTGTTGTTGTGTTTATTTGGATATCTTCTTTGTGTTTACTGGTGTTCTTTGTTGGCAGCGGGCACAAAGTTTATGATACTGTCATGTATTTCTGCCTTGTTGTAGGTTTAGATTAGGTTCCTTTCCTGCTTGATGTAATCGGATTTGGTCCATAAAAAAAGAAACCTTTTTGATTTGCTTTCAGATGTTCATATTCTCGGACTACTGATTTGATCTGTATTCACATAAAATGAGTGGGATATCTATAATAAAATTTCATGTGAACTTTGAATCTTCGCAACAGGGGTACAACGGGAATCAGGTGGCCAACAATGAAAACATGGGTAAATTTGCAGTTCTTGTGCAGAGCAGAGTCTGAAATGTTGCAATTAAGGACCGCAATGTGCCCCCCGCTGAATCCTTGCATTGCGGTAGTACAGCATCTATGAACATAATATGCCTGACAACGCTCCTGATGACTGAAAGGTTGGTCACCCAGTGTGCGTGAGATGCAGTGACGTGTTCCAATCTGAATCAGTTTTTGTACATATAATTATATATTTGTTGTGGTGACGAAAGAATTGCCACCTCCTACTGACCTGGCAAAGATTTAAGGGATAAGTGAGGCTTCTCCATTCATGTTGATTGATTTGAGAGAAAGAGAATGGATAAATAGTGTAGACAGCTTATCTTGGGATGGAGTTCCTTTACCCCTCATCCAAAAAGCATTAACTAACACAACATTTAAGTGGGTTAAGTAGGATAAGGAATATAGGAGATGGCGGTTTCTTCAACACCCCAACTCCAAGGTACGGGAATACTATGCGATATTGGTATCACACACATGTGTGGTTCGGTGGCCACACAATGAAGTTCCGAAGGACTTCACCTTAAGATGGAGTTTACCGCATGAAGGTTATTAGATTCTGGGTTCTCCTTGGCACAACACAAGTGTTTGATGACAGTTGACAAAGTAAAGTTGCAACATCCTACGTAGGAGCGTGGGGTCCATTGATGATGTGGTATGATTATATGACATGCTAATGAGACAGACGAAATGACATGCTGATGGGGCGAGCAACGTGACGTCGGTTGCAAAAAAACGAAGGGATTGCACGGAAGATGAAAAGCCAAGACATGTAAAGAGTCATTTTGGAAGATGAATGGTCTTCCAGAAGACGAAGAGTCATTGCATTCATTGTAAATGTAATAACTAATGTTCCTTCACATACCCCAAGCTTGTGTATAAAAGGAGGGGTAGAACTCATATGTAAACAACACACTTGGAGTGAGTCTCTTGTTTATAACAAAGAGAAGTTTAGTGCCATTGCTCGTGTCCTTATGGTTGAGTACTTAAGTTCAAGAATTCTAGCGGCATGGTTAATCAACGTGCTGGTGTACATCTACACGCATAAGGAAAGGATGGTTATCTTGCGAGAAGCTAACACTGCACATGTTAGTCTCAAAAATAGAAGTTGAGATTTTACCCCTGTGCCAACTAGTATCAGAGCTGAGAGGTGGCGCCCAATATCAGTGATCATATTGCTTCCTTGGAGGGAGTCGTGATGGAGATCTACTCCACACTGGGTACTCATGCCCAATGCTTGGCTCGTTTGGAGTACGGCACATGCATGGGATCGTCAAGTGTCGACGACGGGACTCAGCGTTTGGCTGACGTGGTGAGGGCACTTTGGAGAAGCTAGAGGAGCTTGAGTCCCTGATGCAAGAGCTACATGAGGAACTCTCCATCGTCAAGAAGGCGGTCGCGAACGGGGACGGATCCAGCGACAGGTGAAGGCCAAATGTCCCAGAGCCCAAGTCCTTCTCAGGTACGCGGTGTGTCAAAGACTTGGAAATTTATCTGTGGGATATGGAGGTGTACTTCAAAGCTGGCAAGACTCCTAAGGTGGAGAAGGTATCCTTGGCGAAGATGTACCTGCCCGACCATGCGAAGATATAGCAGAGGAGCCGTGCATCCGAAGGAAGACTAGACATCTCATCTTGGGATGCGTTGGTGAAGGAATTGAATGAGCGGTTTCTACCCTCCAACACTGCATGGGTAGCGAGGGAAGCACTTCGAAGGCTGAACCATACGGGAGTATGTGAGGCACTCCTCGTCACTGCTGCTAGATATCAAAGGTATGCCTGAAGAAGACAAACTTTTTAATTTCATGGCAGGTCTCCAAAACTGGGCTCAGAAGGAGCTTAGGATGTAAGGGGTGAAGGACCTCCAGATGGCCATCGCTGATGCGGACATTGACTTTATAGTCCAACCGACCGCAGAAAAGAAGAAGGTCAAGAAGGCAAAGAGCAAGCCTAAAGAGAACAAACAAGGAAAAGTTTAAGAGGTTCCACAAGGTCGAAACTTCAACGGAGGGAGCAGAATCCTCCAAGAAGGCTGAACAACCCAAAGGGAAGGGATGTTTCATCTACGATAGGACATATCAGGCACGGGAGTGCCAGACGCGAGAGAAGTTGAACGCCATGACTATGGAGGAGAACTCAGACGAAGAGGCATGCATGACAAACCTCAAGTTGTTATGAAACATTCGCTTATGTCTGCAGAAGTTGGGCAAAGATGCAAAAGTGGAAGTGGAGCGCAAAGATCTAGAGCTGATGTACCTCGATGTCATGATACACAAGAAGATCCTTTCAGCCATGAAAGACACTGGAGCAACGCACAACTTTTTTTCCAGCAAAGAGTTTGGAAACTTGGGATTTCCCTTGGAGAAGAGACAGTGCCATGTGAAACTTGCCAACTTAGAGTCGCTGCAGATCGAAGGTATGGAAAACTGCACTGTCCAGTTGGGTGATTGGCTGGGAAAGATACGCTTCCTCGTGGTACCTTTCGATGGCTTCCAAGTCATGTTGGGAGTCGAGTTCTTGAAGAAAGTGGATACGTCTATGACTTCTTATCCGGGAGGAGTTTTCTTTGCAGCTGCAGATAACACTTTCTTCATCAGGGCTATCAAGAAGAAAGGAAAGGCTGGAGTCATGTCCACGATGCAAGTCTGCAATTAATTGAAAAAAGGGGAGACAACGTACTTAGCTACGGTAGTTGTCGAAGAAATTGGCGAGGAGATACAACCATGCCCCAAGGTAGTACAGAAGATGCTAGGCGAGTTCAAGGACATGATGCCAAAGGAGCTGCTCGAGGATCTTCCACTAAAGCAAGACGTGGATCACACCATCGAGCTACTGCCAGGTACGGTGCCCCCTGCACTTGCATCATACAAGATGCCCCCTGCACATCTGGAGGAGTTGCGGAGACAACTCAAGGAGTTGGTGGATGTTGGTTTGATGTGTCCAAGCAAGGCTCCATATGGAGCACCGGTGTTATTCCAAAAGAAGAAATATGGGAGCTTACAGATGTGCATAGACTACCGCACATTGAACAAGAACAAGTCCTCGTCCCCAATGTTGAAGACCTGCTTGATCGCTTGGGCCATGCCAAGTATTTCTCGAAGATGGATCTCAGGTTAGGATACTACTGGGTCTGCATCGAGGAGGGAGACAAGCAAAGACGGCGTGTGTGACATGCTACGGTTCTTTTGAGTTCCTTGTAATGTTGTTTGGGTTGACTACCGTCCCAGCTACATTCTATACCCTGATGAATTATGTCTTCAATGAGTATATCGACTCTTTTGTTGTGGTTTACTTGGATGACATAGTGTTGTACAACAGGACCCTGAAGGAGCATATCAAACATCTGCGGATGGTGCTTGAGAAGCTGAGGCAGAATCGATTATACTTGAAACTGGAGAAGTACGCTTTTGGTCAGGAGACCATCTCCTTCTCCGGGCATATCGTTGGCGGAGGAACGATACACATGGAGCACAGGAAGACTCATGCGATTGAAGAGTGGGCAACCCCCACAAAGGTGACAGAGCTGCAATCCTTCCTCAGATCCAAGAAGGCGGCGCCCTTGACTGACCTGCTTCAGAAGGATCAACCTTGGAGATGGACAAGTGAATGCGAGGAGGCATTCCAGAAGCTGAAGAGGGCAGTGGTGGAAGAACTAATTCTGCGACTTCTAGACTTGGAGAAACCATTTGAAGTCAACACCGAACACGTCCCATTATGCACTTGGAGGTGTACTGGTACAAGATGGGCACCCTGTGGCATACAAGAGCTGTAATTTGAATCCGGTAGAGAGGATATACTCTATACATGAGAAGGAGATGACATCAATGGCCCATTCTCTGAGGACATGGTGCCACTACCTCCTTAGATCAAAGTTCATGGTGCAGACAGACAACGTGACAACAAGCTGCTTTGCCACATGTAAGAAGCTGACTCCTAAGCATGTACGATTGCAAGACTTTCTTGTCGAATTCGACTTCTAACTTTGCTACAAGCTTGGGAGGACCAACCAAGTAGCAGACACTCTCTCGAGGAAGAGCGAACCAGAAGAGTCAAAGGCCGCAGTGATCACATTGATCACCTACGTGTCTGGAGACATGCTCGAGCGCATCCAGGAGCAGAGACAGGAGGATCCAGTTACTTCATGCTTAGTGCAATGCGTGAATGCTGGAGAAGTTCGGAGATTTTGGATAGAGGAAGGCATCCTCTACACAAAGGACAGGAGGTCATATGTCCTACTCAAGCGGGGGATTGAGGAAGATGCTTCTTAAGGTAGCACATGACGCACAATGGGCTGGTCATCCAGGGGTGGAGCGCATGTTGACACTCCTCTCCTAAAGCTACTTCTGTCCAAAGATTGAGGAAGACGTAGAAGTCTATTTGCGTACTTGTCTTGTATGCCAACAAGACAAGACATAGAGAAAGAAGACAACATGACTGCTAGAGCCCTTGCCATTCCTTTACGTCCATGGGAGAGCGTCTCCATGGATGTCATCACTTGGTTCCCTGCAGTGATGGTGGTAGTCGATCACTTCTCCAAATACACGATCTTCGTACCAACACCCCAAGAGTGCACAACATAGACCATTGCAAAGCTGTTCTTGCAGAATGTAAGCACTGTGGCATACCATTGGACATCGTGAGTGATCGCGATGCTCGGTTCACAGGTTGATTTTGGACGACCTTATTTGAGATCCCAGGATCCGATCTCAAGTTCTCTACCAGCAATCACCCACAGACAGATGGTCAGACAGAGCGGATCAATGTATTGGTGGAAGAGTACCTGAGGCATTATATGATGACCAATCACCACAACTGAGTGCGTTTATTGTATATTGCCAAATTCTGTTATAACCTGTAACAGACCTCCACCACAAGCCAGAGTCCATTTGATATTGTGATGGGCAGACAATCCATGACACCGCACGAAGTGGCTAAGCAGAATAGCCAAGGATGGTGTCCCATAGCACACTACTTTGAATGGATAGGCAAGATCGGTGGGAGGAAGCGAAGGATGAGTTGGCTCATGCTCAACGCAAGATGAAGAAGGCGATTGACAAAAGCCATAGGTTGGTCGAGTTTTAGGTTGGGGAGAAGGTGCTACTGAAGCTAACGCCCTAGATTTATAAGAAAATATTGAGGAAGACAACACAAAAGGGTCTCATTCCTCGTTACGATGGACCCTTTGAAATAGTTCAATGCGTGGAACCGCTCTCTTATCAACTACGTCTTCCGGAGAGACTGAAGCCCCATCCCGTGTTACATGTTAGCTTCTTGAAGGAGTACCATGAGGACGGAGAAGATAGATTCAGGAGGGCATCAAAATGAGTCCCTCCTAATGTTAGGGTTCAACAATGAAGGTAGCTGAGAAGATAATTGATAGGCACGTGGAGGTCCAGAGCAAGAAGAGTTGGAGGATCTTCTTCCTTGTCAAATCGAAGGGACTCATAGAGGAGGAGGCAAGCAGGGAACATAATAAAACCCTGTGGCAGTTCGAGGACCTCATCAAGGATTTCTTGGAGATGCAAGATCATTCACGGACATCTGATGGATCAGGTGGGGATGGCATAGAACACCCCAACTCCCGAGGTACGTGAATACTATGCGATATTGGTATCGCATGCTTGTGTGGTTCGGTGGCCACACAATGAAGTTCTGGAGGACTACACCTAAGCTTACTAACAACTAAGGATGGGGTTTACCGCACGAAGGTTCGGAGACCGCAGGTTCCCCTTGACACGACACAAGTGTTCGACGACACTTGAAAGAGCAGAGATGCAACATCCTTCGTAGGAGCGTGGGGCCCACTGATGATGTGGCATGATGACATGGCTTGCTGATGAGGCATATGACATGGCATGCTGGCAGAATAGGAAGTGCGGCATCACTTTCAGAAGACGAAGGGATTACATGGAAGATGAAGAGCTAAGACATGTGAAGACTCATCTCGGAAGACGAAGGGTTTTCACAGAAGACGAGGAGTCCTCACATTGATTCTACATGTAATAACTAGTGTCCCTTCATATACCCCATGCTTGTGTATAAAAGGAGGGGTATAGCTCATTTGTAAACAACACACTTGGAGTGAGTCCCTTGCTGTTTGCTCCGGAAACCGGTGGTCTTAAGTTCCTCACAAGGCGTGAATTTAGTCGCTGAGTCGACCACACGAGATCCGGAATAAGACAACAATTAACCCACAGTAAATATATGCAATGAATATCCAAAAATGTGGAGTTAAAATTTATTATAACTCTACATGCAAATGTGTATAGGTGTAAGTACAGGTAGAGGTCGAACATTGGGAGGCGAAGGGAATGTATGTAATGTATCACTCAATTATCCAATCATTGGTTCATGTCCTTTTATTGTTTTTGTGGGTTTTGGGTTTTGTAATTTTTTTATATTTTTATTTTTATAATTTTTATTTTGTTTTTATATTTTATATTTTTAAAATACATTTTTTTATTTTTAGATATATAAATATGTAGGTATATATATATGTATATATAAATATATATAAAGAGATGTATATATAAGAAGAGAGAGAAAGAAGTAATATGGTATATAGATATATATAGACATAAATACTTAAAATTTATATATATATATAGTAAATTTTTTTAGCTTTTTAATATTTTTTTCTAATTTTTTTATTTTTCTGAAATGTTTCTAATTTTTATGTATTTTTAAATTCAAAAATGTCCACAATATAGGACTAAATAATTGGCCGAATATGATTTGGGTTTGTAAAAATATAAAATAAACTCCAAAAATTCTCAAATTAATTTAAATATATTAATAATAATATATAGATAATTATAAAAGAGAAAAATATATTTTTGGGGTTTTTTAAAGATTTTTTCTATTTTTTTGTTGGATTTTGGAGCTTTCTGATTTTTTTAATTTTCTTTTTCATATTTTTATGGTTTTTCAATTTCTGGACTCAATATATATAAATATACCATATATAATTTTTTTTAGATTTTTTCAAAATCATTTTCTATTTTTTTGTATTTTATAAATTAGACAGTACAAAAATGGCTCCTATTTCATATTTAATAATTAGGAAAAGTGCAAAAAATGCGAAATAAAATATGGACGTGAACAAGCATGGCATGGAGCACCTATCGTAATTTTTGTGGATTTTTAGAATCCTCATAGGTATTTTTAATAATTAGATAAAAGACACAAAAATAAAACAGCCTGGCAGGGGTATTTTTGCTAATAAAATAAGTAACAGGGGCATCCGTGCAAAAATACAACAAGAATAAACATTTATTTAAATTTTTAGAACTATTTTACAATATACAAAAACCGCCAGGGGTTACATGCAAAATTTCCCACGCCTCACGTGGGACTGCACGTGCGGCGCGAAATGACCTAACTGTAATTTCAAGAAACCCAGGGGTCCTACTGCAAAATATACAATTATTTTATAACGTGCAAAAATATTTACAGAATTAAATAATAAATACAAAAAAGGCGGGGGCTGGATATGCAAATTACCCCCACAAGGCGCGCGATCCAACGATTTAGCGTTCTCCACTTGACACGCGTCGCCCCCTCCTCGCCCGATGACGCTTCGCTGATGGAGGGCTGAGATTAGATCAGCCGCGTGATCTGACGGTGAATGCAGAGCTCCATCCAACGGCTGGGATCTGAACTGGGCTGGGACCACGATCGGACGGTGAAGGCGAAGGCACGAAGAACAGGGAAGAACTCCCCCTTCCCCGACCTTCGATCCGGTGCTGCTCTCTCGTCCGGCGCTCCCTCGGGCATCTGATGGTCCAAATAGCTTCCTGGGGCTTGACTCTGTCGACTGGAGCACTCAGGGGAGCCGGAGGCTCACCGGAACGGTCCAGCGAGGTCGATGAAGATGGCGAGCTCCAGGTACCTGCAGAAGAATCGAATCGACCCCAACGGGGGTCCTTTGGCCTCCAGCACCTGCAAGAAAGCTCAGCGCACAAAAACAAAGGGCTGAGGGCCTTATTTGGGTCGAAATGAGCGAAAGGGGGGTGCGGGGCGGTGATCTCCGGCGAGAGGCGGAAGAGGAGATCTGATCTCCAGATATGGTGGAGATCTGGGTGAACGGAGGTGCCTGGGGCGTAGGGAAATGAAGGGGTATAGAAATGGAGGTGAAAAGGTGGTCGGAACACGGCGAGGGCACTGTGAAAAGCTCGCCGGAGCAAAGCTCCGGCGAACTACGAATCGCCTAAATTACGCTAAGTCTAATTATTAAACGCTAATCTAAAGACAGAAATGAAATGCTAAAACTAAAACCCATCTAAAACAAGTAAAAGCACAGCTCTTATACCTGAGGGCTGCCAGGGAGCAGGATGGCCGCCGGAGCGCCACCGCGACAAAACTTCCTCCATCTCCGGCCGAATCGAGGTGCTGGGAAGCGCCTCCTGTCACGAGGGCTTCGCCTGGAACTCATTCAAACACAAAGAAGGGGGTGAAATTGGCCAAATTCGTCGGATAAGGAGGAGGTTTTTATTTATACACAATCCAAGGGACCCCCAATGACCGGTGATTATTAAAGAATCGGTGGTATGTACAAGGGATCCAATAGGACGACGAGAATCTTGGATGATCAGAGAACAAAATCCGTGAAGGATTCGAGGGCGATGGATGAAAGGGACGCCTAGGGAAAAGGCATGAAAGTAGGGGAAAAGACAGTTCACGTCAGGTCAGACGCCTGGGGGCGCAGTTGACCGAGCGGTCAACAAACGCCAGGACCTGATTGGTCCACGTCAACCAGAAATTGACTGATTTATTTAACGTATTAAATGAATTAATTAGGTTTTATTTATAAAATAAAAAAATGTTTATAAATTAATATAGTATTTATTTATGATTTTTATTTATTTTTTGAATAATTTCTTACGGTTTTATTAAAATAATGTATTTATAAGTATATTCATATAAATTTATTTTTATTTTGTTTATTTTGTTTATTATTTTATTTTCTTATTTTATAAATGTATAACTTATTTTTGTGAGTATAAATATATTTTTATTTAATTTTTATGAGTTTATTTATATTTTTAGATAAATGAGTTTGTGTATATGTAAGTATACTTATAGGTATTTTACCTATATATTATGTATATTTTATTTATTTAATGGATTTTATGTGTTTTTATTATGGAGTTGTATTTTTAATAAGATATATATATTATATACATTATTACAAAAATATAAATGAATAAAGAATCAAAGAATAAAAATCCCTTTTATTTATATACATTCTTAACATAGGTATTTTGCCTATGTGATACATAGACTTATTTTATTTTACAAATTCTTTTTAGTTTTCTTTTAATCTCAATATGTACATGTAGTATATACATTATTTACAAAATTCTAAAAATATGAATTTATAAAAATAATGATTATTGAATAAAATGAATATTTTCATCAGGTATTATGTACAAGAAGGGCTAAAAACCTAACTTCCACAGATGGACTCCAAAGATCATGAAACCAATTTTATAAAATAGTTCTTGGAATGCTATATACAATTAAAGGTGAGTTTGGGTGATTTGGAGTTTTTATTTGCAAGATAGGGGTCTGTGAAGTTGAGATTTTTGCTTTTTATTTTGTGTATAAAATGTACACTGAATATTATTTTTACACAAACTCAATTTTATATTTTTATTTATATTATTATCTACAACTTTCATGAACAAAGTTTCTCTATTTGATGAAAATAATTATATACGAAATAGGTGTCAAAAATGCATAAATGGATGAATAAATAAATGAGGTATTTATTGTACTCTTGGCCCTTATCTCCCCCTACTTTATTCCTTGTCGACCAATTCCATGCTGGCCTTGGTCTCGGGGTTAGGGTCATAAAATATTTGCAATATTTTATTCCTTTTTCTTTTCTTCTCTTTATTCTATAATTTTGGCATTAAAAACCTTATTTTCTGTATAATTAATACAATAAATACTGGGTGCTATTATGTACAAATTAATGCTATTTACATGCATTTGCTGGGGTTTTTAAGGCCAAAATGATAGAATAAAGGTGATGAAATGGAGATTCATCACTTGCTAATAGCAAAGAGAAGTTTAGTGCCATTGCTCTTGTGTCCTTGTGCTGGAGTGCTCGCGTTCGAGTACTCTAGTGGTGTGGTTATTAGGCATGCTGATGTACGTCTACACATATCAGGGAAGGCTGGTTAGCTTGCGAGAAGCTAACGCCGCACAGGTTAGTCTAAAAAATGGAAGTTGAGATTTTACCCCTATGACAATTACCATGAGCTCCGAGCATAAGGGCAAATCAAGCACACAGTTCATTCAATCATCCACCATTTGATTATGATAATCTATTTTGTTAGCTTTTCACAAAAAAAATCTATACTACTTTCTTCACTGATGTATCTTAGAGGAGGGGTGTCATTTATTGGTTCCTTATGTCATTTGAGTGCTTTTATTTAGAGGTACATATTATGACAACTTGGCTACCCAACCCTTATTACTTTTATTTCTTAAGATATTTTTGAAAATACCTAGAGAGATTTAGTCCACGAGATGATAACGTATTGTCATTCAAATTATTGCAAAACATACATTCTTAGCTCATTCATCTATAAGGGGTCAATTTCAGCAATTCTGATACTGTTAAAATTTGACAGGCTTGATGGATGAGATGATAGTCTCGAATTCAATCAAAATTTGAAAGAAAACATTTTGTCATATAGTGATCTAAAATATTCAATTATTTTTGGAAAATATCTTAAGAAATAAAAAATAAGAACCCCACTAATGGTCTAGTGGTAGAAGCAGTGGCTCACACTAAAAAAGACCAGGGTTCGAATCCCCCCTCCAACTGCACCCCCCTCCAATTCCACCATCCTCCAACTCCCCCCTTTTCAAAATAAAAAAATAAAAAATAAGAGTGGAGAGCCAAGTTAGCTCTCCTCTGGGGTAGCCAAATTAAACCGGAAGTGTTAATAATTATTTTGTTGTATAGTTCTCTTGGTGCAGTAGTATGATAAAAGTTGTAGATTATTCCATGAAAATAACTCAATTATATCACATCTGCACTAAGAAAAAGTGACATGATCATGATAACCTGACTGTTCGAGTATTCTGTTGAATATATAGATGAAATTGGAAACTTGCGCATGGTGTGCCTGCCAAGTAGTATTGGTGTGATTGATGGGTTTTATATCATCTAACTTTGGTGGATATTCATCGACGTGTCCATCTGTTTTTTTGTAAAAACATCTCATGCACATGGGGCCTACTATGCTCTTCGACGTGTCCAATGGTAATGCATGTTGGCTAAAGTGGAGAAGAGCATCTACCGTTCTTTGTGATAAGAAAATTCCTTAGAAAATCAAAGGAAAGTTCTACAAAGCAACCATGAGACATGCTATACTCTATGGATCTGAATATTGGCTTGTGAACCATAAACATGTGCAGAGAATAGTAGTAGCGGAAATGAAAATGCTAAGGTAAACGTATGAACACACACATACGTAAAGATCAGATTCGAAATGATGCAATCAGAAGGAAAGTTGATGTAGCTCCGATCGAGGATAAGATGCGAAAAAATCGCTTAAGGTGGTTTAGCCATTTGTAACGGAGGTTAGCTGATGCACCGGTGAGGAGACGCGTATTTTGTGATATTGAGCGGCTAAGAGAGGGAGAGGAATGCCAAGAAGTGCTGGAATGAAACTATGCGAAGAAATCTTAGATTTTTTGATTTAAGTCCGAAAATGACCCAAGATAGATCTAAATGGAGGTAAAGAATCAATGTAGCCGACCCTACTTAATGTGGGAAAAAGCTTTGTTGTTGTTGTAATCTCTTCATATACACCCCACGTATCTTTATTGTAAAACTCACATTCTTCTAAGAAATACATCTCCTTATATTTGCCCATGTTTTTTTTTCTCTTCTACGTTCGAAGGATTTTTCCATGTGAAGTTTATGTCTAGTGATAATTGTTTCTATGAATCTATGGTTTGCTTCTTTACCACTAACTTAACAAATTAATTCAGAGCAATTGATTGGATAATCTGTAAAGATGACGATGAAGTATGTGATTGATAAGTTTGACCAAAAGGTCAAACTGTTATTGCAGACCAAGATGCACTTTGACCTTGTCCAACATCTGATTGTCTTCAACCGTTCAGTGTTATGTTCCTTCTGCAACTGCTAATGTTATTTTTCATCACCCTCAAACTTCTAACCATCAGCATCTTCAACACCTCCAAACTCAATTCAACTTAAGGATCCACATTCTGGCATTAATGTGCGGAAGAATTCTTCTATATATTCCTATTGATGTCAAGTATTTCATGTGACAAATTCACATGAAATAAGAATTCTGATGACCAGAATTTTTTTTTATCCCTAAATGCAAGTAAAAGAAACAATTGTTATAAGAGGATGGATTCCGTTCTGTAAAAAAAATAGACCACTTTCATCATTTTTATTATTGCCATCCACAGTTTATTCATCGGACAGTGATTCTCTCACTCTCCAAGTTTTTTTGTCTATACAAAAATTTCCATCTGAATCCAGCCAGTTTTACAGTGCCCGCTCGCAACACGGCGATTGACGAACCCAAAGTGAAAAAAAAGAGGGAATAAAGGCAACAACTCGAGGAAAATAACAATAGGGAAGAGAGGATTGTACACGAGGACGTCCATCAAGAAAATAAGGCCTTTCCTACACACACCACTTCCATTTCTGCTGCAAGTTCCAGATATTAGCTTGCACAAACAAGGCCCCTTCCACCGAAAAGATAAATAACACGTTAACGGGACTTGTTAGCACATTTCCTTTGCAAGCAAAGTATGCGATATGCAACGTTGCAGAAGGGATGCACAGTCTTGAGAAGTTGGCAACAATGCCAGTCGTCATCTGGATTCGGTTCTATTAGTAGGAGGGCCTTCGGAAGCCTTCGCACGGCCAAGATCCAAAGCCTGCAGCTCGTTTGCAAGCTGCACTCGCTTCTCCTTCAAGAAATTGAGACGATTAGACAGCTTGGTCAGAGTCGACGTTGAGGAAACTGCTTCCTAGTAGGACAATGCAAGGAAATCAGATTGTTATTATTTGATTCACTACTTAAGAAAAAACTGATGAAGATTGTTTCTGAATCATGCATTGCAGAGGTTATGTACAGGGGAAGAAATAAGATGCTCTTTCTTTCGTCAAAAGTGAGCGGAGACATCATACTATTACCTCAACTCGAGTTGATGACTTCTTCGAAGTGCTGCCAGCAGCAACAGCTGTTTGATCCTCAGGTAGCAAACTACTTGCACATAGGTCCGGAGACACAGTTGTAGCTGGGCTTCCCATGCGGGAATTGGTCTTCCGAGTAGGCTGCCTTCGTCGCAGAGGTGGTGACCCCGGAATTTGTTGTGTTTTCAAACTGTCAAAACTGGTCCCTAAACCAGTATTCTGTTTGCAATGACATTCACAATGAGTAAGAAAGAAAACCATATTCTAACTTTCATATTTATCGAGGCGGCAACTGAAGAGGACAAAATATGACAAACATCAATACATTTAGCTTTGGAGGAAGAGGATCAGGTCGTGGCAGAGATGTTTTCTCATTTGAATTGCTACCGACAGATGCGGGTTTTTCATTATCTTGAGCCGGGGCTTTCTCAGGTTGTTTGTAATGAGATTGTCCACTTTGAGCTTGGGGAGGTGCTAATTCTTGTGGTTTGTTATTCCTGGATGCTGTCCCAGAATTCTGCTCCATGAAATCACATGCAGGGTTACATATACTCCAAAGAACGATCTTCATGGACAAACAAATGCAAAGATGTGCACGAGAACAAAATAGACTACCTCCCTCTTCTTAGAGTGATGAGAACCCAAACTTTCCCCAATCATACATGATTCATCTGCCGATGAACCACCACTGGGTGTAGTCGAACTTCTACTTTTTTCGCTCGTTGATGTTGGATAATGTTTGTTAGATTTGTTTCTAAGAGAAGATGGATCTTTTGGTAGTTGGCTCTCAGATTTGGATGTTGTTCCTGAAGGAATATTCTGTTGGGTTGTCCACAGTAAATAACTAAATGGTGCCAGAATACCGAGGCAGTTGACCAATTTAATTTCAAAGTGACAAAACTACAATGGTAAGTTGGCAAGGCATGCATACCTCGTTCTTGCAAGCGTGCAAACCTGACTTGGCTCCCATATTAGATGCGTCCTCTGTCACCGAACTGCTGCGTACATCCATATTTTTATTGTCATTCTGACTAGTTGACTGTTGAAATTGCTTCTCAGGAGTATGCTTGCACTGTTGAGATCTCGAGCCATGAGATTGTGGTACCTCATCCTTAGTCGTTTCACCCATGGAAACATCCGTTTAAAAAAGGAATAGTAAGGAATAATTGTACTGTCTCCTAGTTCGACTAATAGGTAAGCTTACCTCGCTTCTACTCGTTTTTGCTGAGGTTGTGTTAGCCATGAGTTTCTCAGTGTACTTGGAGTTCCTCTCACCAGTGGAATTGTGCAGTTCCTGCTGAGGCTGCGACGATGACAACACATCTAGCACATGGTGTTTTTCATTCGAACCCGGTTCTTCTGATAGAGCATCCTGTTATATAAATTGTCTTTCAGATTCAAGTTGCATCTTACAAGTTACAAATTATACACTTCATGTCAGACTACACTAAACATTGTATATGTTTTCAGTTATGACTTTACTAGATGATGTCTGATCTACGGAAACCAAAACGACACCACATGTAGTGGGGTTTGTATATGTATTTGTCACATCCAAATAAGTCTATCTCAGATCATACCCGTCCTTTTTTAATAACATTGAACATAATATTTTAATATTCATTTTTCAAAATAAAACTCCAAACCCCAGCTTGACCTCTGCGTTGTCCCGGATAAAGTTTTGAAAACATATTTGAGATGATTACCATCTCACTCATAAATATATTGTTTCTTGTCGTAGTTGAACCGTAAATATTTTAGAAGAATTGTCTAGTCAGATGTTGAAGTGCAAGCACGAACACAAGGGAATAAATGAGGCATATCCTTGATCACACTAAGCGCAACGAGAGTTATAACCGTTAATGGGTAGTTTGCATTTTTTACCGTTTCATATGTTCCTTCCTAACCTTAACAACTGGAGGAAAATTCCTTAGTAATGTCTCGGGACTACATAGATCTTTGAGTAATTGATGAATCCATGATTCATCATTTAAATATATTAATCTTAGCAAAATCCCTGAGTAAAATCTCTAATAAATGTCCATAAAATCAATAAATTAATAAAATGACTCTTGTAAATAAAATACACTACTTCTTGTATATTATATTATACAAAATAAATTAATAATAAAAAGCCGTAAAATAAAGGAGTTTTTCACTTGTAAATAGCTCAAAACATCATGTATTTTTAATAAATTCATTTTAACTCCTTTTTTAGCTAATTCTTTCTCTAACTTGTTTATGAAAATGTATAGAAAAATAAAAAAATATAAAATAAATTCCACATCAAATAAATACTCCTAATTCGAAAGATAAAAAAGCCGTAAAGTCCAACTTTCCGACCAAATTCTCGCTCCGTATGAACTCCAAATTCACCAAACTCACTTTTAAAGTTTAAGTTAGAAAATTATTTATCCAATGAAAGTGGTTTCATTAAAATCGGAATTCGTTTGCAAAATTGAGTTTTGGGACCTAGGTGCTGTAAATAATGTACATATTCTTCTTTTCTCATTTTTTTATTTACATTTTAATTACTAAAAATCCAAAAAAAATTATAGTTGTGTTTTATTTTATTTTTAATAATTCATTTTATTTTTATATTGTAAATATCTTTTATTAAAATACAAAAAATTAAATTAGAAAAGTAAAAAAACACATGTACATATTGTTTGTCTTATTTTATAAAATCTCCACTCTTTTTCTTCTTTATATTTTATTGTATATTAGTAGCCTATTTTATTTTATTTTCTTTTCCTTTATTTATTTTCCATTCTCTACATTAACTTCCATCTTCTCCCATTCTTCTTATCTTTTTATTCTTCTATTTATCCTCATTTTCCCCATCCGCCATTCTTAGAGAAAAAGGAGAGAGCTTAGAATGTGGTGTCAGTGACAGCGGCTTATCATCTTCCTCAAGCGACGACCTCCTTCAGGCGGGATCCACGGTGATCACCGTCCCTGCGTCACGACTTTCCCATCGAGCTCGCATAGCTTCTCCGATTTTTATTTCACAAATCAAATCGAGGCCACGATAGGAGTCCAGCGTAGCTGCTCTGCAAATTCGACGAACCTCAGGTAAGTATTCCCTACCATTTCCCTTTTTATTTATTCTATCCAACATTTTCGCTTTTTTATATATTACACCACATCCAAACCACCACATTATTACCATCACCACCATCTTCATTATCCCCACATCTTCATCATTCCATTTACCATTTTTTCCCTTTTGTGTACATATATATATATTTGTTCCTGGTTAAAAGAAAATTTTAAAAATAAAAAAAAGTAATCACAAAAAAGTTACAGCAAAAAAAAAAAATTAAAAAAAAAGATGCAGCAGTGGCCGACCACTCCTCCGCCACCGCCAGCCACCGTTGTCCACGTCGCCCTGCCCCAGCCGTGCAGGCCCCGCCTCCCCTCCTGAGCGTCCACTCGCGCGCCGTCGCCGCTGCCCTCCTCATCGCCACGCCCCACCTGCTCCGTCAGCCGCCGCCGCACCTCGGTCTTCTTCTACCCCACGCCGCATCCAGCTCGCAGTCCCCACAGCGTGCGGCCGTCCGCGCGCGCGGCCAACCGCCAACCTTCCCACCACCGTCGCGCGCTGTCCACTTGCGAGCGACCCTCTGCCATTCCGCTGCAGGCGCCGCCCATCCAGCCCCCGCGCGGGCTCCATCGTCATGCCCTAGCCTGTGAGAACGTAGGTGGTTTCTTTTTTTTTCATTTTTTTTTGTAAGAATTGCATATTGTCCCTGATGAGTTTTCTTAATTACAAAAACGTCCCGTGCATGTTTTGTATCCAAAGTTTCATTTTCTGTATTACAATCGGGATCCTATGTTTATGTGTTAATTTGGACATAATTTTCGCATCATTTATTTAATGAAAAATGCCATGTTGTTGAGCAACTAATTTTCTATCGTTTGGCTATTTATTTGGATTTTTGTGAGCTTTGGGAAATTAATCAAAATTGTCTGAGTGGAAAATTATATATTTTATCCACTATATGGTCTTAAATTCATATTTAACTCACGATTGCTTTAAAAATTGTGAAATATTTGAAAATGATGTCTTGAAATGTGCTTTAATTATTGTCCAAATTTTATTTAAATTGGAGTTGTCCTGTGTCTTAAATAAATTGTAGAGTGATTTTCATAAATGATTTTTAATTAAATCCACACATTATTTTTGCAAAATTCCAACTTTCTTGGATTGCTCATATAAATATCTTATTGAGATAAATTTGTTTCTGGAAGAATTGATAATGTGGAATTAGTAGGAATTAATTACTCACTGCCACTCTATTTTCATTAAAAAATCCTTAAAAAATCATATATTCTCAGAAAATTTCAAAAAAATTAATATAGCCTCATTGCATCATGTTTAAGTTCCAGTAAAAATTTTCAAATTTTTTGCATTCTGTTTGTGTGAAAAATTACGAAAAAACTCATAAAAAGTGTGCATTTTTCATTATTGCATTTTAATACATTAAAATCCAAAAAATATGTTTTGCATTTCTCACTGGATTAAGTATTTAGAAAAATTATAATTTAGTAAAATTGTATTAACTTCACATTAAAATTAATTTGGCTAGGTTGTGCATTTTCTTGTTAACTCAATTCACCCGTATTTTGCATTCGCATTTATTTTGCATTAAAAATACAAAAAATTCCGCATTGGAATTGTAGAGATAGTTAGTCTTTCATGTTATTTCTATTTCTTTATGTACTTCTCATGTAATTTACCCAAGGGTTCTCTCCCTATATAAGAGACCCGAGGGCTCTATGGAATGTATCATCGAAGTATTCTAACATGGTATCAGAGCCATGACCCTAACCTAGGGTTTTCCACCGCCGCCCCCCCCTCCCCTCTCTAGGGTTTCGACGCCCAGCCCCCCGGGCTCCAAGCCTCCCGCCGCCGCCGTCTTCTCTTCTTCGCCGGGTTCCCCACCGCCGCCGGGAACCCCCCACCTCCTTCCAGCCCCTGTCGAGCCCCCTCCACCGCCGCCAGCCCCTGTCGGGCCCCCTCCACCGCCGCCGGTCCCTGCCGGGCCCCTCCACCCACCGCCGGGTCCCTCCCACCGCCGCCGGGCCCCCCCATCTGCCGCCAACCCCTGCCGCAGGGCCCCACCTGCTGTCGAGCCGCCGCCGTCCCCTTCCAGTCGCCGTCTTTGTCAAGTAGAGGCTCTAAAAGCCTCTACTCGTTGCAGGTGTGCCGCGCTCTTCGGACTCGGCGTCATGTTCGATTCAAGTGCATAATCATCTACCTATGCACTTGAATCCTACAAGGTCTTGGTAGACAGTTTTCTTGGTCTATCAGTAGTTGTTCTTCTCCGGCATTATGTCAGATCAGAAGATCGATATGCCCGCCATAGGTGCCTTCAAAGGTTCGGCACCAATAGTCAAGATGGACGGGACCAACTACGAACTGTGGGCAATGCAGTTCCTCAGTCTCATGAAGTCGTGTGGTAAGAAGCATATTCTTACTGAGGATGAACCACCGGAGAAGACATGGATCTATGCCTCATGGGAGGCTGATGATGCGTACGCCAAGGTGTGGCTCTCAGGTACGCTCACGACGGAGATAGCGAATGATGTCCTTCACCAGCCCACCGCTAAGGCGATGTGGGATATTTTGTCTATGACGTACTCTCAGGTCCGCAATGAGACGAAGATGCTCCAGTTGCAGCATGATATATTTATCACGAAGCAGAATGGGAAGCCTCTTTATTCCCTGTACACGTCGCTTCGTGGCATGTTTGAGAAGCTCTATAGCACCATTCCGCTTACAGCCACGCCGGAACAGCAGAAGACGTTTCGCAACGCCACTATGGTTGGCGTATTGCTCGCTGCCCTAGACCCGGAGTACGAGGCAGCACGCGCTCAGATCCTAGCAGATGCCACCATCCCACCGATGGAAGAGGTATACAGGAGGCTCAGTCGTGTACCTGTTCCGTCCAGTACAGTGACTGCGACTCCGTCAGCAATGGCAGTTTCCAGGGGACGTGGTGGTTCGTCCTCATTTCGTGGAAGAGGAAGTAGTGGACGTGGTCGCGGAGGTCGCATACGTTCCACGTGTTCATTCTGCCGCCGTACTGGTCACTCGGAGGATACGTGCTATTCCAAGCATGGCTTCCCTCCTTCTGCACGTGTCGCGGATCATGTTCAGGGTCCTTCAGCTCCTGCTACAGACCACAGGTTCGAAGAGTTGGTGGCACGACTTCGTGATATCATGCCACAATCGTCGCCAGAAAGTGCTGAGGTTTCTGATGTTGCAGCCTCGGCGTCAGCTAGTACATCCGCCACTGCCAGTGCCTCAGGTAGTCCTTCAGTCTCACCTCATTGTCATGATCTCACAGGATGGATTGTAGACTCTGGAGCTAGCCATCATCTATGCCGTGAGAAAGATATTCTGCAGTCCTACAGAGCTGTACAGCCCGGTCGATCTGTACTCATAGCTGATGGCACTCATTCTCCTATCATCGGTCAGGGGGAGACGGCTTTGCTACCTTCTATGCACTTACAGAATGTCCTACATGCTCCAGAATTCTCTATGAATCTCTTATCCATTAGTCAGATTACACGTGATTTGCACTGTCGTGCCATTTTTGATCCATCGTCTGTTATTTTTCAGGACATACTGACGGGCAGGGTGATTGGCTGTGGTTCTGAGCACAATGGCCTCTATCGTCTAGTCCGTAACTCCTATGCTGGCGTCTCACTGCATTCCCAAGGCGCCGTATCTCCGTACACCTGGCATCTTCGGTTTGGTCATCTGCCCCTGCAGAAGATGCGTCATCTACTGCCTCAGATCTCTCCGAGTTCCTCCTTTCGTTGTGAAGCATGTCAGTTAGGGAAGCACCATAGATCTAGCTTCCCAGGTCGTCAGAGTCGGAGCAGTCGCTCACCGTTTGAATTACTTCATGTAGACATTTGGGGTCCAAGTCGTGTCCCAGATCATCAGGGCCACAGGTTCTATTTAGTAGTGGTTGATGATTTCTCTCGTGTGTCCTGGACGTTTCTTCTTAAAAATAAATCTGAAGCAGGAAGTGTTATCCAAAATCTTATTAATGAAATTCACAATGTTTTCTCTTCTACTGTTAAGTATGTTCGAACTGATAATGCATTGGAGTTCTGCACTCGCTCTCTTGCTACCTTTCTTTCCTCAAAAGGCATTGTTCATCAAACCACATGTGCTTACACCTCACAACAAAATGGGGTTGCGGAACGAAAACATCGACATTTTCTTGATATTGCTCGCACATTACTCATTCAAAGTTGTGCTCCATTATCTTTTTGGGGAGATGCTATACTTACAGCGTGTTATCTTGTCAACCGAATGCCTACAACTGTTCTTGGGGAAAAGTCCCCAATTTCTGTTCTTTTTCCAGACAGAGATTTGTTTGCACTTACACCTCGGGTCTTCGGCACTGTTGCGTTTGTTCACCGCTTATCTCCAGGACTTGATAAGCTCTCTCCTAGGGCTATCAAGTGTGTTTTTGTGGGTTACTCCAGGACACAGAAAGGATACCGATGCTATGATCCTCTCCATGACAAGTACTATGTGAGTGCAGATGTTACCTTTTTCGAACCTGTCATGTATTTCTTACCTGCGGGTGACAGATTGTCCTCCTCCACTTCTCCAGATTCCAATGTCTTTGTCCCACCACCGACAAGCCTGGGTCAATCCTCTACTCCACCAACACTACCACCACCACCACCACCACCTCCTCCTCCAGTTGTCCCTTTCACTAAGTTCTTTACGAGGCGAACAGGCCCTGCTCAAGCTACAAGTCAACCATCCACCACGCCTCAGGTTTGTTCTGAAATTAAAACTAACGATGGCTTAAATAATGCACCTGTGCAGGAATCTTTACTACAAGAGGAGGAGCAACCGGTCAGCACAGTCTTGGATGATTTGGATCGGCCCATTGCTCATAGGAAGCAGTGCAGACAGTGTGCCACATATCCCCTTGCCTCTCATGTCTCCTTTCATAGACTCACTGGGGATTTTCAGAAGTTTGCAGCTGCTGTATCATCAGTTGAGATCCCACGGACCTATCAGGATGCTATGAAGGTTGACTGCTGGCGTCTTGCAATGGAAGAGGAAATGCGTGCTTTGCAATCTAGGGGAACTTGGTCTCTTGTCCCCATTCCTCCAGGTGCCTCAGTAGTAAGTTGCAAGTGGGTTTTTACAGTGAAATATCATGCGGATGGCCGTCTAGACAGATACAAGGCCAGGCTCGTTGCACGGGGATTTACCCAGACATATGGTGTAGATTATTTGGATACCTTCTCACCGGTTGCGAGACACTCTACCCTTCACATCCTTCTATCAGTTGCAGTGGTACGTGACTGGGCTATATTCCAACTTGATGTTAAGAATGCTTTCTTGTATGGTGATCTCCAGGAGGAAGTCTACATGCAGCAGCCACCCGGGTTTGCTGCTGAGGGGGAGTCTCAGAAGGTGTGCAGACTTCATAAGGCTATCTATGGCCTTAAACAGAGTCCTCGAGCATGGTTCCAAAAGCTCTCCCAGCTTATTGAACGACAAGGATTCAGAAGATCAAATGCGGACCACTCACTGTTCGTCCGGAAGACCCCGAGAGGTACCATTGTTGTTATGGTATATGTTGATGACATATTGGTTACTGGAGATGATGCACAGGGGGTTGAGATAACCAAGTCTATGTTGGGCAGCCAGTTCATTACAAAGGATCTAGGCACAATACGATATTTTCTGGGGATAGAATTTGCAAGAAATGCACAAGGAATGGTGATGACTCAAAGAAAATATGTCACAGATTTGCTTGTTGAAACAGGAATGACTGGATGCAGACCTTCAAGTACACCTATGGACCCGAGTATGAAGCTGTACGATGAGGATACTGAGGAGGTGGACAAGAGAAGGTACAGAGAAATGGTGGGTAAGCTCTTATATATCACTATAACTCAACCGGATATTGCTCTTGCAGTAAACCGGGTGAGTCAATTCATGGAGCAGCCGAGGCAAGTACATATGGATGCCTTGCACATGATATTGAGATATCTGAAGTCTTCCCCAGGCACAGGGTTGCTATTCAAGAAAGGGACAGATCTGTCTATTTCAGCTCGTGCAGATGCAGATTATGCAGGATGTCCAAGGGATCGTAAATCTACTTCTGGATTTGCTATCTTCATAGGAAGCTCTTTAGTCTCTTGGAAAAGCAAGAAGCAGACTGTTGTGGCAAGATCCAGTGCCGAATCCGAGTACAGAGCCATGGCACAGGCAAGCACAGAAATGATGTGGGTTAAAGCAGTCTTAGAAGATCTGAATGTTGATGTTCCCTTGCCTATGAACCTTCAATGTGATAATCAGGCAGCATTATTTATTGCCAACAATCCAGCCTTCCATGAGAGAACCAAACACATAGAGGTGGATTGTCATTACACTAGGGACATGATTCAGAAGGGCTTCATCTCCACGTCTCATGTCAGTTCAGAGGACCAGACAGCGGACATATTTACTAAGCCATTGCTCAGAGGACCTTTCCAGAGATGTTCTTCCAAGCTGAGCATGATAGATATCTATGCTCCATCTTGAGGGGGAGTGTAGAGATAGTTGTTAGTCTTTCATGTTATTTCTATTTCTTTATGTACTTCTCATGTAATTTACCCAAGGGCTCTCTCCCTATATAAGAGACTCGAGGGCTCTATGGAATGTATCATCGAAGTATTCTAACAGGAATCCTAGATCTAAGTTTTTTTATTTAACCCAAAGTTGTTCCTTTGCCTCTCTGTGATCGACCCCGAAATTGCCCGGGATATAAATTTAAGCCGAGTCCTCTTCACGGAGATCTTTTCTCGATTCTAACTTATTCGTAAGTACCCGTATTACAAGGAGTACAAATTATATCACGTATTTAACGGATCCGTCAGATGTCATCTGATGGGTCCGCTAAGCACGTGATATAATTTGTACTCGTTGTAATACGGGTACTTAGCAAATCAGTCAGAACCGAAAAAAGATCTTTGTGAAGAGGACTCAACGTAAATTGATATCATGCGTAAGTCCGGACCTGTCAGATGACGCCGTTGCTGGAGAGACAAACGACTTATGGTTTAATTTAGAAAATTAGATTTAAGTTTTTTCTCACTCAGATAGTCTGAACCCTAAGCCACCTTGTAATTAATCCATTTTTCCTTCTTTTCTCGCAATTATTTTTCTGCTCATTTTTGTATATATTTTGTTGTTTATCTCTCTAATATAAATTTTATTTTCCTTGAGGGCCCGGCGAACTTGGAGTGCATCGGAGGTCGACAGACGTGACGCGCGCTGACTGCTAAAGATCAAGGAATTTTTAATTTATTTTTGAGAGCATTTTTATTAATTTTGTAATTATTATGTTGTAATAATTTAGGTAATTCTCTCTTTACAACGGCTCTTGTTTGACAGCTCGCGCTTGTATCCGGACTGGACATTTGACCCGTTCGTGGTCGTGTGGTTGATTGACGTAGAATAGGACTTGCACTCGCGGCTCTTAGAGCATTTTTAGTAGAATATTTTTATTGCTTGTGCTCGTAATCTTTTATGACTACACATCACATTTAACGAGACACACTTAGACATCAGAGCTATTAGTTCAAATTAAATTGTTCATCACTCGCTAATAGAACTGCTTGTCTAGGAACGCTTTTCTCATTTGCATCTCATATAGTATAAAATTTCAATTCTGCGTTGCATCCCCCATGTAGAGCGCGAGGATCACTGTAAGTCTTTTGAACTGGGCATGCATCATTGATTTCACAATTTGCATCAGTTTTCCTCGACTCTCTTCCCCTTGGTTTTTGAAACTTAGGTTCAAAGAAAATCAGGACTAATCGTTAGGCGTGCCTTGTTTAATGTATTAATCAAGTGATAACCAAACTTAAAATGGGGACTGCTAATCAGAGTTGACAAAAAAACTGACTAAAATCAACACTTGTTTTCGGGAGAGCAAAACCCTCATTTTATGCTTGTGCTATTGTGATTGTTGAGAGGTGAGGACACATCCCTAGGATAGTGTCCAAAACCTACTTATAAGCCTTGCGTAATGGACGTATATCTTGATTCATCATCTAATTAAAATTAAAAAGATAACGGTCGGACTCTTGCGACCATCACCGTGTTGAGTAGGTGAACTCAGGGTTTGCTCTTGTGTTTGTCTGTTTTGTGTGTGTTATTCGGTGCACTTGCACACTTTCTTCCTCGATCCGCTTCATTCTCCCATCTCTCCTCAAAGATGTCGGATTATTGGTCATCATATCCATGTCACTCTTCTTCGACTATATTCCGATCATCTCCACCCTCTTACTCCTCCTCATACCCCCACCCCGACCGCAAAGTCAGAACTCCGACTGACTTCCTCACTTCTTCGTACTTCTCACCCACCCCATATTCTTACACCCCTGACCCACATCTATCTTGGATTGACTCACCATATTCTCGTTTGCTTGCTGGAATCAAGGAACAAATCAAAGAGCAAGCCACTACTGAGATGAATGATTGGCAGAATCAGTTGCCCCCACTGACCCACCTCGAGTTGGGACCAGAAAACAATTGACCTATACACATCCTGACTTGACCTTAGGGTACAACATGGTCGACCAAACAAACCGAATGGAGAGGCCTGCACTACATGATCTTCCTGATTTGATAGACCTGAGTGATCAAGCCCACATTGACCAACCTTCATATCACCTATTCGGAGAGCCAACATATACATGGGACTGGATTCATGCGACCAATTTACGGACCCCCTATCTACTGACTCCATCTTATGAGGCTTCGACCAACATCTGTCATATAGATGGACCATACTCAACCCAACGCCTGAGTCAAGGTGTGTTGAGTATAAGAGCCTGAGTTCTCAATAGTATCCTCCAATTGAGTAGACTTCTCTCATGATGTGTCATGAGAAATTATTGGAGGATGACATTTCTAGACTAATCAAGCATCCAGGTATGAAAGTGGATCATGGATTTCACGGATTGAATTTTGAAAACCTGGATCATGGATTTCATGTACAACTGGAGTCCCTTCTACCTCCCTCTTCTACTAACCACTTTCCCTCCAAACTTGAGTCTGTACATTCTCCTACTCATCCTTCACCTATCAAAAAGATAAAAAATTTTGAAAACCCCAATGGTCCTCCAAACTTACTTCCCCACTTCTTCGTACTTCTCACCTACCCACTGACTTCCCCGCTTCTTCGTACTTCTCACCTACCCCACATTCTTACACCCCTGACCTACATCTACCCTGGATTGACTCACCATAACCACTTTTCCTCCAAACTTGAGTCTGTATATGGGGTATAAATGACTGACGTGTGTGATATAAGTGTGTATTTGTAAGTTATTTGTTGTTTTAATATCTTGGATGATCTTAATTTTTGAAAAAATGATAAAAAGTAGCTTTTTTGAGCCATTTCAGAGATTTCCACCGATATCGTCGATATATCACCCGATACATCCTTTTCTGGGCGGACCGATACAATATCCGATACGGATATGGCCTTCCTTGGCCTCATTCCTCGACTGAGAATAAGTTGCTGCGAGGATATCCCACATCACCTTAGCGGTGGGTTGATGTAACACATCATTGACGATCTCTATCGTCAATGTACCTGAAAGACAAACTTTCACGTATGCATCATCCGCCTCCCACGAGGCGTTAACCTCAGTTTTCTCCATTGGCTCCTCCTCGGTAAGAATATGCTTATTACCATTAGACTTCATAAGGCTCATGAACTGCAGAGCCCAGAGCTTATAGTTTGTCCTGTCCATCTTGACAATTGGCGCTGGACCTCTGAAGGTGCCTGTGGCGGGTACGTCAATTTTGTTTTCTGACATATTGCCAGATGAAGATCACTAGGGTTTTGTAGACCAAAGGATGAGTGTCGACAAAGACATATATGGATTTGAATGTATATGCAGGCTTATGCACTCAAATCCATCAATCCTCAACGGATCCCGATGCAATGATTATGTGCTAAGAGCCGACGATTGGTAACCTGTGACGGCTAGCCGCGGCGACGACGAGAGGCTGGCAACAATGGCCAAAAAGAAGAGAAAGGGGGGGGGGGAGGTAAGGACCACCAAACGACAACGAGTAGCCACGGTAGCGACTGCTGATGGAGATGGGAGGGCGGCCGAGTGGCAGTGGAGAGACGGGCCGGCGACGGAGGAGAAATAGGTTGGCGGCGACAACGACGGTGCACGAAGGAGGAGAGGGCAGCGAGTGTGGTTAGGGTTAGGGTATGAGAGCTCCGACTAGGACCGCCATTCTGATACCATGTTGAAAAAAAGAACGAAAGTTGTATTATTCCTTGAACCCTAAGCTCTCTTATATAAAGGATATGGGTAAATTACATAAGCTGGATAAAAAGAACAAGAAAATCTATAAACAGTACATAGACATAAATATATATTGTTGGGGAAAATAGAAAAGATGTTTATTCCTGATAATCCTACGCTCTCTTATATAGAGGAGAGACCTATGGATAAATTACATAAGATGTAAATAAAAAAATAAAATAAAGAAAAAGTACACAGAGAATATAGAAATATCTCCACACTCACCCTCAAAATGGAGCATATATGTCAATCATGCTCAGCTTGGACCAACACTTCTTAAATGATCCTCTGAGCAATTCCTTGGTAAAGATATCTGATGTTTTCTCTCCTGAACTAACATGGGAGGTAGAAATCAAGCCCTTCTGAATCATATCTCTAGTATAATGCCAGTCTACCTCAATATGCTTCGTTCTTTCATGGAATGCAGGGTTGTTTGCAATGAATAAGGTAGCCTGACTATCACTTTGTAACTACATGGGTACAGGTACATTTATATGCAAATCTGCTAGCATTGCCCGGAACTACATCATTTCTGTACTAGCTTGTGCCATAGCCCTATACTTAGATTCGACACTTGATCTAGCCACAACCGTTTATTTCTTGCTTTTCCAAGAAACAAGAGAACTTCCAACAAACATTGTAAAGCCCAAAGTAGACTTTCTATCCTTAGGACACCATGTATAGTCTGCAACAACACATGCAGAAACATAAAAAGTTGCTCCTTTCCTGAATAGTAATCCAGCACCTAAAGAAGATTTTAGATATCTAAATATCATATATATAGCATCCATATGTACCTGTCGGGGCAGTTCCATGAACTGGCTCACTCGACTCACTGCAAAAGGGATATCAGGTCTAGCAATAGTAACATATAGGAGCTTCCCCACCATCTCTCTATATCTCTTGCTGTCAACCTCATCTATATCATCATCATATAACTTCATGCTAGGATCCATAGGAGTAGTAGAGGGTCGACATCCAATCATACCCGTCTTAACAAGCATGTTTGTAACATACTTCCTTTGGGTCATCACAAGACCCTACGTATTCCTAGAAAATTCTAACCCTAGAAATAACTTAGGTACCCGGATCCTTAGTAAAACCTAACAACCCAGAAATTCTTTTGCCATCTTTATCCCCAGCACATCATCTCCTTTTACAAGTATATCATCAACATAAACCATGATAACAATAGTACCTCTAGGTATCTTCTGCACAAACAGTGAATGGTCTGCCTTTGGCCTCTTGAACCCCTGCCTTTCAATCAGATCCGAGAGCTTCTGAAACCATGCCCTTGGACTTTGCTTAAGGTCATATATTTCCTTATGGAGTCTACAAACCTGCTGACACTCCCCCTCAAGAGCAAACCCCAAAGGTTGCTGCATGTACACTTCCTCCTGTAGATCTCCATACAAAAATGCATTTTTAACGTCTAGCTGAAACAAAGGCCAATCATGTACCACAACAACTGAAAGGACACATGGAGTTGAGTGAAGAGCAATTGGAGAGAACGTGCCTATATAATCAACGCCGTAGGTCTGAGTAAATCCTAGTGCCACAAATCTTGCCCTGTAACGATCAAGGCTCTCGTCCGCATGACGCTTAATCGTAAACACCCATTTCTAACTGACAATAGAGGCCCCAGGAGGAACAAGCACCAAACTCCAGGTACCATGTGATTGCAAAACATCCATCTCTTCCTCCATAGCAAAATGCCAGCCACTATCCTTCAGGTCCTCCTGATAATTCCATGGAATTTCCACGGCAGATAGAGCAACTGCAAATCTCTAAAATTCCCCTGTCAGATGATGAAAGGAGATTTGGGAAGCAAGGGAATATGAAGCACAAGTACGCTTTTTCTTCTGAACTGCAATGGGTATATCCAGGTCATTGGGAACCTCCTCCATCCATGTGCTAGTCTCCTGTAATGATCCTGCACAGATATATTTCACGACCCATCGTTAGAAATCATGTTATCAGAACAAACCTGAGGCATGCTGAATGACGGGCGATGGCCATGAGCAGAGGCGGGCCAAAAAGTATAGAATTTTGGTAATGGTGGGACAATGGGCACCTGCATCTGGATCAGAGGAGGTGGAGGATGAGGTGGAGGTGGTGGTGGAACAACATGCACAAGTAGAGGAGATGACAGACTTGTAGAAGGAGGTGGCATGTAAACCTCATCATCAGAGTCTGATGAAGCCAATCTGTCACATGTAGGAGAGAAATACATCACAGACTCAAAAAATGTGACATTATACTGATATAATATTTCCTGCACAATGGATTATAACACCAGTATCCCTTTTCGGTCCTGGAGTACCCAATAAACACATATTTGATAGCCTTAGGAGGAGCTTGTCAAGACCTAGAGCCACCTGATGGACGAAAGCAACAGAGCCAAAGACATGTGGAGTAAGTGAGAACAACTCCTTAGCAAAAGCTATGAAGAAAGGAACTTTCTCACCCAAGACAGACGAGGGAAAACGATTTAGCAGATAACATGTCGTAAGAACAACATCACCCCAAACGAGTGTGGGGCACGACTCTGAATGAGAAGCGTCCGAGTGACATCTAGTAAATGGCGATGCTTTCTCTCTGCAACACCATTCTGTTGAGAAGTGTAAGCACATGTTCTTTGATGAATAATACTACGAGATGAAAAGCAATGTGATAGAGCACGGGTACAGAATTACAAAGTGTTAGAAAATAGGAAGCGGAAGCGAAAACATGAAACAAGATAAAGAAAATAAGAACAACGAGATTTTTACGTGGAACCCTACTCCGTGAGGAGCGGGATGAAACCACGGGAGAAGCCCTCAAAGGGGCATGTTAGCATTGCACTTTCTCATCCGATACAGAAGGCCTGAGGCTCCTTATATAGCCACCACAGAGCCTCCAAGTCCCACCACTGGTAGATATGGGACTAAACTGTTGGATGGGGTAAATGGATCCAGGAGAGATCCATTTACCCATCTCCCATACATGTGACACATACAAACAATACTCCAACACTCCCCCTCAAGCTGGAGCATGTAATGCTCAGCTTGGACAAACATAAAGAAACTCAACTCACGCTACATGACACTACGGACAATATCAACCCAACGCGCACAACTGTTGCTGTCGAGGACGTTGCTTCTCATGCCGTGCTGGTGAGGAGGACGAATGGGCTGGAGTGTGAGTCTGCCGAATCTCCTCGTCGGAGAGCATGTGCTCTGCATTGCGCCCGTCAGAGTCACTGCAACTGAAATGAGTCTCCTCGTCGGAGTATTCTAGCCCGCCACAACATGTAGACAACTGCTCCATCTCTGAAAAGGGCCGAACTGAATAAGGGTCGTGGCTGTGCAATCCTCGTCGGAGTCCACGGTCGCTGGAGAATGGAGTCTGAAATAAGTCTCCTCGTCGGAAAACTGGGTCTCTCCCATCTGGCACAGAGAATGGTACACTACTCTGGTGTCCCTATGATATCACATGAAAACCCTTGCCAACATGGCATAGAGAATAGTCCTCTACTCTAGAGTCCCTATGGCTCACATGAAAACTCTAGCCGAAACAACAAAAAAAGATGAGAACCATAACAAAAGATGGCAAACATGTGCTCATCTAAATAAAGACCACATACATGTGTGTGTCTGAAATTGAGTCTCTCTCTGGAGAACTCGAAAAATGGGCCACTCAAACATAGAGTGCCTCGAACTTGGACTCTGACCAATCTGTCGAGTCTGAACAACTACGCATTACACTTGTGGACTCGGAATCTGAACGTCGAGTCTGAATCTTGCGAATGGAAAATCTTCATATGAAAACTGTAGAGTCTGAACAACGGGTTGGCCTAGATAGTCTGACATTCAGGAGACTCTGAATAGACTTGTGACTCCACATAATACTCCCCCTTTCTCCCATACTGGTCGGAAAATATGACATCGACCAAGTTGGGAGAAGACAAGATAAATGGGGAGAAAATAAAATCAAATAAGCCGATTATAATTTTTTTCTGCTTCTCAAAAACATGGATAACATTTGGCTGTTTCAATTTTTTACCGACCCTCCCTTTTTTTTCAATTTTTTAAGCCATTCAACCTTTTTTTTATACGGCTTTGCAACTTTTTTTTGAATATTTTGCGTACGACTTTTCTTTGTACGCGCCTTCTCGCTCTCTCTCTCTTTTTAACAAAAACTTCAGCCTTTTTTTCTCAATCAGGCCCAAACCTACCTGCAGCCTCTCTCTCCCCCCCCCTTTTTTTAAATGCAACAGCTGTAAGCCCACCTTGGACTTTCTCTATCCCCTTTTTCCCCCCCTTTTTTTGGAACTCGGTAGGCTCATTTGGGCAGCGCTTGGAATATGCATTTTTTTAAAATGGGTCGTTGAGCCCCTTAAGTGTCCCATGGGAACCCTCTTCGAATAAACCCTCCGCCAAGAGGGTTGGAGTGCTGCCTCCCCCTTTGGGGGTTCACTTCGCCAAGAGGGTTGGAGTGCCGCCTCCCAGGGGGAGTATCGTCGTCTGGCGAGTGGGGGCGTGGAAGAGCCGCCTGCACGAGAGAGAGGAAGGAGATCTTGTTGGGGACCGCTCCTTCCTGGGCACACGGGGGAACGCCGCCCGCTGCCTACGCTGGAGACCGCCTTTTGCGCGTGATGCGCGTGAACTGCTGGAAGATGGGGCCGCCGCCCCTTTGCGATCGGCTCTGCTTGGATCGAGGGATGGAGTTTCTGGATTCGGTGGGGGGATGCGACTTCTCTTGTGGATAACCGCCTCTGCTTGCAATGTGAGAGGGACTGCCGCCTGGAATGCTTCTTCGCCTCCGCCTGGAGCTCGTCAGGAGAGCGCCGCTGCTTGGAGGCGTTGAGGTGGTTCCGCCTGGGTCGCGCCTGGAATCATGCCTGGAATTGCTGAACTCGCGATGGGGCGCGCCTTGAATCACTGGGCTGCACCGTCGCCTCACGAAAGAAACCACCGCCGTCTGGGAAGAGCTCCGCAATGGAGTCTCCATCTAGAGTCTGTCGTCTAGGGAAAGGACTCGAGAGATTAGGGTTTCAAAACCTAATCTTCCAATAGATGCTGCCAGGGAACCCTGGAGGTTGCTTGGTGGTGCCGCCAAAGGCTGAGGAAGCAGCTAGGGTTCATGGGAACCCTTGCAAACATATCACAGATCTTCCAATAGATGCCTTCAACAGAAACTAGCATGAGATGTGGCTAGGGCTTCGATGAATCAGAATCAGAACTTGAATCGAACAAGAAATCTTCATGAAAATTGATCTTCAATAACAACACATAAAAAAGAACTCGAATCTGGAACAAATAATCAACATAAAATCCACGAGAATCGACCCGCTCTGATACCATGTTAGAAAATAGGAAGCGGAAGCGAAAACATGGAACGAGATAAAGAAAATAAGAACAAGGGGATTTTTACGTGGAACCCTACTCCGTGAGGAGCGGGATGAAACCACGGGAGAAGCCCTTGTTGACGCATATAGAGTAGTACCTGTACCTCTTCGTTATTTTATTTTTCAGTTGTCTACTTTATGTAATTTACCCATAGGCTACTCTCCTATATAAGAGAGCCTAGGGCTTATGGAATAAACAAGCCATTCATTTTTTCCCAACATGGTATCAGAGCGACGGTCCTAGACCGGAGTTCTCAAAACCCTAACCCTAATCCCACCACACCTGCCGGCCTCTCCTTCTCGCCCCATCGGCGTCGCCCGAGCTTGGCTTTGCTCCAGCGCCGCCTCTCCTGCGCCATCGCCTCCTGCTGCGCCACCGCGTGTAGTCTACACGCTTACCCTGTGCCACACGCGCTATGCGCCTGTGCACCTCGCACCCTCCAGCGCGTGCGCGCATCTTGCAGCGCTTGTGCGCGCATAGCGCCTGTGCGCAGTCACCGGTGCGCGACCCTGCGCGCAGTCACCTGCGAGTGACCATGGGCCTCCTGCGCGCGATCATCTGTGCATCTCCAGTGCACGCATCTGTGCATCCGTGCATCTGATCATCTGTGTGCGCGATCATCTGTGCGCGTGCCTAGTGCATCTCCAGTGCACGCATCTCCTTCGCGTGCATCTTCGTGATCCAGTGCGTGATTCCTGCGCGTGTGAAGGCCGTAGCACGCATATCTTCATGGGGATAGTTGCTTGAGGTCTACACATGCAACTAATCCCGTCTATGTCATTGTAGACGAAGCTCATCTTCTGTCAATCGCTCCAGTCTTCCATCTCCAGTATGTCAGAAAGCAAGGCTGATATCCCATCTATTGGCGCCTTTCGTGGTCCAGTGCCCATTGTCAAGATGGACGGTACAAACTATAAACTGTGGGCAATGCAGTTCATGAGTATGATGAAGTCAACAGGTAAGAAGCACATTCTTACCGAACCCGAGCCTGCAGAGAAGACTGGAGTCAATGCCTCATGGGAGGCCGATGATGCATATGCCAAGGTTTGGCTATCTAGTACGTTGGCTATTGAAATTGCCAATGACATCCTACATCAACCCACAGCCAAGGATATGTGGGATATTCTGGCGGCAACCTACTCTCAGGCGAATAACGAGACGAAGATTCTCCAAATTCAACATGATATATTCACAATAAAGCAGAATGGTCGTCCTTTACATTCTCTCTACACATCACTGAGAGGGATGTTCGAGAAGCTCTATAGCTTCATGCCTCTTACTGCCACACCAGAACATCAGAAGACATACAGGAATGCGACCATGGTGGGTGTATTCCTGGCTGCACTTGATCCAGAGTATGAGGCGACACGATCACAGATTTTGGCAGACTCGACTATTCCTCCCATGGAGGAAGCTTTTCATAGATTGAGTCGGATCACAGTTCCTTCAACAGCTGCAAGTCAGAATTCTTCAGCCATGGCAGCAAACAGAGGTCGCGGATTTCATCACCAGGGCCGTGGACGTGGACCTCGTGGAAGGGGTGGTCGCACTAGGCCAACATGCACATACTGTCACCGAGTTGAACACAATGAAGATACATGCTACTCGAAGCACGGATTTCCTGCATCCGCACGAGCTGCTGAGCAGATAGAGCCCACATCTGCTGCTACATTGGATCAACGGTTCGACGATCTTGTTGCCCGTCTGAGGGGCATTATTCCACCATCTGGACCAGCACCGACTGCAGAGAGTCATTCTGATGCCGCTGCTTCTGCCTCTGCGTCTACCAGTACCTCAGGTAGTATACTTGCACTGAACAATAGTAGATCAGATACTTTACCATGGATTATGGACTCGGGCGCTACACATCACCTATGTGGCGACCAGAGTTTGCTTTGAGGAGACACTCAGATCCCTCCAGGTCGGACAGTAGTGATTGCCAATGGCACTCATTTCCCCATCACTGGTCAGGGGGAGATTAGATTGACATCTTCTATGCAGCTCAAGAACGTGCTACATGCACCTGATTTTTCAATGAATCTATTGTCAATTAGTCAGATTACGAAGGATCTACATTGTCGGGCAATTTTGATCCATCTTCTTTGATTTTTCAGGACATCCATACGGGCAACGTGATTGGTCGTGGCTATGAGCAAGGAGGCCTCTACCGCCTGAATCAGACTCCTTTTGCTGGATCCTCATCCTCTTCTTCTGGACAAGTATCAACCTTATTATGACATCTGCGTTTTGGTCATTTACCGCTTCAGAAGTTGCGTCAAGTTTTACCCTATGGTCTCCCTCACACACCTATTCAGTGTGAGGCGTGTCAGTTGGGAAAGCATCACAGGTTTGAGTACCTATTTCCCAGTCGTCCAGGTCGGAGTAGTACCTCCAAGTTTGAGTTATTTCATATTGATGTCTGGGGTCCGAGTCGTGTACCCGATCATCAGGGACAGATTTTATATTGTATTTGTGGATGATTTCTCTAGAGTATCATGGGTGTTTCTGATGAAAAATAAATCTGAAGCAGGAAATATCATTATCCATTTTCTGAATGAAATACAAAATGTTTTCTCCACATCTGTCAAGCTTGTGAGAAGTGATAATGCTTTAAAGTTGTGCACCAATATTCTAGCCAATTACTACTCCTCAAAAGGGATTATTCACCAAACATCTTGTGCTCATACATCTCAACAGAATGGGATTGCTGAAAGAAAACACCGTCACCTTCTTGATGTCACAAGATCACTCCTTATACAGAGTCATGTTCCCTATTCCTACTGGGGTGATGCAGTTCTCACTGCATGTTACCTAATCAAATGTATGCCTTCGTCTGTCTTGAATGAACAGATTCCGTTTTCTCTTATTCATCCTGGCAAGGATCTGTTCACTCTTACTCCTCGTGTGTTTGGGTCGGTTGCATTTGTCCATCAATTGTCGCCTGGTACTGACAAGCTCTCTCCTAGGGCTGTCAAGTGTGTCTTTGTTGGGTACTCAAGAACTCAAAAGGGGTACAAGTGCTTTGATCCTGTGCGTCGGCGGTATATGATCAGTGCAGATGTTACATTTTTTGAATCCGTTATGTATTTTTCAGCATCAGGAGACAAGCAGCTACCATCTATACCTCCTGATGCCATATACATGACACCACCACCTCAGATGCCGTCACCACCACCACCACCTCATATGCCATCACCACCACCGCCGCCACCACCACCACCACCGCCACCTATCTCACCGCTACCGTTCCATTATACCCGCAGGCCTCCTCCAGCTCATGGTCATGACTCGTCAACTAGCTCGCCTATGGTATGTAATGAAAATATTAATGTTGATGGATCTGACGACATTTCTGAGCAGGATATGGTGCAGGAGCCAGATGAGAATACAACTGATTTGGACATTCCCATTGCTATACGGAAGTCGAAGAGGAGCTGTGCTAAATATCCATTATCAGCAGCAGTGTCCTTTGAAAGGCTATCTAGAGATTTCAGGTCGTTTGCTATGGCGCTTTCAGCTATAGACATTCCACGGAATCATCATGATGCTCTGTAGGATAGTAGATAGCAGCTAGCAATGGAAGAAGAAATGGCGGCACTTCAGTCCAGAGGAACTTGGAGTTTGGTTCCTATACCTCCAGATGTGAACCCGGTGAGCTACAAGTGGGTATTTACAGTGAAGCACAATGCAGATGGCTCCATTGACAGGTACAAGGCGCGTCTTGTTGCACGTGGCTTTACACAGACATACAGGGTGTATTACCTTGACACATTCTCGCCTGTGGCACGTCATTCCACTCTTCAGATCTTGTTGTCAGTTGCAGTTGCTAGAGACTGTCCACTTTATTAGCTGGACGTGAAGAATGCATTCCTATATGGCGATTTGCAGGAGGAATATGCAACAGCCACCTGGTTTTGCTGTTAAGGGGGAGTGTTCCAAGGTATGCAGGTTACATAAGGCCATCTATGGCCTTAAGCAGAGCCCCAGAGCGTGGTTTCAGAAGCTCTCAGATCTTTTTGAGAAACAAGGATATAAACGCTCCAATGCTGATCATTCCTTGTTTGTACAGAAGACGGCTAGAAGTATCATTGTAATCATGGTTTATGTTGATGATATCTTGATTACAGGAGATGATGAGCAGGGCATAAAGCGGGCGAAAGAAAGACTGGGAACCGAATTTGTCACCAAGGACTTGGGAGTCCTTAGATATTTTCTGGGGCTGGAGTTTTCTAGAAATCCATATGGATTAGTAATGTCGCAGAGGAAATATGTTACAGATCTATTGAGTGAGACAGGTATGCTAGGGTGTCGACCTGCTACGACACCAATGGATCCCAGCATGAAGCTCTATGATGATGACATGGAAGAGGTGGACAGGAGAAGGTACAGAGAACTGGTAGGCAAACTACTGTATGTCACGATCACCAGACCTGATATATCATTTGCAGTGAGTCGTGTGAGCCAGTTCATGGAGCAACCACGTCAGGTCCATATAGATGCAATACACATGATTCTGAGATATCTAAAATCATCTCCAGGTGCAGGCTTGCTATTTAAGAAGGGAAAGGAGATCTCTATCACAGCATGTGCTGATGCAGACTATGCAGGATGCCCCAAGGATAGGAAGTCCACCTCAGGATTTGCAGTCTATGTTGGAGATGCCCTAGTCTCGTGGAGGAACAAGAAACAGACAGTAGTAGCTAGATCCAGTGCTGAATCTGAATACAGGGCTATGGCCCAGGCTAGCACAGAAATGATGTGGGTGAAATCTTTACTTACAGATCTATGTCTTGATATACCGCTTCCTATGATGTTGGAATGTGACAATCAGGCCGCCTTGTTCATTGCAAACAACCCAGCCTTCCATGAGAGGACCAAGCATATTGAGGTTGACTGTCACTACATACGTGACATGATTAAGAAGGGGTTCATTGCTACATCTCACGTCACATCAGAGAATCAGACTGCTGATATATTCACCAAGGCATTACTTCGAGGCCCATTCCAGAAGTGTGCGTCCAAGCTGAGCATGATTGATATCTATGCTCCATCTTGAGGGGGAGTGTTGACGCATATAGAGTAGTGCCTGTACCTCTTCGTTATTTTATTTTTCAATTGTCTACTTTATGTAATTTACCCATAGGCTACTCTCCTATATAAGAGAGCCTAGGGCTTATGGAATAAATAAGCCATTCATTTTTTCCCAACAGCCCTCAAAGGGGCATGTTATGCATTGCACTTTCTCATCCGATACAGGAGGCATGGGGCTCCTTATATAGCCACCACTGAGCCTCCAAGTCCCACCACTAGTAGATGTGGGACTAAACTGTTGGATGGGGTAAATGGATTCAGGAGAGATCCATTTACCCATCTCCCATACATGTGACGCATACAAATAATACTCCAGCACAAAGCATTATCAGTTCTCACAAATTTCACAGAAGAAGAGAAAACATTCTGCACTTCATTGATAAAAGTTTTGATCACATCCCCTTCTCCAGATTTATTTTTCAATAAAAAGACCCATGACAAACGAGAAAAACTATTAGAAAATAGGAAGCGTAAGCTGAATCAGAAATAAAAATAAAGAACTTGAAGAACACAAGTATTTACGTGGAACCCTACTCCCTAAGGAGCAGGATGAAACCACGGGAGAAGCCCTCAAAGGGACAGATATTGCATTCCTTTTTCTCAAAGAATACAGGAGGTCTGAGTCTCCTTATATAGTCTCCACAGAGCCTCCAAGTCCCACCACTGGTAGATGCGTGACTAAACATATGGATGGGGTAAATGGATCCTGGAGAGATCCATTTACCCTCCTACAACTCATATGGCACGCAACCAAATACTCCAACACTACCCCTCAAGCTGGAGTATGCAATGCTCAACTTGGACAAACAAACAGAAAGAAACTCAACTCACGCTACAGGACAATACGGACAATATCAACTCATTGCGCACAACTGCTGCTGTCAAGTACGTTGCTTCTCATGCTGTGCTGGTGAGGAGGACGAATGGGCTGAAGTGTGAGTCAACTGAATCTCCTCGTCGAAGAGCATGTGCTCTGAACTGTGCCTGTCAGAGTCACTGTAACTGGAAATGAGTCTCCTCGTCGGAGTACTCTGGCCCGCCACAACATGTGGACAATGCTCCATCTCTGAAAAGGGTCGAACTGAAAAATTACGTGGAAGTGCCTCGTCGGAGTCCACGGTCGCTGGAGAATGGAGTCTGAAGGTCTCATCGTCGGAGAACTGGGTCTCTCCCACATAGCACAAAGAATGGTACCCTACTATGGAGTACCTATGATACCACATGAAAACCCTTGCCAACATGGCATAGGGAATGATCCTCTACTATGGAGTCCCTATGACTCACATGAAAACTCTGGCCGAACAACAACAAGAAAAGATTGGGACCACTACAAAAGATGGCAAACACGTGCTCATCTGAAAATACCACATGCATGTGCATGTCTGAAACTGACTCGGAATCTGACGTCGAGTCTGACAAAATCTCTGTAGAGTCTGTAAATCGGCTGGTCTGCAGAATATCTGAATCTGACCTCTGAATCTGGAACAAGACCTGTGACTCTACACCATACTCCCCCTTTCTCCCATACTTGTCGGAAAATCAACATCGACAAAGTTGGGAGAAGACAAGATAGATGAGGAGAAAACCAAATAAGCCGGTTGCATCAATTTTTTTCGGCTTTTCTTGTAAATTTTTTTCCCGACAATTTCATTCATCAAATTTTTTATAGCTGACATTCATCATTTTTTTATAATAAGCCGTATTTATTTCGGCTTTTCCTCATCTCGCCCTTTTTAGTATTTTTTTAACTTACGTACGGCTTTTCTCTGTACGCACTTTTTTCATTTTCATTTTTTAAACATAATAAATGTGGCCCAATTGGCCAACAAACTTCCCCTCCCTCTCTTTTTTTTTCTTCTCCTTTTTTTCACACTCTCTCCTAAACAAATAACCAAAGTTTTTTTTATAAAATGCAGGCGGGCCCCCCTGTTAGGGTTCCCACGATGGGACCTCCCTCTTGGAGAAACGACGCTGCCCCTAAAGGGGCATCTGACTTTCTCGTCGCCGCCGCTGCATGATGGGGAGGTGCCTGCGACTGCCTGGAGGACTTGCCGCCTGAAGATATGGCGATGCAGAGAGGGAGGACTTGCGGCTGGGGCGCACGCGCGATGCGCACCAGACCTCGTGTCGCCTTCGCGTTGGCGTGGCTGGAACGTCGCCTGGAGATCGGGCCCGCCAATTGCGACTGGATCACGAGTGATGTGGCTGCCTGGGGCTACACCGCTGAAACTGTTGCTGTTGTCGAAGAGGAGTTCAATAGAGGAAAAGGTCGCCGCTCGGGATGTTGCGCATGCGGGGGAGGAAACATGAGCGAAGGATGTCGCGATTTGGAGCGACTCCGCCTGGGGGAGAGCTTGGACTTGGAGGCTGCGCACAGATATGGGGAGCGGAGGAGAGGGCGGCGCCGTCTGCTGAAGATGGTGAAGCCACACGGAGAGTAGCTGTGCGCCGTGACCTAGGGAAGATGAAGACGCTGCCGCCGCCTGGGCTGCGCCGAGCTCGCGTGCGGAAGAGATGGAGGGATGTTGACGGCAGGAGATCGCGCCCACAGAGTTGCGGGAAGGAGCACGATGCTGAGCCGCCTAGGGTTCTGGAACATGAGATCAACATAGCCTGGAGTTGAAGGCTGGAACATGAGATTGCCTTCTTGAGAGGCCTAGACGATCGCAGCAAAAAAAGATCTTGATTAGGGTTTCGTGAGAAACCCTAGAACTTGACGCTCAGAACGAATGAACCAAAAAACTCCAACGATAAACACGAATCAAATCTTCTCTCTCAAGTTGATTCTCGAATCATAAACAAAGAATATAATGAAAACCCCAAGAATCGAACCCGCTTTGATACCATGTTAGAAAATAGGAAGCGGAAGCGGAATCAGAAATAAAGATAAAGAACTTGAAGAACACAAGGATTTATGTGGAACCCTACTCCCTAAGGAGCGGGATGAAACCACGGGAGAAGCCCTCAAAGGGGCAGATATCGCATTCCTTTTTCTCAATGGATACAGGAGGTCTGGGGCTCCTTATATCGTCTCCACAGAGCCTCCAAGTCCCACCACTGGTAGATATGTGACTAAACATATGGATGGGGGCGCACAACCAAATACTCCAACAAAAACATAAACAACAACATAACATGTTTCCCTAATGATCAGGAACACGACTCAGACCCCAAATGTTAATATGAAATAACACAAAAAGGAGCTACTACTCCGACTCTGAAAATTAAGAAAAGCAGACCGGTGATGCTTCCCTAATTGACACACCACACACTGGAAGGAAGATACCTCTGTGGAGCCGTGTCTACGACATTGGACACGAGGAATGCTGCGAGATTGCGGCACAAGCGAAGGCGGAAATGACGGAGTGGCTGTCATTACAATTTGCAGATGCAGTCACGTTACATGACGAGCGTGCAGATGTGGCTAGGGAGGAGGCAAGGCGAGGAAGGGCAAGAGGACGGGGACGAGGAAGAGGTCGAGGTAGGGCGCGTGAAGAAGTCGCGGAACCCATGGACATTGAAGAAGCCGCTGCGGAGGATGATAACATTGCGTAAGGAGACTACTTCACACCTGCCACCGAGCGACCAAGAGAGGACTTGCCAACGCCTCAAGCACCGTTGAGGCATGGATTGGACCCCAGCCAGACACGACCAACTTTCTGCACACTAACGCCGCCGTCTATGCCAACATTCGAGGAAGATGCCCCAGGACCCTCTCAAATCCACATGATAGATGAAGCGAACCGTCTATTACCGTTCCATCCTCCAGATTCTACGATTACATACCAGCGGAGGAAAAAACGTTGAATTGTAATCAATGTAATTTTTAATATGATGCAAAAAATGTAATGTGTATTCATGAACAAGTCTACTTATATTCAATATTTGAAATGTCTTCTTTGATATTTGGAATGTCTAGAATGTTTGCAATGTCTGGAATGTTTACAAAAACATGTCAGTTATATGTTCCAAACATGTCTTCTTTTCAAGGGTTTTTAGAAACTTGAAATTCCAAAGCTGTCAACCCCTCAGGATCCGGGTACCCGTTTACGACAAAATTCGCAATAATTCATTCACATTGATCGCAGAAGTTGTAAAAAAGCAGGGAAAATTTTTCGCGCGGCTAATTATCCACATGACATTCACATTCACAACATAACCACAAAGTAAAAGAGATACAATTGGCACCAAAATTCTTTTTTTCATTAATATTCATATTCATTTACAACTTGTACAAGCATATTCCATATTACAACATATATCCCAAGTGATACAAAAGAGATAGCATATACATCCCCAACTAGACAAAAACTGAGACAAAGTACTTCATACCGTTTAGTATAAACTCTTTCTCCAGGAAGCATGTATATACTGAGCGGCTACTAAACTGCAGGCTGTTTGCCTGCCAAACACGTTAGGAAAGAAGAGGCGTCAGCCATTGCTGGTACCTCCCAAAAACTTATAAAAATAACTAGACATTTAATATGTGCAAAAGCAGGCAAGTAGAAAGGTGGTACCAGTAAAATCTACATCTACTTGCGTACGTAAAAAGGGGTTTGTTTGTAATGCGTTTCTAATGATTTCCCCAGATGCCGGCATTTCCCATATGTAACATATTTATGTAGCAGTTGCGTAATCATGAGTATATGAGTGTGAATGCATATATCCTTTTCTTCAGAGATCATGTTGGTGAGTGAAAAATGGAAAAATTGAGATTGTAGAGATCTATTAATTTATTTAAATTCTTGGGTAGAGAGAATGGTCTTTTGATCATAACTTCTCCAATTCTTAACTTCAATGTTTCAGATATAGCTCCAGATGTTGTAGATGTAGATATGGATGATCTAGATATAGAATCGCCAAATCTGTTTGGCGAAGTAACTCAAGCGGTGAAGAAGCCTACAAATGGCTCTTCCGTCTCGCCCTCTAATTGGAAGTGCGGTCCAATAGAGGGATAGGTCTACTCCCCAACTACGCCACTGAGACGTGTGAGAGAGACTCCCTAGAAAAGTCGCTCTAGAAACCTGCCTGACTAGTACAGGCTAACGAGCTCGTACGTAAAACTGAAAACCAAGGATCCCCCGCCTGGGTATCCTAAAAGTCAGGGTCAACGGAACTGGTCTAAAGTCAGGATCCCAACGAGGCGTAAAAATACTGCGAGCTCGCGTAAAACCGTGTAAAAGACTGGGATCCTAGACCCGCGCACTTGGCGGCCGCTGCCCAAGCTGGGCTTCCTTTCCTCCGCCCAGGTGAGGGTCACCGCGCCCTCGCACAGTCAGGTGTAGAGGTCACCATGACCAGCACTAATATCTGTTAATTATCACTGATTCTCGATATTTCCACTTGATCACTGATTTACAATTTTATGGACGCACATAAATATAGATTTAACTCGCATTCCATTGTGAAAATCAGTATGGATGATGACCGGGACCAAGTCTTTTGCACCCAAATTAAGAATAGTAACCCATGCTAAGATGTAGTGTGATCATCTCCTTCCTTAAGCACAAACTTATTTGAGTAGAGCGGCCATAACTCCATCAAAGAACCTATTTAACTTAATCAACTTATATAGTGACACTTTTACCTATTGGTGGACATCTATAATCATTAAATTCATTAACACAGGAGAAAAAGTTCACTTACAGATAGTATATAAATTCACATATCTAAATAAGTTAGACTAATTCTGTCTTAAAATATGATCTGCTACCCACACATCCAATATTATAATAGGTATTTACCCCACAAGATACAATTCTCATTGTAGGCAAACATTGCTTTTGCATATATCCATGAACACTATTTCCTATGCAAGTCAGAACCTCCCTACGCAATAGTATAAGAACATTGCCACAGTCTGACTTTATACTTATGGGATTTTCTTATTATCTTTAATACAACTATTATTATAATAACTAATAAAAAAATGAAGAAACCAGGGAAATGGGTCAGTACAGATGAGTCCTGTTACAACCTCTCCTAACATCATCTAAAATTCCATCTACCCAATAGGAAAGAAGTAACACATCTAACTAGATCACAAATTCGTAGTCATATGTTAAGCTTACAAGTCAGAATATACGAAGAATGTTTATGATACACCAACATATTGTTTAGATTAAAGTAAATATAACAGAAACACTACAAAAGTCTGATTAAAATACGAGATATGCGACAGAAGACACAACATGTTGGTGAGTTTTTCTCTTCCTCTAAGTAATATATGATTACAGCCATATAACTTTAAGGTGAAACCATCTAACTTGCACATTCATAATTTTACCATGAACACAAACCTGTGTGGTGACTTGCTACTATATAATTATAAAACACTTCTAAAATAAAAACATTCGGAATATAGAAATATTTGCAGGACTTCACAGCAGATCATTAATATACCCACGGGTATCACCCACTTCCTCAATATATCACAATAATTACGGGATTTAACCACGGTGAATCTATCAAATTGGAGATATACTTGGAATCACATCATATATAAAAAAAATCCCTAGAAATGCCTTAACAACATACTAGGCAACATGCAGAGGGGAATTAATACATACCAAAATGACTCTCCAATCACTACCTTATACAGGAAAAAGAGCCTAAAAAAATGTGCAAATCCACATGCATGACAGCAAAGTAGGAGGGTAGAGGGGAGTGTACCTATGAATGATCTCCAATTTGGAAATCACAAGTAGGTGTGCCTGAAAATTGGAGCAAGAAGCAGGAGCTTCCAGCCACAACAGATGGAAAAAGGGGTTCTTCCAGGGCTGAAATTCAACTACTTGATGTGCAGATGTTGGTTCCAGCAGCTCACAGACAAGCAGAATGGCTTTATGGGGGAATCGGGAAGTGCTTGAAACTCCTCTTACGTTGATGGGATTTGAGAGATTATAGAGAGAATGGTCATGGGTTTCTGGTGATACTTATAAAGGAAGTTAGGCTCCAATTGGGTGACAAGTGTTGGAGGGAAAAGACAAACGTCGGTTGCCTGACATTCTGCTGGAGCTGTAGCAGAATTTATCTTATTTTTTTTTAGTCGGTTACTTGCTACATAAGAAAGAGATTTAAAACTTATGCAGAACCGAGTCTGCTACGATTTGTACTGTAGCAGAAATTGAATATTATATCTATATTTATTTAATAAATTTTCTTTTGTATAGTAAGATGTTAAAAATGTCCGTATGCGCACCTCAATTTTCCGATTTTGATGAGCAATATCTTAAATTGATCGTATCGGGACGACGATCAATTTGAGTATAATGTTGATATACTTTCGGTCGGGTTTCGAATACCCGAAATTTTCGGATACGGATTTTGTTTAAGGTTAAATTTTGTGATTTAAAAATATCATATGACCTCCGATTGACGAACGGTCGATTCCGTTGGTCTCGTGTCGTCGAATCGGATCTAATGACAGTCTCGGTTCGTTTCACGGTTTCCGAATTTGCGTCGCGGCTTTTCACGGCGCGCGTTACAAAGTGACCGATTTTTGGTCGATTTTGCCCGAACGGCTTTTGATTCATGATCAATTGGTCGTTTTAGGTTGTTTAGTATTGACCGACAACGTTTTTGGGTTCATTAGACCCAAAATCGGACGAGTTCGGGTTTACGCGAATTCCCGGATGTTACAAAAGCCCACACTTGGACAGCCATTTTCGCGGAAAAATCCCTGTAAGGATGACGCATATTGAACATGCGTTATATGTTCAAATTTCAAAGCCACGCCTGCCTTACCATTTTCGATGAAAATTTCCTGTAAGGATGACGCATATTGAAAATGCGTTATTTGTCCCCTGCAAGAATGTCGCATATACAACATGCGATACCTGTACAGGAAATATCGAGACGTGCGATACCTGTACAGAACATTTCGAGACCATCTTCGAGGGGAATTCCCTGGATATATGTCGCATGTTGAATATGCGTTATCTATAGCGCACATCCAACATGCGATACAAACGCAGTTCCTGGGTAAAAAAAAACTTAAGGGGTGTCGCATGTTCAACATGCGACACCTCTGTAGTTTTTGAGTAAAAAAAAACATTACGTAGTACCTGGGTATTTAAGTAATTCCCAGGTACTACTTAGGAATTTGACTCAAAATAAGAGCATTGTTATTTCTGAGAACCCTAGGCTCTCTTATATAGTAGAGAGGCCTATGGGTAAATTACATAAAGTAGAAAACAGAAAAAGAGAATAAGAAAGAGACACATATGAAATATGAAAATACAAATATCTTCACAATCCCCCTTAAGCTGGAGCATAGATATCGATCATGCTCAGCTTGGATGAACACTTCTGAAATGATCCTCTGGATAGTGGCTTGGTGAAGATGTCTGCGGTTTGCTCTCCAGAGCTGACATGGGAAGTAGAGATCAGGCCCTTCTGAATCATGTCTCTGGTGTAGTGGCAATCTACCTCAATATGTTTTGTTCTCTCATAGAACACAGGATTGTTTGCAATGAATAGGGCAGCCTGGTTATCACAGTGTAACTCCATGGGTAGAGGAACCTCTACATGTAGATCACATAGCACTGCTTACATGTAGATCACATAGCACTGCTCGGACCCACATCATTTCTGTACTTGCTTGAGTCATAGCCCTGTATTCGGACTCGACACTAGATCTTGCTACAACAGTTTGTTTCTTGCTTTTCCAAGAAACGAGAGAAGTGCCAATAAATATTGCAAATCCTGAAGTCGATTTCCTATCCTTAGGAAAACCTGCATAATCCGCGTCAGCATATGCGGATACAAAGAGTGTGTCTCTTTTCTTGAACAGTAATCCTGAGCCTGGAGATGATTTTAGATATCTTAATATCATATATATTGCGTCCATATGTACCTGTCGAGGTTGCTCCATGAATTGACTCACTCGACTCACTACAAATGCAATATCTGGTCTGGTAATTGTAACATAAATGAGTTTTCCAACCATCTCTCTGTATCTTCTCTTATCGACTTCATCTGTATCATCATCATATAGCTTCATGCTAGGATCCATAGGAGTCGTGGAAGGTCTCTGCAAGCATATCTGTAACATACTTTCTTTGGGTCATCACAAGATCCTGTGCATTTCTAGCAAATTCCAACCCCAAGAAATACCTTAGGGTGCCCAGATCCTTAGTCACAAATTGACTGCCCAGAAATTCTTTCGCCATCTTGATTCACTGCTCATCATCTCCTGTAACAACAATATCATCAACATACACCATGATAGCAACAGTAACTCTAGACGTCTTCTGCACAAATAAGGAATGGTCTACATTTAACCTCTTGAATCCATGTCGTTCAATCAGATCGGAAAGCTTTTGAAACCATGCTCTAGGACTCTGTTTAAGGCCATATATTACCTTATGGAGTCTACAAACCTGTTCACACTCGCCCTCAACAGCAAACCCCGGAGGCTGCTGCATATAGACCTCCTCTTGTAAATCTCCATATAAAAATGCATTTTTCACGTCAAGCTGGAATAACGACCAATCACGTGCTACAACAACTGAAAGAAGTGCACGTAAAGTAGAATGTCGAGCAACTGGAGAAAACGTGTCCAAGTAATCAACTCCATAGGTCTGAGTAAAACCACGTGCCACGAGCCTTGCCTTGTACCAATCAAGGCTTCCATCTGCATGGTATTTAACAGTAAACACCCACTTGCAGCTAACAATAGACGCTCCGGGAGGAGGAGAAACAAGTGTCTAAGTTCCACAGGACTGCAACGCGGCCATTTCTTCTTCCATAGCAAGACGTCATTTTCTATCTTGTAGTGCCTCCTGATAATTGCGTGGAACTTCTATTGCAGATAGAGCTACTACAAATCTCTAGAAATCGTCTGTAAGACGATGAAAAGAGACTTGGGAAGCAAGTGGATAGGAAGCACAAGTACGCCTCTGCTTTCTAATAGCGATAAGCACATCCAAATCTCCATGATCATCATCCTGCTGTGTTCCCTGTATCAATAGATCCTCAGACTCATCGTTAGAAATCAAGTTATCAGAACCAACCTGAGGACTGCTTGATGACGGACCATGACCATGAGCAGAGGAGGACCGACGAGTATAATACTTTGGTAACGGGGGGACAATGGTTACTGGAGGTGGTAAAGGTGGAGGTGAAGGTATGACAGGAGGTGGTGGTGATGGCATATAAGGTAACTGACTCATAGGAGGAGGTGGCATGAAGACCTCAATATCAGAATGGGAAGTAGTCATTCTGTCACCTGTAGGAGAGAAAAACATCACAGATTCAAAGAATGTGACATTAACGCTAACAAAATATTTTCGACGCAGCGGATCAAAGAAACGATATCCCTTTTGTGTCCTGGAGTATACTACAAACACACATTTGATAGCCATAGGAGAGAGCTTATCAAGACCTGGCACCAACTGATGGACAAAACCAACACATCCAAAGACACAGGGTGGAAGAGAGAACAACTCCTTCTCAGGAAAGGCTATAGAGAGAGGAGTTTTCTTACCCAAGACAGACGAGGGCATGCGATTTACTAAGTAGCAAGCTGTGAGAACCGCATCACCCCAGAACGAGCGTAGAGCATGACTCTAAATAAGGAGGGTTCTAGTGATATCCAATAGATGGCGATGTTTCCGCTCTGCAACACCATTTTGTTGTGAAGTGTAAGCACATGAAGTTTGATGAATTATACCACGAGATGAAAAGAACAAGGACAAAGCTCTAGTACAAAACTCCAATGCATTGTCAGAACGCACAATTTTCACAGAAGAAGAGAAAACATTTTGAACTTCATTAATAAATATTTGAATCACATCTCCTGCTTCAGATTTATTCTTCAATAAAAACACCCAAGACAAGCGAGAAAAATCATCTACTCCAACCAGATAGAATCTGTGTCCCTGGTGGTCAGGAACACGACTTGGACCCCAAATATCAATATGGACTAACTCGAACACGGAGCTACTGCTCCGACTCTGACGACTCGGGAAAGTAGACTGATGATGCTTTCCCAACTGACACGCTTCACATTGGAAGGACGACTTCGGAGATATCTGGGGCAAAACACGACACATCTTCTGAAGAGGGAGGCGGCCAAAATGGAGATGCCACGTATATGGAGAGTCTGATCCTGTAGAATGGAGAGATGCACCAACATAAGGAGTATGGACCAGACGATAGAGACCATTCTGCTCACAGCCACAACCAATCACTTTGCCTGAGGGTATGTCCTGAAAAACAAGAGACGATGAGTCAAAAATAGCTCGACAGTTTAAATCTTTTGTAATCTAGCTAATGGACAGTAAATTCATAGAGAAATCGGGAGCATATAACACATTCTGCAATCTCATGTAAGGTGTCAAGTTAATCTCCCCCTGTCCTGTGAACGGGGAATGTGTCCCATTGGCTATCACCACAGTTCGTCCTGAAGAGACTGGTCTATATGAAGTGAGTTGCTCTTTACCCCCACAGAGATGATGTGTCGCTCCAGAATCCATGATCCAGTTTGTAATCATAGATCCATCACAAGAGGTGAGAGCATAAGAACTACCTGAAGTACTGGCTGTGGCGGGTTAACTGGCAGAGGCAGAGATGGCCACATCTGACTGACCTCTAGGAGCTGTATCAAGAGGCATGATATTCCTCAATCTGGCAACAAGATCGTCGAATCGTTGGTCCAACGAGGAAGGTGCAGGAGACTCAACTTGTTCTGCTACCCGAGCCGATGCAGGAAAGCCATGCTTAGAGTAGCATGTATCCTTGGAGTGACCAGGGTGACGACAATAACAGTATGGTTGACGAATCTGACCCCCACGACCCCGGGGGCCACAACCACGGAAGGTAGAGGAGCCACCTCTACCCCTGGAGGCTGCCATCGCTGAAGGTGTCTGGCTGGCAGTTGAGCTTGGGATAGTAATTCGACTCAGTCGACGAAAAGCTTCCTCCATAGGAGGAATAGTAGCGTCAGCAAGAATCTGAGACCGAGCAGCATCGTACTCTAGATCAAGGGCAGCGAGGAATACACCTACCATGGTAGCATTCCTGTATGTCTTCTGCTGCTCAGGAGTGGCCGTCAACAACATGAAGCTATGGAGCTTCTCAAACATCCCTCGTAAGGATGTGTACATTGAGTGAAGGGGGCGCCCATTCTGCTTGACTGTAAAAATATCATGTTGCAACTGAAGTATCTTGGCCTCGTTCCGCGCCTGCGAATATGTCGCCGCTAGAATATCCCACATAGCCTTAGCCATGGGCTGATGTAGTACATCGTTGGCGATTTCTATCATCAACGTCTCAGATAGCCAGACTTTGGCATACGCATCATCCGCCTCCCACGAGGCATTCACCCCAGTCTTCTCCACCGGCTCCTCTTCGGTAAGAATATGCTTCTTACCATTCGACTTCATCAGGCTCATGAACTGCATAGCCCAGAGCTCATAATTTGTCCCGTCCATTTTCACAATAGGCGCTGGACCTCTGAATGCGCCAATGGCGGGTACATCAACCTTGTTATTGCCGAAAGAAGACTGCTATGGGTGCAAGAAATCAAAGTTTGTGTGTCTACACAGATATATATATATATATATATATATATATATATGGGTTTGGGTGCACATGTATACTCATGCACACCAACCCATCAACCAACTGACGAAGCTGAGGCGACGCGCGAGCGCGAGACAGCACGCGAGGCGCACGGTGCGCGCGAGACGCGCAATGCGCGTGAGGCATGCGGTGCGCGCGAGGCGTGCGCGCGGGCCTTGCTGGGGAGAAGCGCAAGGCTGCGACGCCGGAGAGGAAGCGGCGGCGCGCGCGCGAGGCGAGGAGGCGGCGGCGCGCAAGGAAAGGGCTGGAGGTAGGGTTAGGGTTAGTCGGGAATCGAGAGCTCCGATCTAGGACCGCCGCTCTGATACGATGTTAGAGAAAAATAAGAGCATTGTTATTTCTGAGAACCCTAGGCTCTCTTATATAGTAGAGAGGCTTATGGGAAAATTACATAGAGTAGAAAACAGAAAAAGAGAATAAGAAAGAGACACATATGAAATATAAAAATACAAATATCTTCACAATATATATATATATATATATATATATAACCTAAGAAATTCGGGTTTGACATAGAAAAATTCTTTTTAACATATAGGAAGGATTTGGAAAAATGCAATCATAAGGAAAGTTGGTGTAGCTCCGATCAAGGATAAGATGCGAGAAAATAATGTGGTTTGACCATTTGCAAAGGAGGTTGGATGATGCACCAGTTAGGAGATGCGAGTTTTGGGATGTTGAACCGGTTAAAAGATGGCGAGGAAGGCCCTAGAATTATTGTAATAAGACTATCCGAAGGGATCTTAGTTTTTTGGATCTAAGCCCGAGAATGACCCAAGATAGATCTGAATGGAGGCAAAGAATCCATGTAGCCAACCCTACTTAATACAGGAAAGGCATTGTTGTTGTTTGTTGTTGATATAGTATGACGGATATTTATATAATGTTAGTAGATATAGCCAGATTTTCAACTAATTCTCAAGATCGAAGACTTTAAACACCAAGATTTCACCCACAAATTGTAGAACAACAAAGAAATAGGGTCTCTATGACATCTTCAAACAAAAATCAAGGGTTTGAGCAGACATTCCATCAATATCTAGACCTTCAAATTCTCTCACAAATGCTCTGAACATCTTGGGTAGCAATGAGGAAAAGGTTGGGGCTCAAATCATCAAATAGGAATTAAAAACTAATGGAATCTTGCTGTTTGGGAATATCTAAGACATTTTGGCAATATGTTGGTTATATATTGCCGAACCCCAAGAAAACTACTGGCAGCCATTATCTGGCAGCCATTATCAGTTTTGCCCAGCGTATCGATATATCACCGATATTTAAGCGAAATATCATGATATTTTGAGCCATGATTTCATTTTAATAACCTCATCACAGATCCAGTCCATTTTGCATGACATACACCCCGTATGGGATTTCCATTTTTGCTCCAACCACCACAAAACTTGTCTCGCAAGTCCTAACAAATGTAACTTGACCAGTCTGCTTATGTGCATTACCTGCCTTTTGCTTCAAAATAGATCGGCATGTTAGTTAGAACACATGAAATTTCATTTCTTTGTGTTTGGCAAACACATTGATTCGATGGAATATAAAAAAGGATTTCAAGTACTAGCAAACATCATTCATGGAATGCGACAAATTATTCCCCATATTCTGTCTTATTATTTCCTCACCTAATTTCAAAGTCTATCTTGTAATGTTGGTGGAAAAGAGCAATCTATTATTCCAAAGAACCCTAGGCTCTCTTATATAGAGAAAAGCCTATGGGTAAATTACATAAGTAGCAACTAAAAAAAAAGTACTCAGCCTTATCCCACTATAAGTATGTTAGAAAATCGGAAGCGGAAGCGAAACATGGATAAAAGATAAAAACATATAGAATGCGGGATTTTACGTGGAACCCTACTCCGTGAGGAGCGGGATGAAACCACGGGAGAAGCCCTCTACGGGGCGTGTTTGTCTATTGACTTTCTCAATGGATACAGGAGGTCTGGGGCTCCTTATATAGCCTCTCCAGAGCCTCCAAGTCCCACCACTGGACGATGTGGGACTAAACATTGGATGGGGTAAATGGATCTCCTCCAGGATCCATTTACCCTGCTACAACACAATAGGCGCATACTACTTATGCTCCAACACTCCCCCTCAAGCTGGAGCATGCAATGCTCAGCTTGGACAAACAGACAGAAACTCAACTCAACGCTACAAGACACTACGGACAATATCAACCCAACGCGCACATTGATGTAGTCGAGGACGTTGCTTCTCATGCCGTACAGGTGAGGAGGATGAACGGGCTGGAGTGTGAGTCAACTGAAGACTCGTAACCTGACCATCGAGTCTGAACTTGCGCCTGAAGTCTCTTCGTCGGAGAACTGGGTCTCTCCCATCTGGCTCAGAGAATGGTGCACTGCTCTGGTGTACCTATGATACCACATGAAAACCCTTGCCCTCAATGGCATAGGGAATGGTCCTCTGCTCTGGAGTCCCTATGGCTCACATGAAAACTCTGGCCGACAAAACAACAAGAATGATGGGGACCTCGAATTGATGATGGCAACTTATGCTCATCTGAAAATGACCGCACACTTGTGCGTGTCTGAAACTGGAGACTCGGAAGACAATCGTCAAGTCTGAACCTGGATCTGAATCGTAGAGTCTGGAATCTGATCGGTCTGAAAATCTGAATCTGCATCTGTAATACAAGACCTGTGACTCTACATATATACTCCCCCTTTCTCCCATACTTGTCGAAAAACATGAACGTCGACCAAGTTGGGAGAAGACAAGATAATATGGGGGTAAACAAGAACAACCAAAAAAACTTGCGGCTTTTTATTAAAGCCGTCACACTTTTTTTTATGAAAATATTTATTTTTTTTAAGCCGTTGACTATTTTTTTACGGCTTTGCTTGCATTTTTTTCTCTGCGTACAGCTTCATTTTTTTTCTTGTACGTGCCTCTTTCTCGAAAATTCATTTTTGTTTTTTTTTATTTTTTTTAAATAAGGCCCATTGGGTCCAAAATACTCTCTCTATCTTTTCTCTCTTTTTTTTTGGTCTCTCTCCTCCGTCATTTCTTTTTTTTTTACAGCCCAAACGACCCAACCTTTCAAAACACACTCCCCCTCCCCTTTTTTAATATCGGATGAAGCATCAGCCCATTTGGGCACCACAATACTTTTTTTTTTATAAAAGAAAATGTGTGCCCTTTAGGGTTCCACTAGCGGGAACCCACAAAAAAATACCGCCGCCGCCTGTGTAGGTTTCATATGAGACTCGATCTTCGCCTGGAGTTGCGTCGGAGATGACGCTGCTGTGCTTGCGAGCGGAAAACGGAGCGCTAGGGAGACATGGGGGGTCTCGGAAGACGCGCACAATCGCGCGTCGCCGGCTGGACGTGGAAGCCTTGCACCGCGCCGCCGCGAAGCTTTAGAGGAGATGGCGGCACCGACAGGGAGAGGGGCTCGTCAAGCCGCGGGGCTGGAAGAGATCTCGTAACTCCGTTGTACGCGCGGACGTGCCAAAGGGTGGGGGCGATGTGCCTCCTGGAGTCGTCGCCTGGATGAGGGATGCCGCCTGCGCAAGCCCTGCGCGCGATCAGTCTGGACAGAGGAGGATTGAACCTGGGACTCGCACGTGATGCGCGTGACAACTGCTGCCGTTGAAGAAGGGTGGGCTGTGCCTGGAGGGTGCGCAACCATAGGGCTTGCCGACCGAGGAGACCACCATCGTGCGAGAGGTTACCTAGATGCCGAGCGGCCTCGATCTGAAGCGGAACATGCCGCCATTGATCTGGATGGCGCGCTATAGGTGCTGCAGGAAACGGAAGCCCCTAAAATAGGGTTTCGCGTGCAGCCTGGGCGCAAGGCTGGTGGCCACCGCGAGGGTGGGCTTCGGCATGGATCTGGATCTGGAACTGGAGCGTCGAAGGGGGATGGACTTGCAAGAGACCCCAATTAGGGTTTCAACCTCCAAGATCAACTTGCTGTGAACGATTCGAACATAATTTCGAACATAAATCTTCAAGAACAACGAACAATGAATCTGATACTCGAATCTCGAAAAATAATGAACATAAAAATCCACGAGAATCGACCCGCTCTGATACCATGTTAGAAAATCGGAAGCGGAAGCGAAACATGGATAAAAGATAAAAACATATAGAATGCGGGATTTTACGTGGAACCCTACTCCGTGAGGAGCGGGATGAAACCACGGGAGAAGCCCTCTACGGGGCGTGTTTGTCTATTGACTTTCTCAATGGATACAGGAGGTCTGGGGCTCCTTATATAGCCTCTCCAGAGCCTCCAAGTCCCACCACTGGACGATGTGGGACTAAACATTGGATGGGGTAAATGGATCTCCTCCAGGATCCATTTACCCTGCTACAACACAATAGGCGCATACTACTTATGCTCCAACAAAGTAGGGTCGGCTACATGAATTCTTGCTCAAATCCATGTTGAAATATCTCTGGAAGGTGCTCTGAGCAATGGCTTGGTGAAGATGTCGGCAGTCTGCTCTCCTGAACTAACATGCGAAGTAGAAATCAGGCCCTTCTGGATCATATCTCTAGTGTAGTGCCAGTCTACCTCAATATGTTTTGTTCTTTCATGAAAGGCTGGATTATTGTCAATGAACAAAGCAGCTTGATTGTCACACTGTAGCTGCATGGGTAGAGGTACATCTACATGCAAGTCTTCTAGTACAACTCGAACCCACATCATCTCCGTACTTGCTTGTGCCATGGCCTATATTCAGATTCAACACTAGATCTAGCCACAACAGTTTGTTTCTTGCTTTTCCAAGAAACCATAGAGCTACCCACAAAAACTGCAAAGCCTGAAGTAGACTTGCGATCGTTAGGACATCCTGTATAGTCTGCATCTGCACATGTCGAAATAGATAAATCTGTGTTCTTTCTAAACAACAATCCTGAGCCTGGAGAAGACTTTAAATACCTTAGTATCAAATATATGACATCCATATGTATCTGTCTTGGCTGTTCCATGAATTGGCTCACTCGACTTTCTGCAAAGGCAATATCAGGTTGAGTTATAGTGACGTAAAGAAGCTTACCCACCATTTCTCTATATCTTCTCCGGTCAACCTCTTCAATATCGTTGTAATATAATTTCATACGTGGATCCATAGGAGTGCTCGATGGTCTACATCCAACCATGCCCGTTTCAACCAACAAATCTGTAATATATTTCCCTTGGGTCATCACAAGACCCTGTGCATTCCTGGCAAACTCCAGCCCCAGAAAGTATCGTAGAGTACCAAGATCCTTTGTGATAAACTGATGGCGCAAAAATTCTTTTGCCATCTCTATCCCCTGAGCATCATCTCCTGTAACCAGAATATCATCAACATATACCATGATGACAACCATACCTCTAGAAGTCTTTTGAATGAACAAAGAGTGATCCACATTTGATCTTTTGAATCCCTGTCGTTCAATTAGATGAGAAAGCTTCTGTAACCACGCCCTTGGGCTCTGTTTAAGGCCATATATCACCTTGTGAAGTCTATTCACCATATGATTCTCCCCCTCAGCAGCAAACCCCGGTAGTTGCTGCATGTAGACTTCTTCCCGCAGATAGCCATACAAGAATGCATTCTTGACATCAAGTTGAAATATGGACCAGTCACGTACCACAACAACAGATAGAAGAATGCGAAGAGTAGAGTGACGAGCCACAGGAGAGAATGTATCCATATAGTCCACACCATATGTTTGAGTGAAGCCTCTCGCCACTAGCCTTGCCTTGTACCGGTCAAGGCTCCCATCTGCGTGGTATTTTACTGTGAATAGCCATTTGCAGCTAACAATAGATGCACCGGAGGGAGTAGGAACCAAGCTCCATGTACCCCGTGACTGTAAAGCAGCCATTTCTTCTTCCATAGCCAACCGCCAACAATCAATTTTCATAGCATCCTGATAATTTGTGGTATCTCCACGGAAGACAAAGCCACAACAAATCTCTGGAAGTCACCGGTGAGACGGTGAAAGGAAACCTGGGAAGCAAGGGGATAAGACGCGCAAGTCCGTTTCTGCTTCCGAACAGCAATAGGGACATCAAGATCATCATCCACTGTACTCGACGGTGCGCATTCCTCCTGCAAAGAAGAATCCTGCACAGGCACACTATCCGACCCACGTTAGTAATATCATTTGAACATTCGTGAGGCGTGATGGATGATTGACGTGCAACCTGAGCAGGACCTGACCGACGTGTATAGTATTTAGGTAATGGCATGATAGGTGGTTGTGGTGGTGGTGGTGATGGGGACGACGTTGGCGTGACGACCGGGCAGGAATGGACAAAGGTGGACTCAGACTAGGAGGAGGAGGGACATAGACATCATCATTAGATGTGGAGGAGGCCAACCTATCACCTGTAGGGGAGTACATAACTGACTCAAAAAATGTAACATCAGCACTGACGAAATATTTCCTGTTGACAGAATCATAACAACGGTACCCCTTCTGAGTCCGAGAGTAACCCACAAAGACACACTTGACAGCTCTAGGCGAGAGCTTGTCAAGTCCAGGAGACAACCGGTGAACAAAAGTAACAACACCAAAGACACGAGGGGTAAGAGAAAATAATTCCTTCTTTGGAAAAATAATAGAAAGAGGAATTTTCTCACCGAGTATTGAGGACAACATACGATTCACAAGGTAGCAGGCCGTAAGAACAACATCCCCCCAAAAAGAGATAGGCGCACAACTCTGAATAAGCAGGGTTCGAGTAATATCAAGGAGATGACGATGTTTCCGCTCTGCCACTCCATTCTGGTGAGATGTGTAAGCACAGGTGGTTTGATGAATAATACCTTTGGACGAGAAGAAACGGGAGAGAAAGCGAGTGCAAAATTCCAACGCATTGTCCGTATGAACATATTTGACATGAGAGGAAAATCATTTTGCACTTCGATTATAAGATTTCTAATAACATCCCCTGCTTCAGATTTATTTTTTAATAGAAAAACCCACGACACACGAGAGAAGTCATCAACTACTACAAGATAGAACCTGTGTCCCTGATGATCAGGAACACGACTCGGACCCCAAATATGAACATGAAATAATTCAAACGGAGAGCTACTGCTACGACACTGACGACCAAGGAAGCTAGCTCGATGGTGCTTTCCCAACTGACAGGCTTCACATCGAAAAGAAGAAGTTGGAGAAACATGAGGCAAGAGGTGACACATCTTCTGAAGCGGGAGGTGATCAAAGCGTAGATGCCAGGTGTATGAAGAGATTGATCTGGCTGAGTAGGAAGAGACGCCAGCATATGAATTCCGGACCAGACGATAGAGACTATCCTGCTCATAGCCACAACCAATCACCCTGCCCGTTAGTATGTCCTGAAAAATAAGAGAAGATGGGTCAAATATAGCACTACAATATAAATCCTTCGTAATCTGACTAATAGACAGTAGATTCATGGAAAAATCAGGGGCATGTAGAATATTTTGTAAATGCATGGATGGTGACAAGATAATCTCCCCCTGTCCAACGATGGGGGAATGAGTCCCATCATCTATGATCATTGACCGTCCAGGTGGAATGTCTATGTATGACTCAAGTCTATCTCTGTCGCGGCGGAGTCCATGATCCAATCTGAGATATTATGACAGGATGTAAAAGCAGAAGCACTACTTGTGGTGCTAGCAGAGGCAGAAGTACTGGAAGATGCTGAATTAACGATATCTGAAGAACCACCTGGAGAATCTGTAGATGTTTGAGGCATAATATTGCGTAATCGCGCCACAAGCTCCTCAAACCTGTGATCTAAAGTGGATGCCGACGGAGATGTAACATGCTCAGCTACATGCGCCGATGTTGGAAACCCATGCTTAGAATAACATGTATCCTCAGAGTGACCTGTGCGATTGCAGAAAGTGCATGGTTGGCGAAAACGATCTCCTCGACCATGAGGTCCACGTCCATGGAATGAAGACTGACCACCTCTCCCTCACGACACAACCATTGTCGAAGTTGGTGGAGTAGAAGTACTGGAAGGAACAGAGATGCGGCTAAGCCTCCGGTAAACTTCCTCCATAGGAGGAATGGTAGCAACGGCAAGTATCTGAGATCGGGCTGCATCATACTCAGGATCAATTGCCGCGAGCAGTACCCCCACCATGGTAACATTCCTGAAAGTCTTCTGCTGCTCAGGGGTAGCCGTGAGAGGTATAGTACTGTAGAGTTTCTCAAACATCCCTCGTAGGGATGTATACAAGGAATGTAGTGGCCGGCCATTCTGCTTCATGGTGAATATATCATGCTGGAGCTGTAACATCTTTGTTTCATTTTGCAGCTGCGAATTAGTGGTCGCTAGGATGTCCCACATCGCCTTAGCGGTGGGTTGATGGAGAACATCATTTGCAATCTCCATCGTCAACGTGCCTGAGAGCCAGACCTTGGCATATGAAACATCAGCCTCCTAGGAGGCATAGATCCCTGTCTTCGCTGCCGGTTCTTCCTTGGTAAGAATGTGCTTCTTACCGTTCGACTTCATGAGGCTCATGAACTGCATCGCCCAGAGCTCATAATTCATCCCATCCATCTTGACTATTGGTGCGAGACCTTTGAACGCGCCTATGGAGGGCATATCTACTTTGGTGTCTGACATGATGCCGGATACGAAGAACTAGGATCCGTAGACCAAAAGAGAATTGTCTACATAAACTGGATAGGATTTGAGTGAATATGTAGACGTTACACACTCAAATCCATGGGAGAGAGAGGCCAACGGTGGAGAGAGAGGCTGACGATGGAGGGCTCAGCGGTGTAGGGTGCCCTCGACGGTGGAGGGCTCGGCGGCGGGAGAAGAGGAGGGGGGGCTGCGTCGGCGCCCTAGGAGAAGGAGAAGAAGGGGTGGGTCGACGACGGTGCCGAGAGAGAGAGAGAGAGGGAGAGGGGGTGGGGGGCGGCGGTGGAAGGGTAGGGTTTTAGGGTTAGGGTTTCGGCTCTGATACCATGGTGGAAAAGAGCAATCTATTATTCCAAAGAACCATAGGCTCTCTTATATAGAGGAAAGCCTATGGGTAAATTACATAAGTAGCAATTACGGAAATAAAAATTAATAAACAGTACACCGACTACATAAATATCTCTACAAGTAATATATTACAATAGCTCACCACAGTATGAGCAACATGAGGAATCAGAAAAAGCTGAATAATATGCATAAATTCTACCTTATTTCTATGCAAACTCAAATTACGTCCAGTAGAAGCTATAGCTCCTTCTCCAAGTTCTTTCCTTCTGCATCACATATAAAATTTTTTTTCATGATTAAAAAAAGACCTTTGATACGGACCAGCATAATAAATGGTGCTCTGCAAAAATCATTCATGACTGAAAATGAAAATCCAGAAAAAGCATGGCAAGATTCTAATGGATCCAATTTGAAGAAAATGAAGTCCTATATTCGTCGGTCAGACAGAAGAACATGAAGGTTCCACTAGAATTTCCACAACCAACCACATATATTAAGCTAGCCAAAAAATTAATCCGATTCTAGACAGACAAAAATTACAATATATCTAGCTCATTGAAAGACATGACCTACTGTAATGGTGGCTATTAAATGCAAATTCATCGTAATTTAGTAAATACTGCTAACATCTATAATGTACAAATAACAAATATAGCAGATGAAGTATCGACTGTTATCAAGCACATGAATAAAAGTTGATTGGTTGGCTCTTGTTTGATCCCCTTATCACTAGTCTCAGTGCTCTAGCTTAGAGCCTTATACCTTCAGATACTACGGGAAAGGACGAAGAGAAGTGCATTTATTCTTTCTATATATGGTACAGCCTATATTCCTATTATCAGAGAACATATAATCCAATATAGCATAAGTTACTTTTTACAGATATCATTTTCAGAAATATTTCTTTACATATTAATTTTTGAAGCTAGTGAATCTTTGATATATATGGTTTATTGTATAACATAGTTGTACAAGAATTCATTTTGATTCCGAAAATGTAGATAAGTTTTCCTAGTTTTTTTTAGAAAAAAAATAATTGGTACCAAAGTTACAGCTTTGTATTATGCAGCAGCAGAGATATGCATAAAGTACAGCTAAAGTATCGCCTGGACATCTAGGAAGTTTAATGCAGAGATGTGTTTTAGTCTAGAAGAAAATTGTTACTTTCTAACTCTCCAGATCCATGCTTTATATGATCAACATTGTTGATAATTGATTCAGTCTAATTAAGAGGATAGGCAACATATGTGATCCAAGGGGCCAAACATTCCAGAGGCCGAGGTGTTGCTGAATCATTGAACTTAGAATTTATCCTGGCGACTAGGTGGGATTTAACTATTAGAAACTTTAGGTGAAGTATAAATTGTTAAGTTATCATTTTCATTATACACGTCAATGGGTCATAAGTTAGGATATTTAATTATGTATGCCTATTAATGTAACTCATCCTGACTTCAAAAAAAAAATGCAACTCATCCTCCCTTTCATTAATCACATCCAAACCTGTTGGTGGAAATGAGTGACTTATTATTCCATAGAACCCTAGGCTCTCTTATATAGAGAGACCCCATGGGTAAAATATATAAGAGTCCAGAAAATAAACAGAAAATAAGAAACGGTACATAATATCATAACATAAGTCTCTACACTTCCCCTCAAGATGGAGCATAGATGTCTATCATGCTCAGCTTGGAAGAGCATCTCTGAAAGGGTCTTCTGAGCAACGGCTTGGTAAATATGTCGGCAGTCTGATCCTCTGAGCTAACGTGAGACGTGGATATCAAGCCTCTCTGGATCATATCTCTCGTGTAGTGGCAGTCTACTTTGATATGCTGTGTTCTTTCATGAAATGCTGGATTTTTGGCAATAAACAATGCTGCCTGATTATCACACTGAAGCTGCATGGGTAAAGGCACAACTATATGTAGATCTTCTAGCACAACTCGAACCCACATCATCTCCGTGCTTGCTTGCGCCATGGCCCTATATTCAGACTCAGCGCTAGACCTTGCCACAATAGCAATGTTTCTGCTTCCGAATAGCAATGGGAACATCAAGATCGTCGTCCTCAGTACTGGATGGTGCAACCTCCTCCTGCAACGAAGAATCCTGCACATGTACAATATCTGACCCATCATTAGTAGTGCCATCTGAACATACCTGAGGCGTGATGGGTGCCTGACGTGTAGTCTGAGCAGGACCCGACCGACGTGTATAGAATTTAGGTAAAGGTGGGATAGGTGGTTGTGGAGGTGGCGGCGGCGGCGGTGGTGGTGTCATAGCAACAGGAGCTGGATTGAACTCAGATGAACTCAAGCTAGGAGGAGGAACATAGACGTCATCATTGGTAGTGGACGAGACCAACCTGTCACTTGCAGGGGAAAAGTACATAACGGACTCAAAAAATGTAACATCAGCACTGACAAAATATTTCTTGTTTATGGGGTCATAACAACGATAACCCTTCTGAGTTCGAGAGTAACCTACAAGACAGCTCTAGGAGAGAGTTTGTCAAGTCCAGGAGATAAGTGATGAACAAAGGCAACAGTAACAAAGACACGGGGAGTAAATGAGAACAATTCCTTATCAGGGAAAATCACGGAAAGAGGAATTTTCTCACCAAGAACAGATGATGGCATGCGATTGACCAAGTAGCAGGCTGTAAGGACAGCATCCCCCCAGAAAGTGATAGGCGCACAGCTCTGGATAAGAAGGATTCGAGTGATGTCAAGAAGGTGACGATGCTTTCTTTCTGCCACGCCATTTTGTTGAGATGTGTAAGCACATGTGGTTTGGTGGATAATACACTTAGATGAAAGAAACTGAGAGAGAGAACGGGTGCAGAGTTCCACTGCATTATCAGTACGAACATATTTGATAGTAGAAGAGAAAACATTCTGCACTTCATTAATCAGATTTTTAATAATATCCCCTGCTTCAGATTTATTCTTTAAAAGAAAGACCCAAGATACACGAGAAAAGTCAACCACCACAACTAGATAAAACCTTTGTCCTGATGATCATGCACACGACTCAGACCCCAAATATCAATATGAAACAACTCAAACGGGGAGCTACTGCTCCGACTCTGACGACGAGGAAAGCTTGACCAATGATGCTTTCCCAACTGATACGCTTCACAATGAAATGACGAACTAGGAGAGATCTGAGGCAAGAGATGTCGCATTTTCTGGAGCGGGAGATGGCCAAAGCGAAGATGCCAGGTGTACGGAGAGATTGATCCGACTGAATGTGAAGAGATGCCAGCATAAGAATTCCGAACCAGACGATAGAGACCATTCTGCTCAGAGCCATAGCCAATCACCCTGCCCGTTAGTATGCCCTCCATCTAGAACATGTAATTTCAACAGTCTAAACATTGTTGCGACCGACCTGTTCTAGCTGGAGGGCATATGATTCTACATTTCGACAAAAATTGAATGACATATTGGAGGGATATATAGATGAATATAAATTGCAATATTTTTCAAAAAAATTAAAAAATGTAGAAAAATGGCCGGGGAGCAGCCCCATCAAACCCTATGTACAACATAATATATAAGAATATATATATATATATATATATATATTAGACATAATTTTTATATTTGAATTATAAAAAAATACATAACTGAATAATTCTGAATATTCTCCTGAATATCGAATATTCTTTAATTAGTGACCCTCCCCCCCGACAGAATACTGAATACCGACTTCTGCAACACTACTACAGACAGACATGAGTTCCATCGCTCATCGATGTGTGACTAAACACAAATGGGGGTAATTGGATCTCTCCAAGGTTCAATTACCCATCTATTACATACTCCAACAACCCCTCAAGCAGGAGCTGAGAAAGCTGCATCTTGCAACAAAAGAAAAAATATACAACACATCTCCACATGATACTGAGAGAGACAAGGATAGAGATACCCTGATAGAACAGGGATGAAGACACCACGTTTGAAGTATCTGCTACTAGTAGAAGACCTCGCTCGAGGATGGGTCTGCGATGATCAGGTCACCGGGAAGATCCGCAATCGTTCCTATAGTAGTCGCTGCGATAACTAGGTCGTGCCAGGAGTATAGTTATTGTAGAAAAAGAAAGTTCAGTAAAGTAGTAATCGAGGATAGAAACACCTCGACTAAGTAGTCGATGCTTGGTACAGACAGTTGAATGCAGTAGTAGTCTAGAGTGTCAGCCTGTCAATCGTGGACATGCAGAAGTCTCGTAGATACATCTCAAATACAAGAATGTGCCCTCTTTCACTCCCCCTTTCTCCCATACTTTATAGAATAAGAACGTAGATGATCAAGTGGGGAGAATCAAAATGAAACACACATTTTTTTCTTGTATGAGCCTCTTACTAATTTTTCTTCGTGGCTATCTTTTTTTCCGTACGGATCAACTTTCTACCTTTTTTTGGGCTCTATTTTCCTCTTCCTTTTTTTGGCCTTTATGCAAAGCTTTAGAGAAAAGGTGGGGGGGGGGATATGCCCTATTTAAGAAGGGGCAGTTGGGTACCTTCATCTTTACTCTTCGAACTCCTGCATCCTAATAGGGTTTTCTTCAAACATGGCAAGTCACTAGGGTTCCCAATCTGGGAACCCATCTTAATGTCGCATGGAGAGGAAGCTTCTCACCTTGCCATTGTCTATGAGATGCAGCCACGCCCCGCTGCTGGAGTCGATGGAACCATGCCTCCACCATATGAGAGGGAGGGGGTTATGCACGAGTAGGTGATGGGGCTGTTGGAGTTGGTGTCGCTGCCTCCACACCTGGGAGTTCATGCATGCGTCGGAGCACCAATCGGAAGCACCGTTTGAGAGGGATTTTTTGGCAGGGATCTGGTCATCGTGAATCGAGTTACAGGCTTGGGTGTTGCACTAGCCGGTGGAGTACGCCTGGAGATGAACGGAAGGGTGCACATGTTCTGTGCATTTCCTCCACTTTTTTCTCGAGGTTCTTCTACTTGGGCCATACAGAGATATATTTAAGTTTCTATACTGCTTTTTTTCTTTACATATATTTGTCTTATGTAATTTATACATAGGTCTCTCCTCTATATAAGAGAGCCTAGAGTTCTCAGGAATAAATAACTCATTCAAATTTCCCAACATGTATGATATCGGCGGTCCTAGATTGGAACTCTTGTACCCGAGAAACCCTAACCCTACCGCAAGCCCCACCCCCTTCTTCTCTTCTCGCGCGTAACCACCACCTTCATTGTTTCTCGAGCAGCACACCAACCATCTCTTCTCTCTATAGTAGCAACACCACCACACCTTCTTCATGCGACACCCAGTAGTAGCGTCGCTGCACCTCTTGCTTGGCACCTTTCGTGGGTGGCACCACCAACAACCGAGTGATATCCTCCTCTCTCTCCTGCTGTACACATGAGGAATCCATCTTCAGTGTGTGTTACCGTCAAGGGAGGTGCTGCTCCATCTGTGCGCCTGCTCGCATCAAGGTCCTCTTACAATTGATGGCATTTGTTGCATTTTAGGTCTACACATGCAATCAAATCCTAATATGTTTGTGTAGACATATTTCTACTGGTATAAAAAACATAGTTTCCCCTCAACCCAACAATATGTCAGGGAACAAAGTTGATGCTCCTGCAACAAGCGCTTTCAGAGGTCCAGTGCCAATTGTCAAGATGGACGGGAAAAACTATGAACTTTGCCTCATGTAGTTTGTAGAGGGAAAATAATGAATGCATTAATGAGAGACCCTTGGATTCTCTTCTATAGGAGAGGAACCTATTGGGTAAATTACAAGTAGAATACAAAATAAATAAATAAATAATAAGGAAACAATAAGAGATGATGGGTCAAATATTAAAATGCAATAACTCAAATGACTGACTACTGTGGCGACTCTGGCGACTCGGAAAGAAGGAACGATGGTGTTTCCCAAGCTGACATGCCTCACACTTTAATGTAGTATGAGGAGAGATTTGCGAGAGAATATGACTGTAACATCCGGATCCGAATGAACTGAAGCTCCTGTCAAGAAAAGGATGTTGCAAGCAAGTTTGGATCTCCAAAGTGGAGATATTCAAAGGTATTTTATCTATTGTTGTATGTTAGATAATGCCACAAAATCCTTCCAAACTTAAAGGATCAAAGGTACAATCTTTTCCCCTCTCTTGCTGCTTTCCATGCATGGTCTTTACACATTTTGATAGTAATAGGTTGCTTGAGTGTTGTATATTCTAGATATGCTATAACTGAGTTACCATATATTATAACATGTTGGGAACAAGGGTCTTGTAGCAATCTAAAGCAATGGAAATTTGACTCTATAATACTTGTGTATTGCATATGGCCGAAGATAGATTGCACTTTCATCTAAATTCTAATTGTATATTCCTGGTTAATATGATGTGAATACATAAATAACATCTCAATACTAATAATAGAAGTACAAATGATTCCCAAGAACATTTAAACCATTGTGAGATATACATGAGGGTCGGTAAAGGCAGTGATATCATGTTCTGCACAAGGGTCATTGGAACTAGAGTCTAATGTAAGGATATACAACACTAATGAAGCCTATAAAGAAGGTCATCATACTTATCTCTTGAGATGGTATACATAGAATCATGATATCATCAACATCTCAAAAGACTGTTTGATGAGCTACAAGTTTATTATGCTTTAACCAGCAACAATCTTCTCTATGGCCACTACATCTAGAAAAGTAAAATAATATGTGGCTCATCTCGATGTAAAACAATCACGGTTATGGGCATGAGTGGACCTAATCTGTCCCTCCTAGAAGAAGCAACCATGGCAGAGGTGGTCTCACCTTTCTTAGGTGTATGAAATAATATAGATTATATACTCAACTTAATATGTACCTCCTAACTAGAAGAAATCTTTGATATGGTAATCCTTTGTGACAACACGACCTCATATGGAGATTCCAGATCCTGAAGAAAAAGATCAACAATCAATGGATATCTGAACAGTCCATGTGTTGCACATATACAGACATGTGTGTAAGAATTTAGCCTTTTAAAACTAGAATTCCTAGCATAGCAGTATTCAACTAAAGGTTGGGTATTCTGCTTCATTTTAAACATTAGACAAATCTGCATAATGCAAGCAAAATTCTTCTCTTCAGAGTATAGTCAACTTAAGAATCTGCCACATTTTTTTTCATGGTTTTTGATGCACAATATCTATACCGCTGGAGCATATTCCATTTTATGACATAATCAGGAGATTATTTTCAATGGAGCATATTCCATTTTATGACATAATCAGGAGATTATTTTCAATATTAAGTATTCTGAAATCTGTTAAATATATTTTTATCAACTTATTTGGATTCTTAATCTCGAGAACAATTACAGAAGGTCTATTTCAACCTATTGAAAATGACGAAAGATAAAGAATTTAACTATGATCCAGCTTAATGATATCAAGATCGCGTAATTAACCCGACATATTTTTTTAGCAAGGGTAGGAAGATACAAAGTAGCTAAAGGGGTATAACTCTTGGCTGGGAGTTTGATACATCCAATTGGGAGGGTTTCTCAATATCTCTTAATAATAGTGATAAAGAATCGAAAGATGGCTACGGTGGATAAGTAAATAATAATCTCAATATGTTAGCATTATTAGAATGACTTGAGATCTAGTGGAAGAGAAGATTCAGGGTGAAATTTTGCAGTGCCAGGAAGGATTGCATCGACCATCTTTTCATCTTTTGTTCATTATATTAGGGTATTTTCATACAAGAGACTTATAAAAATTAGATCAAGAGTCTTGCCACTAAATTACGAGTTAAATAACAAAAGTAAAATTTCTACATTAAATTAAATTTTAAATTCAGTTCCAATAAACAACTTACGATCTCGTGGTTTGAAAAAGGAGTTCATTGAGATATTTTCATAAATCTAGATTAATAAGCAAGCTGCCAATTGATGAGATCATCTATGATCAATTACTGAAGATCTTTGTGATCAATCATTCAAAATCACTAAAGTATGAATCAATATTCAATATATTTATCAACAAGATACCTAGATCTGTAAAGTTGACTACATCAGAGTTCAAGAGAGGATGAGAAATTAAGTTAGTGATGATGATTCAATGATGACTAGTAATTAAAAGTGCCAGTCATGGTAACCTTTACGCCTGACTGTGCGAGGGGGCGGTGACCCTCAGCTGGGCGGAAGATTAGGAAGCCCAGTTAGGGCAGCGGCCGCTTCGTGCGCGGGTCTAGGATCCCAGTCTTTTTCTCGGTTTTTTTTCGCGAGCGCTCGCAGTTTTTACGCCTCTCTGGGATCCACAGGTTTTCTTTTAAAGACCAGTTCCGCTGACCCTTGTTCTTTAGGGTACCTAGGCTGGAGGACCCTTGGTTTTAGTTTTTTGAGCTCGTTAGCCCGTACCGGCCGGGCCGGTTTTTCTTTTAGAGCGACTTTTCTAGAGAGTCTCTCTCACCCGTCTCAGTGGCGTAGTTTTGGAGTAGACCTATCCCTTTATTGGACCGCCCTTCCAATTAGAGGGCGAGACGGAAGAGCCTCTTTTATAGGCTACTTCACCGCTTGAGTTTTATTTATTTTTCGCCAACAGACTTGGCGATGCTACATCTGAATCATTCATGTATACATCTGAATCCTCTACGGCTACCTCTAAATCAGTTACAGTTGAATCTGAAAAAGATACATTGAAATTGGATTGAGTCACAATTGAGTTGGCTAAAGTTGAATTACAGTTTAGTTGGTTTCCGTTGAACTAGTTACTTTTCTGCCAATAATTCCTGACAAAGAGAAAAGACCATATCATGAAAATCATCCTTATCAGACTATCTACTAGGCTTGAGAAAAACAACAAGAAAAGAATCAAAACTCTATATCCATCATATACTCTTACTATGATCAATCCACAAGATTCTTAAACATCTTTATAAGCATTATAGAGATAATGATTATATCAGAGTCTCATCATTCATATTCTCAAGACCAGTCAAACTTGTATTATAATTAATAGAAAGGCACTGACTTAAATATGGACCACATGATATTGGTATATAAATGATTAATGTGGGTAATTAGTGTAGGATGAGTAGAATGGGGTTTTACATACCAAACAGCTTGAAAGCCTGTTTCATTGCAAGTAGCTTTAAATTTTAATTGTCAAGGCCAAATTACTTGCTTTCTTTTGGAACCACAAAATTTCCTGTTATTTTTAATTAATTAAGATTTACTCAACATTTGTTGATGTTCTTTTCTCCCTATTCCATGGATTGCAGGCAAAATACCTGCACCGTTGTATTGGGAGAGTTGAATGTCAGTTTCTGAAGCAAAACATAGCAGGTATGTATGTTATAGTTTGTTCAAGATATTTATGCTTTTATTTCTCTTCTGATAAAATTGGGATACATGTATATAATGCAATTTCTGTTGTTACATACAAACTGATATGGAAATTTATGCAATATAACTGTGACATACTGTAGTTTTGTGGCTTACTAGTTAATTTGTGAATGTCATTCATAAAAAAAAATTCCCTAATTTCCAGTTCCCTAATGCGATTTTTAGAGAATATGATATTACGGATGATGTGTAAACGGGTTTCCCAGATCCGAGAAGGAACGGGCCTCACAATGACATAACTTCTGAAGAGGAAGGTATCCAAAGCGAAGATGCCACATGAACGGAGATACTAAATCAATAGGAATAGCCGTGGCACCAGCACAAGGAAGTTGGACCAGTATGTAAAGCCCTTGCTATTCACGTCGACATACAATCACCCTACCTGTGAGTTTGTCCTAAAAAACAAGAGATGAGTGGTCAAATATAGCACAACAATGTAAATCTTTTGTAATCTGATTGATAGACAAAAGATTCATCTAAAAAGCAGGTGCATGCCAGACATTCTGCAGATGCATTGAGGGTGCTACAATAATCTCCCCTCGCCAACAATGGGTACGTGAACCCCATTTCCAATCACCACAGATCTCTAAAGAGAGAGAGATCTGTAGGAGTTAAATTGTGTTCCATCTCCACACATATGATGAGACGCTCCAGAGTTCATGATCCAGTCAGTCAAGTCCGAGTTGCTACAAATGGTAAATGCATAGGCTATACCTAAGGAGCTCGTGGAGGCTCTGGCAAAAACAACAGTATTTGATGATCCTATAGGAGGTATAGTTGGAGTAGTCAGTATTTCCCTTAATCGAGAGGCAATGACATCGAGCGTCGGGTCATGAGTAGGAGAAATTGTCTCAGTCTGCTCAGTCATGCGTGCAGATGCTGGGTAACCATGCTTCTGATAGCATGTGTCCTCTGAATGACCCAGCCTGGCAGTATGTGTATGGACCGTGCTGGCGTCCTCCCCGACTTTGTGGGTCATGGCCACGAAACTGAGAGGTACCCCTCTCCCGCAAGAAGCCGCCATCACAGAGGGGGTCTGAGTCACTATAGGGGATGAATTGATGATCTTGCTTAGCCTTTTGTAGGCTTCCTCCATCTGTAGAATAGTCTCTTCTGTAAGGAACTTAGTACATGTAGCATCATACTTAGAGTCGAGAGAGGACAAAAACACTTTCGTCATAGTGGCATTTCTGTAAGATTGATGCTGCTCTATGCTGGCAGTAGCGGGCTTGAAGCTGTGAAGCCTCTTAAGCATACCTCGAAGATGTGAGAAATGGACATGGAGAGGTCGACCATTCTGCTTGGTCGAAGAAAATGTCATGCGAAAGCTGGACGATCTTGCTTTCATTCTTTGCTTGCCCATATGTGGCAAATAGGGTGTCCCACATGGCCTTAGTTGTGGGTTGATTGACGATGTTGTTGGGAAAAAGTGAATGAGATAATCTATTCCATAAGCCCTAGGCTCTCTTATATAGGAGAGTAGCCTATGGGTAAATTACATAAAGAGAACAACAGAAAAATAAAATAACGAAGAGGTACAGTTATTCTATATGCGTCAACACTCCCCCTCAAGATGGAGCATAGATATCAATCATGCTCAGCTTGGACGCACACTTCTGGAATGGGCCTCGAAGTAATGCCTTGGTGAAAATATCAGCAGTCTGATTCTCTGATGTGACGTGAGATGTAGCAATGAACCCCTTCTGAACCATGTCACGTATGTAGTGACAGTCAACCTCAATGTGCTTGGTCCTCTCATGAAAGGCTGGGTTATTTGCAATGAACAAGGCGGCCTGATTGTCACATTCCAACATCATAGGAAGAGGTATATCAAGACATAGATCTGCAAGTAAAGATTTCACCCACATCATTTCTGTACTAGCCTGGGCCATAGCCCTGTATTCGGATTCAGCACTGGATCTAGCTACCACTGTCTGTTTCTTGCTCTTCCACGAAACTAGAGCATCTCCAACATAGACTGCAAATCCTGATGTGGACTTCCTGTCCTTGGGGCATCCTGCATAGTCTGCATCCGCACATGCCGTGATAGAGATCTCTTTTCCTTTCTTAAATAGCAAGCCTGCACCTGGAGATGATTTTAAATATCTCAGAATCATGTGTATTGCATCCATATGGGCCTGACGTGGTTGCTCCATGAACTGGCTCACACGACTCACTGCAAATGATATATCAGGTCTAGTGATCGTGACATACAGTAGTTTGCCTACCAGTTCTCTGTACCTTCTCTTGTCCACCTCTTCTGTGTCATCATCATACAACTTCATGCTAGGATCCATTGGTGTCGTAGCAGGTCGACACCCTAGCATACCTGTCTCACTCAATAGATCTGTAACATACTTCCTCTGTGACATTACTAATCCATATGGATTTCTAGCAAACTCCTGCCCCAGAAAATATCTAAGGACTCCCAAGTCCTTGGTGACAAACTCAGTCCCCAGCCTTTCCTTTGCCTGCTTAATGCCCTGGTCATCATCACCTGTAATCAAGATATCATCAACATAAACCATGATTACAATGATACCTCTAGCCGTCTTCTGTACAAACAAGGAATGATCAGCATTGGAGCGTTTATATCCTTGTTTCTCAAAAAGATCTGAAAGCTTCTGAAACCATGCTCTGGGGCTCTGCTTAAGGCCATAGATGGCCTTATGTAATCTGCATACCTTGGAACACTCCCCCTCAACAGCAAAACCAGGTGGCTGTTGCATATAGACTTCCTCGTGCAAGTCGCCATACAGAAATGCATTCTTCACGTCCAGTTGATAAAGCGGCCAGTCTCTAGCAACTGCAACTGATAACAGGATCCGTAGAGTGGAATGACGCGCCACAAGGGAGAATGTATCAAGGTAATCTACCCCGTATGTCTGTGTGAAGCCACGTGCAACAAGGCGTGCCTTGTACCTGTCAATGGAACCATCTGCATTGTGCTTCACTGTAAACACCCATTTGCAACTCACCGGGCTGACATCTGGAGGTATTGGAACCAAGGTCCAGGTTTCTCTGGATTGAAGTGCCGCCATTTCTTCTTCCATTGCTAGCCGCCATCTAGCATCCTGCAAAGCATCATGATGATCCCGTGGAATGTCTGTAGCTGAAAGTGCCAATGCAAACGTCCTGAAGTCTCCAGATAGCCTCTCAAAAGACACAGCTGCTGATAATGGATATTTGGCACAACTTCTCTTCGGCTTGCGTAGAGCAATTGGAACATCCAAATCATCTGTATTCTCACCATGTTCCTGCACTACATCCTGCTGTAAAATGTCGTCAGATCCATTAACATTAATATTTTCATTACATACCATAGGCGAGCTAGTTGACGGGTCAGGACCATGAGCTGGAGGAGGCCTACGGGTGTAATGGAATGGTAGTGGAGAGACTAGCGGTGGCGCTGGTGGTGGCGGTGGTGGTGGTGGTGGCGGTGGTGTTGTTTGAGGTGGTGGCGGTGGTGCCATTAATATGGCATCAGGAGGTATAGGTGGTAGCTGCATGTCTCCAGATGCTGAAAAATACATAACAGATTCAAAAAATGTAACATCTGCACTGATCGTATACCGCCGACGCACTGGATCAAAACACTTGTACCCCTTTTGAGTTCTGGAGTACCCCACAAAGACACACTTGACAGCCCTAGGAGAGAGCTTGTCAGTACCAGGCGACAACTGATGGACGAATGCGACTGACCCAAACACACGAGGAGTAAGAGCGAACAAATCCTTGTCTGGATAAATGAGTGAAAAAGGAATCTGTTCATTCAAGACAGACGAGGGCATACGGTTGATTAGGTAACATGTAGTAAGAACTGCATCACCCCAGTAGGAGTAGGGAGCATGACTGTGTATAAGAAGAGACCTTGTGACATCAAGAAGGTGACGGTATTTTCTTTCAGCAATCCCATTCTGTTGAGATGTATGAGCACAAGAGGTTTGGTGAATAATCCCTTTTGAGGAGTAGTAATTGGCCAAAGTGTGGGTGCATAACTCTAAAGCATTATCACTTCTCACAAGTTTGACAGATGTGGAGAAAACATTCTGAATTTCATTTAGAAAATGGATAATAATATTTCCTGCTTCAGATTTATTTTTCATAAGAAACACCCATGACACTCTCGAGAAATCATCCACAAATACAATATAAAACCTGTGTCCCTGATGATCGGGAACACGACTCGGACCCCAGACATCTATATGAAATAACTCAAATTTGGAGTTACTACTCCGACCTGGACGACTGGGAAAGGACGACCTGTGATGCTTTCCCAACTGACATGCCTCACACTGGATAGGAGTGTGAGAGAGACTATAGGGTAGAACTCGACACAACTTCTGAGCGGTAAATGACCAAAACGCAGATGCCACAGGAGAGGAGATACTTGTCCAGCAGGAGAGGATGTGGTTCCAGCAAATGGGGTCTGGTTCAGACGGTAAAGGCCTCCTTGCTCATAGCCATGACCAATCACGTTGCCCGTACGGATGTCCTGAAAAATCAAAGAAGATGGATCAAAAATAGCTCGACAATGGAGATCCTTCGTAATCTGAGTAATTGACAACAGATTCATAGAAAAATGTGGTGCATGTAGGACATTCTTAAGCTGCATAGAAGGTGTCAATCTAATCTCCCCCTGACCAGTGATAGGGGAATGCGTGCCATTAGCAATCACTACTGTCCGTCCTGGAGGGATCTGAGTGTATCCTGTAAGTAGACTCTGGTCGCCACATAGATGATGTGTAGCGCCCGAGTCCATGATCCATGGCAGTGTATCAGATCTACTACTGTGGAGTGCAAGTGTACTACCTGAAGTACTAGTAGATGCAGAGGCAGAAGCAGCAGCATCAGCATGACTCTCTGTAGTCGGTGCTGGACCAGATGGTGGGATGATGCCCCTGAGGCGAGCAACTAGATCATCAAATCGTTGATCCAAGGTAGCAGCAGATGGAGGCTCTATCTGCTCAGCGGCTCGTGCAGATGCAGGGAATCCATGCTTCGAATAGCATGTGTCTTCATTATGTCCGACTCGGTGACAATATGTGCATGTTGGCCTAGTGCGGCCACCCCTTCCATGAGGTCCACGTCCACGGCCCTGGTGATGAAAACCGCGGCCTCTGTTTGCCGCCATAGCTGAGGAATTCTGACTCGCAGCTGCTGAAGGCACTGTGATCCTACTCAATCTGTGAAAAGCTTCCTCCATGGGAGGAATAGTCGAGTCCGCCAAAATCTGAGACCGTGCTGCCTCATACTCTGGATCAAGTGCAGCGAGAAACACACCCACCATCGTCGCATTCCTGTATGTCTTTTGTTGTTCTGGCGTGGCGGTAAGAGGCATGAAGCTATAGAGCTTCTCGAACATCCCTCTCAGTGATGTGTAGAGAGAATGTAAAGGACGGCCGTTCTGCTTTATTGTGAATATATCATGTTGTAGTTGCAGGATCTTCGTTTCGTTCTTCGCCTGAGAATATGTCGCTGCCAGGATATCCCACATGTCTTTGGCTGTGGGTTGATGTAGAATGTCATTGGCAAGTTCAATAGCCAATGTGCCAGATAGCCACACCTTGGCATATGCATCATCGGCCTCCCATGAGGCATGGACACCAGTCTTCTCCGCAGGCTCAGGTTCGGTAAGAATGTGCTTCTTACCTGTAGACTTCATCATACTCATGAACTGCATTGCCCACAGTTCATAGTTCGTACCATCCATCTTGACAATGGGCGCTGGACCACGAAATGTGCCAATAGACGGGATATCTGCCTTGCTTTCTGACATACTGGAGACGGAAGACTGGAGCGAATGACAGAAGATAATCTTTGTCTACAATGACATAGACGGGATTAGTTGCATGTGTAGACCTCAAGCAACTATCCCCATGAATGCACGCGTGCTACGGTCTGCACACGCACAGGAATGACGAAGATGCACGTGGTATGCGCACAACGGTCTGCGCACTGTCTGATACCCTTCACGCGCGCTGGTGGCCTTCACGCGCAGGTGCGCAATCGCGCACTGTAGATGGTGCGCAGGCGCGCTGGAGGATCACGCAGGCGCACTGGAGATGGTGCGCAGGCGCACTGGAGATGGTGCCCCTCACGCGCAGGCACACAGGAGATGGTGCGCTTCACGCGCAGGCGCACTAGAGATGGTGACCTTCACGCGCAGGCGCACTGGAGGATCGCGCGCTGGAGGATTGCGCGCTGGAGATGATGCGCGTGTGGCGTAGGCGCAGGTGCGCGCACTCGTGCGCAGGAGATTGCGCGCTGGAGAAGATGCACAGGAGCACCGACGCACGAAGGAGGAGAGGCGGCGGCGTTGGAGGCGCGTCGATCGAGAGAGAGAGAAGGAGAGAGATAGGGCCGGCGGGTGGGGTGGGTTAGGGTTTCGAGAACTCCGGTCTAGGACCGTCGCTCTGATACCATGTTGGGAAAAAGTGAATGAGATAATCTATTCCATAAGCCCTAGGCTCTCTTATATAGGAGAGTAGCCTATGGGTAAATTACATAAAGAGAACAACAGAAAAATAAAATAACGAAGAGGTACAGTTATTCTATATGCGTCAACAGATGTCATTGGCAATCTCTGTGGTGAACGTCCTGGAGAGCCAAACCCGTGCATAAGCATCATCTTACTTCTAAGAAGCATTAGTCCCAGTCTTATCCTTCAGCTTTGCGTCAGTCAGGATGTGCTCCTTGTTAGTGTACTGCATGAGGATGAGAAACTGCATGGACCACAACTCGTAGTTGATCCCATCCATCTTTACGATGGGAGCAGTGCCCTTGAAGGTACTGGACGAAGAGAATATATCACCCTTGTTATCTGACATGATAAAAAATGGCTGACAAACAGAACTCCACTGGGGAGTAGACTGATCTGAGCGAGTCTATACGATCATATGGAGGATTGGTTGTATGTGTAGACTCATGCGACCATCCTCTTCAATCGTTGGTGCGTTAGGGCCAAAAAACACGGTTTATAGGTCTGAGATTGTGTTTTTTTAATCAAAATAAGATCATTTCAAATATGATCAGATCGCTAAATGGCCTTCCAGAGGGCTACGGGGATGCAGGGAAGCAAGCAGAGTCCCTCGGATTCTAGGTGGTGGCCCATGATGGCTGCGAGCGGTGACGCGGGGCTACAACTATGTCGCGAGGCGTTGCGCAGTAGCTGGTTGCTGCCTAGGTACCGCACGAACGACAATATGTCATTGCGAGCCTTGGCGACAACACTGAAAGCCACATGAGAAGGCAATGGCAAGGGGGCAGAGGGCTGCAACCCATGGCGGCAGCGCCAGAGGCTGCGCGAGAAGGTTGCATCGGCGAGAGAGGGTTGACGGTGGTGGGATTTGAGAATTAGACCAGGGCTCCGGCCTAGGACCGTCACTCTAATACCATGTGGAGAGAATAGAACAAGATACCTTTATAGAGACCCTATGGCTCTCTTATATAGGAGAAAAATTCTAGGGTAAATTACATACGGTGGACAATGAAAACCATCAATAAGAGAGTAATAAAAGAATACACGAATCTCAACATACAATATCTTATCTTTAGACGTCCATGCCACTACATCGAGTTGGGTTGCAATGGTTTCTTATTGGGGTGACATACATTTCCACATGCGTGCTTCTCAAGCTAAAGAATTCTGCGCTCACCACCTCATTTGAGTTGAACTATGTGTAGTGTGGATGTCCAAGTTAGGCCACTATCACCAAGGGTCATATGTGCGTCATGAAACATTCTACTTAGACCAATAAAGATGACATGTGAACATAGTCTTGTGGACTGAAAAAATTAAGTCACATTGTCCTGAAAAGTCTTAATTTCAGTTCCTATAAGATTCCTATGAAATTAAGTGGATTGTGGTCTAAACCAAGCTCTAATCTTCAGATTTTATTCCAGACTAGTTTACTTGTCAAAATCATTTTGAAAAATGCATATGCAAATGCAAAAATATTTTTGTGAAGTACATTTATTGATTTTGAACTTTTTATATTATTTTTTTAAAAAAATGTATTTTTTTGAGTTTTGAAAAAAAATAAATTATAGTTTTTTAAATAATTTTACAACAACCTTATGTACAAGGTTTTCAAAACTACTTGAAAATATTTTCGCAAACACTTTACACATATTTTTGAAAACTTATTTTGCAAATAATTTTACGACCAATTTTTCAAATACTTTTACAAACCATTTTTACAAATTTTTTTCAATTTTTTTACACATTTACAAGAGTTTCAATCATTTTACTAATACACCCTTACCAAATGTATTATAGCCATATTATTGCAAATAGAAGAAAGTACGAGTTATGGCTAACATATATATATATACATACACATAGACGACCCTCTATACTTAGCTCGAACTATGTCCTTACAGTGACCAAAGAGCAACAAAGGAAGACATGCGTTAAGTATAAAAGAATACTATGCAACAACTTAATGAAAGAATAAAAAGTCGACCACCCCCCGTACTTAGGATAAGCTAATCCTAAATATAGCAGACTGTACACTAAGCGGGGATAATCGAGGGTTAGAATTTACAAAATCAACAACTGATCATATCCACCCCTATACTTAGGGTAAGTGTTCCTAAGCATAGACATAATATCAACAAGTTGAGAGACAAGTGAGGGAACGAAAAGGAAAACTCAAAGAACTCCTCCCCCATACTTAGGATCTAGTCATCCTAAATATAGCACGGATGAAAGGGATGGTTGAATAAAATGGAAGAATGAAAAATTGAAAAAGAACGAATAAGAACAATCAAGAAAAAATATTTTTGATCAGCTCATATTCTGTCTGTTGATGCTGGGAGATCATCTTTAAATACTACATCTATCGAATCGATAATGGACATGAATGTATCATAATTAAAATACGGCTTCAGCAACTGTTTATTGATTACAAACGGATGCGCACCAGATGACAATTCAAATATGACAATGCTACTATTGTCACACATAGGCCTCACTAGAAATGGTTCAATCCATTTACTCTTTAATTTGACTGGGAATATCTTCAACTTTGCATCAAATAACTACACCTTCTAATCTGGCTTGAAAGTCTTTCGTCTGGTATGCTTGTCATGCTAGCATTTGGCTTTTGCCTTATATATCAGGTTGTTATCGTATGCATTGTCTCGAAATTCAAAGAGTCTGTTCAAATCAATTTTCCAATTCTGACCACTTTCTTGTGAGTACAAATTACATATGTTTACTGCCCAAAGAGATTTATGAATTGCTTCAACCGACAGATGGCAAGGCTCTCCATACACAATGTGATATGGATACATACCCAATGGAGTTTTATAGATGGTCTGATAAGACCATAAAATGGAATCAAGAAGTTGAGATCAATTCTTCCTATCTGCTCTTACAAGTTTCTGCAAAATAGTCTTTATCTCCCTATGAGATAACTCAACCAAGCCATTCGATTATGGGTGGCAAGGAGATATGACATGATGATCAATGTCATACTCCTTTACAAACTTCTTGACTTCTCTGTTAATGAAATGGCTACCCATATTTGAGATTAGAATTCTTGGGATCTTGAACTTCGAGATAATGTTGTCCTAAAGAAAATGACAAACTGTACGGTTGTCTGCGGATCGAACAGGAATAACCTCCATCCAACAATTCACATAATTAACGTAAGAAGCATGTATTCAAATCCTTGTTTGTTAAGGAAATGGGCCAACAAAGTCAATACCCCACGCATCAAATACATCGGATATTTGGATGGACTTGAGTGGCATTGAATCTTTGGAACCGATGGTACCTCCCAATTTCTGACAATCAATGCAATCTTTCACATAAGTTGTGGCGTCCTTGAATAGTGTAGGCCACCCGAGATCACACTGCAATACTTTCGTTGATGTTATGCATTAAGAATGGTATCCTACTGCTTCAAGCTTATGACAATGCTCGAGGACATTGGTGTACTCCTGAGGAATGCATCGACACTAAATGCAATCTGCACCTTCCCTGAAAAGGTATGGATCTTGCCAGTGGTAGAAATGAATATCGACAAAAACTCGTCCTTTATTCGCATCCATTATTGTGGAACTTTCTCAAAGATGAGATAGTTCACAATATCATCATATTAGGGGAGCGAAGCTAACACCCAAAATAGATTCATCGAAGAAGGTTTCTGTGATCGGCACACTGCTTAGCGGAGTCTCTGTACATTCAATTCTGGATAAATGATCTGCTGTCACATTCTTGACTCCAGCTTTATCTCCTATTTCCAAATCAAATTCTAGGAGCAGAGGGATCCAATGGAGCAGATGTGACTTGACATCCTTCTTTTGTTGTAGGTACCTGATAATAGAGTGATCAGTATAAACAATCACTTCAGAATCGAGAAGAAGCGAACGAAACTTTTCAAGGGTGAAAAGCACTGCCAGCAACTTTCTCTGTAGTTTTTTTGAAAGGTGAAACAAGTGAAGTCCAAAATTTAGGATTCACCGCTAAGTATATTTCATTATATTAAAATTATAAAAAGTATATGGACTTACAAACTCCACAAATAACACAAAGCTTTGCTATGCTCTACTACATTTTCAGTATAACAAAAAAGCCCCCCAAAAATGACTATATTCCTTGTACACCAAATTGCCCATAAGTTGCAAAAGCCCTCGCACTATCCTCATGGCCAATATCGCATACCAAACAAATACTCCTCCAAAAATTTACGGCATCATGACTATCACACCACGATAATCCGGATAAGCTCCAAACCTGAGCCGAAGATGGGCATGCAAAGAATAAATGGTCAATGCCCTCTGCCACCAAACCACATCTAGTGCAAACCTCAAGATGAAGCAACTGGCTACGACGAACCTGTGATAGTATCCGATCCTGATGAAGCAACCAAAGAAAAACCTTTATCCGGTTTGGCACCCTGCATCTCCAAATCAAACTTAAATCTGTCGTCATATTCGGTTCCACTTCATCCCCATCTCTCACCAAAAGTCTGTAAGCCTTTTTCACTGAAAATTTGCCATTTACCCATGCAAAATGATCCCACCCTGGAAGGACCCTCACTTTCATCCAGAAGCACATGTAAGGCCATAAACTCCACCACACTCTTATCCGATAACTCAGAAACAAAAGTGGGGTCCCAATACCCATTGACCCATGTCTCCTGCACCGAAGTTGCTTTGTTAGTCGCAAGCCAGCCTAGGCGCGGGAACCGCTAGCAGAGAACTCTGTCGCCCGTCCAGTCATCGTCCAGAAGGAGAATGAGGTGCCATTCCCCAGAACCGGCAGCAACTCCCCAGCAATATCGGGCAGGACCTCCATAATACCCTTCCAAAGAGACGCTGATAATCGACACGACATCACCCTCAAAGACGTGGACGCCCCATATATACGTCTCATCAATTTGCACACCATATCATCAGAATCACCCCAAATTTGCACTCACCCATTTTGCCATAAATGCCATGTTCATCTCAGCCGTCCTCAGAATGCCCAGGCCGTCACTTTTCTTGGATCTCGTCATCTTGTCCCAACCCACCAAATGGATCTCATGTCTGCTCTGCCTCCCATATGCCCAGAAGAATCTCCTCAAGAGTGCCTCAATATGCGAACAAAATCCAACTGGGAGCTGTCTCGTGGAACAGAAGAAAATCGGTACGGCGGATAACACATGCTTCAACAACACCATCTTCCCCCCCCTTCGAGAGAATCGTCGCCTTCCACCTTGCCAACCTATCCTCAAGTCTGTCCAGCAGAAGCCTCCAGTCCCTGTTCTTCGGCTTCCCGACCACCAATGAAAGACCCAAATATATGATTGGAAGGCCTAACGTGAGACAGTCCAAACCGGTCGCCGCCACCTCCAGGCGACGCTCCTCCCTCGCGCACAATCTCCAAGTCGTGCAATCTCCAGAGTCACCAACCCTTCTCACGCGCACCACCATCTCGCATCTCTAGGTGACGTTTCTCCAGGAGGCAACTCCTTTGGGAGGCGAAGCCTCATCTGGCGGCAGATCTCGATCTGTTGACGCCACAAGTCCATCACGCCCTCTGCGACATCTGATCTCGAAGAAAGAGGGTTCCCTAGTATGAACCTAAATAAAGCCCCACGTAGGTTGTTTTTGTAAGTATCCAAATGGGACAAAATAAAATTAAAAAAAGGGAGGAGAGAGATCAAGCCCAATTGGGTCGAGAGTATCGAAAAAAAGAAAGAAAGGGGTTGCAACATCAATTAAGAGAGGAAGAGAGAAGGCTCACTGTTTTGTAAGCCCTATTTGGGCTGAGTTTCAAGGGTCCAATTGGACCACGAGTTTGTTCGTTTGAAAAAAATAGCATATAAAAAAAACTCGTACGCGAACAAAAATTGATGAGTCGGCTACAAAAAAAGAGAGGAAATAGACAAGAAAAAATGATTCAAAAAAATATGAGGAGAAAAGATGAAAAAAGAGATCGGCTTATTTGTTTCTTGTTCCTCCCCATCTTCATGTCTTCTCTCAACTTTGTCATTGTGTTCCGACAAGTATGGAAGAAAGGAAGAGTATTGTGTAGAGTTCTACATGCCAGATTGCCAGATATTCTCCAGGCCAACCAGTTGTTTAGACTCTAGAGTTCAGTTTCAAACTCTGCGGATTGATTCAAAGTCCAAGTTCGAGGGACTCCATATTTGAGTGACCCAATTTCCTCGTGTTGTCCAAAGAGAGACTCTTTTCAGATGCACATGTGTGCGGTCATTTCTTGTGTGGTCCCCATCTTTTGTTTTTTGATCTCAAAGTTTTCATGTGAACCATAGGGACTCCAGAGTAGAGATCCCATTCCTTATGCCATGTGGGATAGGATTTTCATGTGGTTTCATAGGGACTCCAAAGTAGAGATCTAATTCTCTGAGTCAGTATGGAGAGACTTAGTTCTCCGATGAGGAGACTTTTCAGACACCATTCTCCAACGATTGTGGACTCCGACGAGGATGTCTCCACGACTTTTCCAGTTCGGCCCTTCAGAGAGATGGAGCAGTTGTCCACATCATGTGGCGGACCAGAGTCTCCAGGTGGAGACTCATTTTCAGTTGCAGTGACTCCGATTGCCGTATTATAAAGCACATACTCTCCGACGAGTAGATTCAGTTTGACTCACACTCCATCCCATTTGTTCTTTCTTACATGCACGGCATGAGAAGCAACATCCTCGACAACAACTGACAGTTGTGTTTGCGTTGAGTTGATATGTTTATAGTGTCGTGTATTATGAGTTTGAGATTTCTTTCTGTTTGTCCAAACTGAGCATTGCATGCTCCAGCTTGAGGGGGAGTGTTGGAGTATATGCGTCATATGTATATATGGGTAAATGGATTCCTCCAAGATCCATTTACCACATCAAGTGTTTAGTCTTACATCTACCAGTGTGGGACTTGGAGAGTCTGTAGAGGCTATATAAGAAGCCCCAAATCTCCTGTATCAAATGAGAAAGTCAATAGACGCATCAGCCCTCTGAGACGTTCTCTCATGGTTTTATCTCACTCCTTAGGGATTAGGGTTCCACTTAAAATCATGGTCTTCCATATTATTTATTCTTTTTCTCTGATATTTGCTTATGCATTCGATGTTTCTAACAAGTTCCATACACATCATTCTTCCCACTGTTACTAATAAAGCATGGCCCATCTGAGGATTTCGGGGGATGGCGATTAACTACTTTGTCTTTTTTCAGATGGCGGTCTACTAGTACCATTATATTTGTAGTTTATGTCGATGATATGGTTGTCATTGGAGATGATGAAGCGACCATTTCAGAGACCAAGACTTTCCTCAGGAAGGTCTTTGTCACGAAGGATCTTGCCCAACTCTGCTACATTCTTGGCATTGAGGTGATACGCACTACGAAGGGACTACATCTCTCATATCAGAAGTATTCCTTAGACATCTTCACTGAGGCTGGACTGCTTGGGTGCAAGGCATCTGGCATCCCTGCAGAACTATGGAAGCATTCTACATCTATAGATCCTGAGTTTGTGGGTGCTACATGATATAGAACTCTAGTGGGAAAACTACTGCACCTCAGTGTTACTAGGCCAGATATATCGTATGTCGTACCAACACATGAAAAGACCCCTTTACAATCATAGGAAGGATGTTCTTTGGATCCTTCAATATTTGAAGGAATCTCCCGGGAAAGGACTCTTCTATGGGGTCAATGGTCACACCGATGTCTCCTCCTATGCAGATGCAGATTATGCCAGTTCACCTGAGGACCGTCGATCCACTATAGGCTATGCCATATTCGTCAGTGACAACCTGGTTACTTGGTGAAGCAAGAAGCAAACAATAATCTCTAGATCGAGTGCAGAAGTAGAATACAAGGCTATGCTCAAGCCACATGTGAGAGTACTTGGCTTATATCCTTTCCTTTCTACAGGAACTTGGAGGGCCAAGACTCCAACCTTGCAGCGGCGCAGAGACCTTGGCAGCCCTGGTGCTGCCGACTGAGAAGAAGGGGGCCTAGTGCAAGGCCTAAGAAGGAGAAGAGGATATATACAAGGGCAGCGTAACGAATGGGAGGAGGCATGTGGTGGCGATGGGTGTGATGTATGGGCCTCGGTCTAGGATCGTTGCTTTTATACCATGTGAAAAAAGATGACGAAAAGGATGAGTGTTCTTATTCAATGGGTATACAATTTCTAATATAGTGTGAAACCCTAGAGATGCGAAAAGAGAAATAACATGGATGCCCCAAAGGGGTTACATGTGTTAGAAGAAAGGAGTCTTCGTTATGATTCATAGGAAAACCCTAGGCTCTCTTATATAGGGAGAGGCCTTAAGGGTAAATTACATGGATGTCTAAATAGAAAAGAGAAATAGAAACAAGGTACAGAAACATATAATAATATTAGAAACTATCTCTACACTCCCCCTCAAGGTGGAGCATAGATGTCGATCATGCTCAGCTTGGATGAACATCTCTGGAAAGGTCCTCTGAGCAATGGCTTGGTGAATACATCGGCAGTCTGATCTCCTGAGCTAACATGGGCCGTGGATATCAATCCTCTCTGGATCAGGTCCCTGGTGTAATGGCAGTCAACTTCAATATGCTTGGTCCTCTCATGGAAGGCTGGATTGTTGGCGATGAACAATGCTGCCTGATTGTCACACTGAAGCTTCATAGGTAGAGGTAAAACTACATGTAGATCTTCTAATACGGAGCGAACCCACATCATTTCCGTGCTGGCTTGGGCCATTGCCCTGTATTCGGATTCCGCACTGGATCTTGCCACCACCGTTTGTTTCTTGCTTTTCCAAGAAACCAGAGAGCCTCCAACAAACACTGCAAACCCTGAGGTTGATTTTCTATCCTTAGGACATCCTGCATAATCTGCGTCTGCACACGCTGAGATGGATAAGTCTTCAACCTTTCTGAATAGTAGCCCTAATCCTGGAGTAGACTTCAGATACCTCAATATCATGTGTATAGCATCCATGTGAACCTATCTGGGCTGCTCCATAAACTGACTCACCCGGCTAACTGCAAATGCAATGTCTGGACGGGTTATAGTAATGTAGAGGAGTTTTCCCACCATCTCTCTATATCTCCTCTTATCCACTTCATCAGTATCATCATCATATAACTTCATGCTGGGGTCCATGGGGATGCTTGATGGTTTGCACCCATCCATACCAGTCTCAACCAGGAAGTCTGTAATGTACTTCCGTTGTGTCATCACCAAACCATGTGCATTCCTTGCAAATTCCAACCCCAGAAAATATCTTAGGGTTCCAAGATCCTTTGTAACAAACTGACGACCTAGGAATGCCTTCGCCCTTGCTATGCCCTGAATATCGTCTCCTGTAACAATAATATCATCCCCATAGACCATTATGACAACCGTACCTGCCGAGGACTTCTGGACAAACAACGAATGATCAGCATTGGACCTCTTGAATCCCTGGTGCTCAATTAGGTTGGACAGCTTCTGGAACCACGCTCGTGGACTTTGTTTAAGGCCATATATAGCCTTGTGAAGTCTACATACCATATGCTTCTCCCCCTCAGCAGTAAACCCGGGTGGCTGCTGCATGTAGACTTCCTCCTGTAAGTCCCCGTACAGAAATGCATTCTTGACATCTAGCTGATAAATGCTCCAGTCACGAACCACTGCATCAGACAGGAGGATACGGAGAGTCGAGTGTCTCGCCACTGGAGAGAATGTATCCATGTAATCAACGCCATATGTCTGTGTAAATCCTCGGGCAACCAAGCGTGCTTTGTACCTATCCAATGTGCCATCCGCATGATATTTGACCGTGAAGACCCATTTGCAGCTGACAACTGATGCATCGGGAGGTGCAGGGACCAACGACCATGTGCCACGGGACTGCAAGGCCCCCATTTCTTCTTCCATAGCAAGTCTCCAGTATCCACTCTTCAAGGCTTCCTGGTATGTCCGTGGTATGTCCACGGAAGACAAAGCTGTGGCAAATTTCTGGAAATCACCGGTGAGTCGGTGGAAGGAAACCTGTGAAGCAAATGGATAGGATGCACACTGTCGTCTCTGTTTCCGAATAGCAATCGGAACATCCAGATCATCATCTGGGTCCACCTGTAAGGAGTCATCCTGCATATGCACCGAACCTGACCCGTCAGTAGTAACATCATCTGAACATACCTGAGGCTTAGTGATTGGCTGATCTGTTGTCTGAGCGGGACCTGACCGACGCGTATAGTGGTTAGGAAATGGTGATATGATTCGCCGTGGAATGGGTGGAGGTGGAGGTGGTGGTGGAGGTGGTGTTGGCATAGAAACTGACACAGGAGACGAGTCAGGTGAAAGACAAGCAGGTGGTGGTGGAACCAAAATATCATCAGCGATGGTGGATGGTACCATTCTGTCCCCAGCTGGCGAGAAATACATAACTGACTCGAAGAAAGTGACATCCGCACTAACAAAGTACCTATTGGTAGTAGGATCATAACACCGGTATCCCTTCTGGGTTCTGGAATACCCAACAAAGACGCACTTGACTGCTCTTGGAGAGAGCTTGTCAAGTCCAGGAGATAGACGATGGACAAACGCCACAGCACCAAAGATACGTGGTGGCAGTGAGAATAGCTCCTTGTCAAGAAAAATAAGAGAAATGGGTATCTTCTCTCCAAGGACAGAGGACGGCATTCTATTGACCAGATAGCATGCAGTAAGGACAGCATCCCCCAGAAAGAAATAGGAGCACAACTTTGAATCAACAAGGTACGAGTGACATCCAAGAGATGGCGATGCTTTCTTTCCGCCACACCATTTTGTTGGGATGTATATGCGCAGGTGGTTTGATGAATAATACCCTTCAATGACAGAAATTGAGAAAGAGAACGTGTACAAAATTCCAGGGCATTATCAGTCCGAACATATTTGACTGAAGAAGAGAAAACATTCTGCACTTCATTAATCAAATTTTTGATAACATCTCCTGCTTCAGACTTATTCTTCAGAAGAAAAACCCAAGAGACACGAGAAAAGTCATCTACTACCACAAGATAGAACCTGTGCCCCTGGTGATCGGGAACACGACTCGGACCCCATATATCTATATGTAACAACTCAAAAGGGGAGCTACTGCTCCGACTCTGACGACCTGGAAAGCTCGACCTGTGATGCTTTCCTAAATGACATGTTTCACACTGAAACGACGAACTTGGAGAGATCTGGGGCAGAAGATGGTGCATCTTCTGAAGCGGAAGGTGACCAAAACGAAGATGCCAAATGTAAGGTGAGACTGGTCCAGCAGAGTGAGTGGAGATGCCAGCATAGGATTCCCGGACCAGCCGATATAAACCGTTCTGCTCAGAGCCACAGCCAATCACTTGCCCGTGAGTATGTCCTGAAAAATGAGAGAAGACAGGTCAAATATAGCTCGACAATTCAAATCCTTTGTAATCTGACTAATAGACAGCAAATTCAGTGAGAACTCAGGGGCATGTAAAACATTCTGTAGCTGCATAGTGGAGGATAAGAAAACCTCCCCCTGGCCAACAAGGGGTGAGTGGGAACCATCTGCTATCTGTACTGAGCGACCTGGAGGAATAGCCCTGTAGGCCTGTAATCTACCTCTATCTCGACACAGATGATGTGTAGCTCCGGAATCTATAACCCAGTCAGATATATCATGTGAAGGTATGAAGGCTGATGATCTACCTGAGGAACTGGCTGCAGCGGATGAACTGGCAGAGGCTGTGGCAGCAATATCTGAAGAGCCACCAGATGAATCACCAGAAGACTGTGGCATAATATCACGGAGACGGGCCACGAGTTCGTCAAATCTATGATCTGCAGTAGACGGTAATGGAGACTGTGAATGCTCTGCGACCCGTGCCGATGCTGGGAACCCATGCTTTGAGTAGCATGTCTCCTCTGAGTGTCCAGTTCTGTGACAGTATGAGCACATCTGACTGACTCGACCGCCTCTTCCTTGAGAGCCACGGCCACGTCCATGACCACGCCAAGAAGGTGGTCCACCTCTCCTACGCGAAGCTGCCATCGCAGATGGGGGTGGAGTAGAAGAGCTGGAGGAAACTGGAATACGACTGAGCCTCCTGTAGACATCCTCCACTGGAGGAATAACTGCATCTGCTAAGATCTGTGACCGTGCAGCATCATACTCAGGATCGAGGGCAGCAAGTAGAACGCCCACCATGGTGGCGTTCCGGAACATCTTCTGCTGCTCTGGAGTAGCAGTCAGAGGAATGGTACTGTATAGCTTCTCGAACATCCCTCTTAGGGATGTGTATAGAGAATGGAGAGGTCTGTCGGCCTGCTTCATCGTAAAGATGTCATGTCGAAGCTGCAACATCTTTGTCTCATTTCGCACCTGCGAATATGTAGCAGCAAGGATGTCCCACATTGCCTTAGCAGTGGGCTGATGGAGGACATCATTCGCTATCTCCATCGTCAACGTACCAGACAACCATACTTTTGCGTAAGCGTCATCGGCCTCCCATGAGGCATAGATCCCTGTCTTCTCCGCAGGCTCATCCTCGGTAAGAATGTGTTTCTTACCGTTTGATTTCATGAGGCTCATGAACTGCATAGCCCATAGCTCATAGTTAGACCCGTCCATCTTGACTATTGGCGCCGGACCTTTGAATGCGCCGGTGGAGGGAAAATCGACTTTCGATTCTAACATACTGCTGCTCGAAGAAGACGAAGGGAGAATAGACAATGTGATGAATGTCTACACCAACTGCATCGGATTTGAGTACGTGTGTAGACTTTTACGCACTCAAATCCATAAACCGGAGGAAGAGGGGTCTAGGGCACGCCTCGAAGGAAGCTTACAGCCCTTGAATCGCCTCGAGAACAACGCCTATGGACTGCTGGAGGCCACTAGAAACCCTACAACGGCAGATGGGAGGTGCCGCTGGGGCTACGAGGGCCGCTGGGGCGGCTGTAGACGGCAGTAGGGTGCCGCTAGGGCTTCGGGGGCCTGCACGGACGGCTGGGCGCCGCTGGTAGGGGCGGCGGGCCCGCTGGAGGGTGCGGCTGGGGGCCGCTGTGCGCCTGTGGGCCGCTGGAGGGTGCGGCTGTGGGCCGCTGGGCGGCTGGGGCCGCGGGTGGTTGCGGTTGGGGGCCGCTGGGCGGCTGGGGAGGCCGCTGGGGGTTGTGGCTCAGCGGCAAGGGGCTGTCGGAGGGGTGCCGGGAGCCGCTGTTGGGGCGGCGGCTTGACGAGAGAGAGAGCGAAGAGGAGGGGCGGCGGGTGGGGAAGGGAGGAGAGCCCTAAGGCGGCTCTGATACCATGTTAGAAGAAAGGAGTCTTCGTTATGATTCATAGGAAAACCCTAGGCTCTCTTATATAGGGAGAGGCCTTAAGGGTAAATTACATGGATGTCTAAATAGAAAAGAGAAATAGAAACAAGGTACAGAAACATATAATAATATTAGAAACTATCTCTACAACATGACTCAATAAATATAAAGAAATAACCCATTAACTCTAACACACACAATATATATTAATGTGTTTTGGAAATGGATTGTCATTTTGAATTATTTTGGCGTTGATGAGCAATATTTTTTATGGTGATGTCGAGGAATGTTTGATATACGAGAAAAGAATGTATGGGAAAATTTTAAGAAGAAATGGTGTTATAAGTCAAGATTATTGTTGTGCTCATCTCGTCTAGTGAAAGGGTTGTGACATCTTCAACCTCCATTGTGATGCCATATGTGAGGCCTCCATTGCGAACCTCTGTCATAAGTACCTTCCTTGAACCTCAAGATGTGTCCTATTTCCCTTAGCCTCATCATAGTGTCCTCACACTCTCCACTCGGTCCCCCGCTCTTCCTCTCCTCCAATCTTACTACTCTCTCCCTCACCCTCCACTTGGTTCCAGCTCTAGATGGAACTTTTTCTACCAAATCATCATGTTGGACAGTTATAACCCAACGCAATTCGGCTATTTTAAGTTACTTATCAGATTTTCAAAAACTTGTCATGCATATCCTAGCCCAGGATTGCATAAAAAATATGATAATGGCAATACAACAACAACAACACAACCTTTTCCCACAATAAAATAGGGTCGGCTACATGGATTCTTCGCCTCCATTCAGATCTATCTTGGATCAATCCCGGGCTTATATCCACAAAACAAAGATCCCTTCGTATGAGAATGGCAATGGATTTCAAAAATCAGTGAGACAAGTGTAAAGGCAATATGACAAGGTTCTAATTTTACGCAGGGCTTACTCCTAGAAAAGAAGGTCCTAATAATATCTATAATTGCCAAAACTAGATTTTGTCTGCTTCTTAAAGGTAATATACGACATGAAATTTTTGAAATTTGCATATCAACCTATGTTACATGTTTGGTTTATACTACTGCAAACTGTTTATTCCAATTGTTTCCCGGCGAAGCTTGCAACGGTTATATGAACATTTATAAATTTTGACATATGAAGACAATTCCTTATCTAAGAAAATATTCAAAGGGGGTTTCTTAACTAGGAAGATGTACATTCCGGCATCATACTGTATTTTTTAAAAATCTACATCATTATTAAGGTTGTTTCAGGATAATGAACTCACTCTGATGAGCTGATCTTTCTAAGCATTCAACACAATAAACTTTTAAAAAAGTATTCAACATAACAAAGAAAGATATCCATGCAAAGGTTTAAAATGTATTTAGGATGTGTTACTTGCTTTATTGATTGATGGCGTCCACTCAATTTACGTGGAATGTCATGGGCATTCTGGTTCCTGTCGTTAAGCTGATCCTGCAGATTGGCGACTTTTTTGTTCAAATGGCTTACATCCGCTTCAGCGTGAGCAATTTCTTCAAGATCCGCCCTTGTCTTTCACAGTGCCACCACAAGTCAAGTCTCATCCAAAAAAATACAAGTAACATAATCATAAGAAGGAAAAAAGCGAAAATCCCACCTTGCCGTCAAGATCAGATGAAATGGGTAAGCCTTGTTGCACGTTCAAAAGCCCAGCTTCTATAGATGCCCTCAATTTCTTCTCTTTCTGTAATTGCTCTTGCAGTCTTTCCACCTGTTTACCAAGGATCAAACACATTATTAACTGACGTAAAAAATGTGATGACTATTAGAAAAAGAATGAAATAGCCGTGGAAAAAAATGATGATGATTGAAAAAAAAATTGATTGATAAAAGCTGAAAGAAAATGTGGCGGCTTATGTGATGTTTCATTGTCATGCCCATTTCTCTTGTCTTCTCCCAACACGGTCGACGTCATTGTTTTCCGACTAGTCCGGGAGAAAGGGGGAGTATTGTGTAGAGTCACAGGTCAGATCCAGATTCTCCAGTCCAGAAGCCAGATTGTTCAAACTCTACAGATATTCAGACTCGATGTCAGTTTGGTTCCGAGTCTTCAGCTTTAGATACACACATGTATGCGGCCTTTTTCATATGTGCACATGTTTGCCATCATTGTTTGTGGTCCCCATCTTTTGTGTTTCGGCCAGAGTTTTCATGTGTTCCATAGGGACTCCAGAGTAGAGATCTCATTCCCTATGCCATGTGGGCTAGGATTTTCATGTGATTTCATAGGGACTCCAGAGTAGAGTACCATTCGCTGAGCCATATGGGAGAGACCCAGTTCTCCGACGAGGAGACCTTCAGACTCCATTCTCCAGCGACCGTGGATTCTGACGAGGATTGCACTCCATGACTTTTTCAGTTCAACCCTTTCAGAGATGGAGCAGTTGTCCACATGTTGTAGTGGGCCAGAGTTCTCCAAGTGGAGACTCATTTTCAATTGCAGTGACTCTGACATGCGCAATACAAAGCACATGCTCTCCGACGAGGAGATTCAGTTTGACTCACACTCCATCCCGTTCGTCCTCCTCACCTGCACGACATGAGAAGCAACATCCTCGACAGCAACTGATAGTTGTCACGTTGAGTTTATATCGTCTGTAGTGTCTTGTATCGTGAGTTGAGATTTCATTTTGTTTGTCCAAGCTGAGCATTACATGCTCCAGCTAGAGGGGGAGTGTTGGAGTATAAGTTGTATGCGTCACTTATGTGGGAGATGGGTAAATGGATCTCTCCATGATACATTTTCTCTATCCAGCTGTTTGGTTTCACATCTACCGTATGTGGGATGTGGAGACTCGGAGAGGGATTTATAAGAAGTCCCTCACCCTATGTATCCAGTGAAAAAATTCAATGAACAAACCAATCTATTGAGGCGTTCTCCTGTGGTTTCATCCCGCTCCTTAGGGAGTAGGGTTCCACATTAAAATCCTGCATTATTCATATTTTATTTCTTTAGTTATGAAACGCTTTCGCATTCCAATTTTCTAACACATATTACATATGATTGACATACATATTACTTAATAAATCTGAGGTGCTTTGGAAGAGGGAGATGGGAACGAAGAGGGCCAGTGTGTAATCAGCCACCAGAAGCAAATTCGATGGGGGCCTCAGTGCTATACGTGCAGGATATTCGGGCATCTTGCAATGGTTTGCTCATCCCAGATTCGTTGTTTTGCATGTAGTGGACGCAAGCATCAAAGGCTTTCATGCTCGAGGGGTGAGGTGCCGAGGGCTGATTTGAAGGTATGTCCTTTAGAGGCACATTCTTCGAGGTGGGGGGCAACAAACACCGGGGCACCGAGGTTGGGCAAGCACTCATTTGAGGAAGTCATCAGGGGTGCTCCCTTCGATCCAAAGAAGTCAGAGGTTGGTGGGGATACCTGCAAAGGCCTGGTGGTTGGAGGTTGTTCCTCTTTGATCGAGAGGCTTTGTTGAGCAAAATCATGATGGCATTGGATGGTTCATTTTCCGATGATGTCATCCCCTTGGGAAAGGCCTGTGCATGTATCCGTGGACTGTCAAAGGTGGAGAAGGCTAAACTTCTAGCAGTAAGGAGCTCTGATGGAGAGTCTAGATGGAGATTGTCGAGGTTTGCGGAGGATGAGTTACCGAAGAGATATCAAGTGGTTTGAATCCTAATAGTCCCTTTTCTCCCATACATTGAACTCGTTGAAGGGAGCAATGTGAGACCTTGGAGAGGTTTTGGAAGTCCTTTCTGATGGAAGATCAACCGGCTCAGCGGTAGAGGCTACTCTTGTTCTAACTAGAAAAGAAGGATTTTGGGACTTGTCATGGAGTCGAGCTTACAAATTGGAAGGGTAGTATTTCGTCTTTGGGCGAAGAGGTGGTTCCATCGCTACTATTAGGATTTCGCAGTGGGGGCTGCAAGAATAGGCTTCCGGCAAGGTTGCATAAGAGGCACTAACTGGTTCTCTTCTGGAATCGTTGCAACAGAAAATTTCAAATTCTATGAAGATTTTGGGATGTAGTGCTAACGCCTAAGGTGGATTTGGTATCGTGCTCGTTTGACCTATTTTTCTAGTGTCTTTCGTCTGATCCACATTTCAACCTGATTAATGTCCTGAGTTCGGTGATGTCGTGGATTTGGTTGTTGAGGATACCACGAGCTCAGCTACCTATGTTCTCGGATCTGAGTTTGGATCTGAACTCAGCCTCTCACCTTTTGATTCCAAGCTTCCTGCTCTCCTGGACACGTGACCAGGAGCTATCTTGGCTCCCTTTGGAGGACTTTCCTGCCGACATTTCTGACAAGAGGTGAGTGCTTGTTGTGTTGAAGTATTCTGCAGAGGATGTGGGTGATTCTTTCCTACAACATGCAGAACTGTTGTGGAGGGCGGCGAGAGGCAACAAGTCCCCGGAAGAGTCAACTTCTTGCTCAGTTGCTAAGGAAAGGCCAGTAAGAGGATGCAGATGTACATACCTCGAAGGAGCAAGCAGATAATGGCCATGACTAGAGAAGAGCTGTGGGTTTACAACCAAAAGACTTTTAATACGGATGTAGTGTTGACATATTCTGGCCAGCCGAAATCCTCGGAGAAGGAGTGTTTTATCATATAATAGACAAACATGTCAGTGTGGTGCAATCTGTCGCAAGGGTTTCCACAACACGGAAGGTTATTATTGGGAGAAAACAATGAATTGATTATTTATGAGGCCCTATGGTTCTCGCCCCGTTGGGCGAATTACAAAAAGAGAACGAAAAGAATAGAGAATACATGAAAGAAAAAAAGATAAATAATATCTCAACACTCCCCCTCAAGCAGGAGCGTAGATATCAACCATGCTTTGCGTGGAACATCTTTGAAAAGGCTCTCTAGTTAGGGCTTTGGTGAGCACCTCCATTGTCTGATCTCTTGAACTAACATGAGTGGTGGAGATGAAGTCCTTTTGGATCATTTGTCGAGTGTAGTGACAGTCTACCTCGATATGTTTGGTCCTCTCATGGAAGGATGGGTTGTTGGAAATGAAGAGAGCAGCCTGGTTGTCGCATTGGAGGTGCATGGGAAGTGACACCTCAATTATTAGGTCAGTAATAATAGATTTGAACCACATCATCTCTGTACTAGCATTTTCCATGGTCATACACTCTGATTCTGCACTGGATCTGGCAACCACTTTATACTTCTTATTCTTTCATGACACCAAGGAACTCTCTATGAACAATGTAAAAAGCTAGAGATAGATTTCATGTCCTTAGGACACCATGTATAATCTGCATCTGCACAAGCTGTAACAGTAAGGGATGTACCTCTACTGAACAGAAGACCAATGCCAGGTGAGGCCTTCAGATACCTCAGAATCATATGGATTGCATCCATGTGTCTATCTAGGCTGCTCCATGAACCTATCATCTACCCCGTACGTCTGAGTAAAACCCCGAGCAACCAGTCGAGCCTTGTACCTATCAATATTGCCATATGCATTTTGCTTCACCGTAAAAACCCACTTGCAACTCACAATAGATGCCCCAGTAGGAGCTAGAACAAGGCTCCAAGTACCTCTCGACTGAAGGGCGACCATCTCTTCCTCCATAGCCAGACGCCATCTACTATCAGCTAATGCCTCCTGGTGAGTCCGTGGAATGTTCACAGCTGATAAAGCAACTACAAACCTCCTGAAATCTCCTGTCAGACGATCAAAGGTAACATGAGAGGCAATTGGATATGACACACATGAACTCTTCTGCTTTCTCAGCGCAATAGGCAAATCAAATCCCGCATCGGTTGTACCACCATCAGTGTAATCCCCTACCTGCTCCTGCTGAGAAATACCATCAGTCCCATCATTAGAATTAATGTTATCAGAACAAACCTAGGGCAAGCTTGATGATTAACCATGATCATGAGCAGGGGCTTGCCATCGACGGTAATGGAGTGGTAGAGAAGGAACCAAAGACATGGAAGATGGTGGAGGTGGTGGCGGTGGTGGAGGTGGTAGGGATGGTAGTGGAGGTGTAGGAGCTTGTTGTGGCGCATACAAGGGTGGAGGAGGAATATAGATCTCTTCAGTTATGTTTGATGGCATCAACCTGTCACCTGTAGGAGAGAAAAACATGACTGACTCAAAAAATGTGACATCTGCACTGACATAAAATCTTCGACGTAACAGATCAAAGCAACGATACCTCTTTTGGGTACTGGAATACCCGACAAAAACGCATTTGACAACCCTAGGAGAGAGCTTGTCAATACCTGGAGACAAATGGTGAACAAATGCAACAGACCCAAAGACACGAGGAGTAAGGGAGAACAACTCCTTGTCAGGAAATACAAAGGAGAAATGTATCTTCTCCCCCAACACAGACGAGGGTATGCGGTTAATGATGTAACAAGCAGTGAGAACCGCATCGTCACAGAACGAGTGCGGAGCACAACTCTGGATAAGAAGTGTACGAGCAAAATCAAGCAGGTGGCGGTGTTTTCTTTCCGCAACACCATTCTGTTGTGACGTGTATGCACAAGATGTTTGATGAAGAATGCCATGAGATGAAAGAAATAGAGATAATGTTTGAGTACAGAATTCAAGGTCATTATCAGTTCGCACAATTTTGACAGAAACGGAAAAAACATTCTACACTTATTTAATAAAAATCATAATAGTGTTGCCCGCTTCAGATTTATTCTTTAACACGTAAACCCAAGACAAACGACTAAAATCATCCACAACAACTAAATAAAACATGGGTCCCTGATGACCAGGAACACGACTTGGACCCCAAATATCAATATGAAAAAACTCAAATGGAGAGCTACTGCTCAGACTCTGACGACTAGGGAAGACAGACCAAGTCATCTTAAATGCATGTTAGTTTTAATAAGTTTTCGGAAAGCACCAGCGATCGCTAACGTCTATTGTTCCTTTCGTGTGTGGCAGGCAAACAGCCTGCAACTCAGTAGCTGGTTGATGATTCCAGATACCCGCTGCTATTCCATACAGTATAATTACTTGTCACAGGTTTTGTTCAGTTTATGATATAAAATGCTTTCTTTCTATTCTGTATATTTTGGGGAATACATGTATGAACTGTCAGCCTGTTTTGTACATGTGGTTTATATACATGAAAATTAATGAATGAAAATTTGGTGGCACATTCTATTGTTGGTTATATGGTTGTTACTTGAATTGTGAATATCATGACAGAAACGCGAAAATTTCCCCATAGTTTCATATAACTTGTACGATCATTAATGAATAAAATATCGCGAATGTGTTGTAAACGGGTACCCGGATCCTCAGAGGTTCACACATTTGTTCTTGATGTCTCTCCTGGTTGTGACAAGCTCTCTCCCAGAGTTGTCAAGTGTGTTTTTGTTGGCTACTCTCGTACCCAGAAAGGATACCGCTACTTTGATCTGCTCAAGCGGAAGTACTCTGACGATGAGATCTACATACATCCACTACCTACTCTCATACCACCACCACACTACCACCTGCTCCTGTGGCTCCACCTTCTATTGTGACTCAGTTTTTACCGCATGTTTTTACTTGCAGGCCTCGTTCTGTTCCCCTTGCTCACAGGTCTTGCATGTCATCCATTACGCCTCAAGTATGTAATGAGCACATTATTTCTACTAATGACACTACTGAGTTGTCTGTGCAGCATGATTTCATACAGGATGAGTAGGTGCCCTCTCAAGAGGGAACTCATAGGTCACAGACTTGGCAGATTATCTTGATGTACCGGTTGCTCTACGCAAGCCGAAACGACAGTGTGCTACTTATTTGCAGCCCAGGTTTCCTTCAGTAGGCTGTCAGAGGATTTCATGAGGTTTACCTTGGCACTATTTACCGTGGAAATACCACATACATACAAAGAGGCTATTCAGGATAGTCAGTGGAGGTTAGCCATGGAGGAGGAGATAGTTGCTCTACAGTCACGTGGTACATGGAGTCTTGTTTCTGCTCCAGTTGACGCATCCGTTGTGGGATGCAAAAGGGTGTTCACTGTGAAACATCGTACAGATGACAGTATGGATCACTATAAGGCGAGACTTGTGGCACGTGGGTTCACCCAGACATATGGGGTGGACTATCAGGATGCTTTCTCTCCAGTTGTCAGATACGTATTCTACTTTCTGCTGCTGTGATACAAGATTGACCCCTTTACCAGCTTGATGTGAAGAATGCCTTCTACCATGATGATCTATAGGAGGAGGTCTACATGCATCAGCCACCTGGGTTTGCTGCTGAGGGGGAGTGTCAGAAGGTTTGCAGGCTATACAAGGCTGTCTATGCCCTTAAGCAGAGTCCAAGAGCATGGTTCTAGAAGCTTCCAGACTTGATAGAGCAGCAGGGGATTGTGCAATCGACGGTTAATCACTCTTTGTTTGTGCAGAGGACCCAGCGAGGTACTGTTGTCATTCTTGTTTATGTTGGTGATATTATTGTTACAAGGGATGATGAGTAGGACATTTAGGATGGCAAGGACTTCCTAGGCTAGTAGTTTACGACCAAGGACCTTGGACATCTACGTTACTTCATAGGACTGGAGTTTGCCAGGAACTGGCAAGGTCTTGTGATGACCCAGAGGAAGTACGTGACATATCTTCTTTTAGAGACAGGCATGGCAGATTGCAGACCAAGCACTACTCCTATTGACCTGAGCATGAAGCTTTGTGACGACGACACTAAGGAGGTCGACAAGAGAAGGTACATGGAACTTGTTGGCAGACAACTATATGTGACTATTACTAGGCCCGGCATATGCTTTGCCGTGAGCAAAGTGATTCAGTTTATGGAGCAATCCAGACAAACACATATATAGCAGTCCATATGATTCTGAGATATCTGAAGACTTCACCTGATACGGAACTTCTTTTGAGCAGAGGCACATCTCTTTCAGTTACAACATATGCATATGCAGATTATGATGGATGTCCAAAGGATAGTGTTGGAGTATTTGGTTGTGCGTCATATGAGTTGTAGGAGGGTAAAGGGATCTCTGCAGGATCCATTTACCCCATCCACATGTTTAGTCCTACATCTAACAGTGGTGGGATTTGAAGGCTCTGTGGAGGCTATATAAAGAGCCCCAGACCTCCTGTATCCATGGAAAAAAGTGCAATAGAAACACCAGCCCTCTGAGGCATTCTCCCGTGGTTTCATCCCGCTCCTTAGGGAGTAGGGTTCCACGTTAAATCATGGTGTTCCATGTTTATCTTTCTGTTCATTTGCGTTGTTTATTATTCCGCTTCCGCTTCCTATTTTCTAACAGATAGGAAGTCTACATCAGGCTTTGTTGTGTTCAAAGGGAATTCCCTCATTTCATGGAAGAGCAAGAAGCAAACTGTGGTTCCCAGATTGAGTGTTGAGTCAGAATATAGGGCCATGGATCAGGCTAGCACAGAGGTGATGTGGGTCAGATCTGTTTTTAATGACCTGAGTATAGAGGTGTCTCTTCCCATGCACCTCCAATGTGACAATCAGGTTGTTCTTTTTATTGCAAACAACACATCCTTTCATGAGAGGACGAAGCACATAGAGGTGGACTATCGCTACACTCGTGATATGATACAAAAGGTTTTTATTGCCACTACGCATGTCAGCTCTGGAGATCATACAACAAATGTTCTTACTAAGGCCCTAGCCAGAGGGCCTTATCAGAGATGTTGGTCCAAGCTGATTCTGATCGATATCTACGCTCCAACTTGAGGGGGAGTTTTGAGATATTTGTTGTATTTAGTATTCTTTTTCTTATTTTCTATTTATTTTGTCTTTGTCCTCTAATTTGCCCAATAGGTTCCTCTCCTATATAAGAGAACTCGAGAACCTACCATTAGTGCAATTTTATTCTTTTCCCTCTACAATTCTCATATGGAAGATCGGTACATTTACACAATTAATTGTTTACATTTCGAATCTGGAATATGTCATTCCCAATCTGGACTGTTTACAATCATTTACATAATTTTGGGATTTCCAAATGACTGCACATTTCGAAATGACGATATGTGCAATATGTATATGCAGTTTCTTTCGTTACATAACTGAAATGTCATTTCAAAGGTACATAACTGAAATGTCATTTCAAAGGTATACTGTATAGGGTGGTTGTGATAAATGTTGGGAAGAAAGGTATCATAATAAGCAACTGAATTTACCATTCCCGATCCAAAACATAAACACCTGATGTACGAAAGAGGAGGCCTAGCTATGCATGGAAGACCAAAGAATTGTTGAAACTACCCAGAAGATCTGGCTTATCTAGATTTAATGACAAATATGACCCAAATTGGATCTCTATTAAGCAAATAATTTACACAAGTGTGGAAGTAGGCTCCAAAGAAATCCAGTGTTTATGCTCTTGTTGTGTAAACCAGCATCTCAAAAAGACAGAGCCTGTAACAAGAATAACACTACTATCTATTTTCATGAATCAGTGAACCATGTTACCATTTTTCGAAAACTATGGTATGGGAAAACACAAATACATGAAATTTTAACAAAATCTCTGCTGATCCCAGTATTCCTGTATGATAACCACCATTAGGGCAATGTCTAATGCCATTTATAGCAATTTGCAAATGCTATCATGAAATAAAATGCACATACATCTCGCAGAAGAGCCCTACGACGCTCTTGTAGAATTTGTTTTCTTCTTTCCAAGCTAGCTTGCAGGCGTACATTTTCTTTTACCTGTACAGAGAAAAACATATTTCAGATTTTCTGTTATTGACTCGGGTGCCATTCAATAAGATATGAGGTAACTACCTCTTCTGCTAATTTGCTTTCCATCTCCATTTTGGTCGTTTCAAGCTTCTGAATAGCAACTCTGTTAAATATTAAGAAAGAAATTAACCATCACTTCCAAAATTGTAATCATGGATGATGGATGCACCTTAATAAATGGGGTATTTTCTTAGCAATTTGTTGTTATGGATATCATGCTTATTTCAGTAATCACTCCAATCATATAAAATTATGGCTCCACTATTTTAAACAGAACAGTAGTTTATATTCAAACAAATGTCCCATGTTAAAATACAATATGAAAATGGAACAAGATAAAGCTCAGAAGTGTATACATAATAAGAAATCGCTATATGTATCAAGATGACTCGTTCACCCGGCATTGACTCATCTCCTGATCCAGTCCTTCCATTACCTCGTTCACCCATCTTTGGCAGAGAGCGAGGTTGATGTCTCCTAGGGGTATCAAGGGCACATGTCCTATCAACAAAATGGATGAAACGAACTACGAGTTGCGTACGACGCAATTCATGAGCATCATGTGGAGCTACAACAAAAAGTACATCATGACAGAGCCAGAGTTGGTCGACAAGATATGCGTCAGTGTTACATGGAAACATGACCATGCATAGGCCCGAATGTAGCAATTGTTGGAGTATTTGATGTATGTGTCAGTTATGAGGGAGATGGGTACGGGATCCATTTACCCATCCACAGTTTAGTCCCACATCTACCAGTGGTGGGACTTGGAGGCTTTGTGGAGGCTATATAAAGAGCCCCAAACCTCCTATATCAGATGAGAAAGTGCAATGCATAACATGTCCCTTTGAGGGCTTCTCCCGTAGTTTCATCCCGCTCCTCACGGAGTAGGGTTCCACGTAAATCCTGCTGTTCTTATTGTTCTTTGTTCTTTTTCCATGTTTCGCTTCCGCTTCCTATTTTCTAACATGGTATCAGAGCGGGTCGATTCTCGAGGATTTCAAGTTCTTATTTCTGTTCGAGATTCGTTTTTTGTTGTTTTGAGACTATTTGAGATTTAATCTGGGGTATTCTGAGACCCTAATCATTGTTGGGTTTGGTTCTTCAAGCCTACGGTTCACATCCAAGTTCTAGGGTTCCAATCTGGAACCCTAAGTCTGTTGTGTTAAGAAGATGTTCAACAAAGCTCGCAGCCCTATCTTCTTGTTCCAGCAACTCGAAGACACCATGATGGAGCCCTCGTTGCAGGATGCAGCAACATAGGCCACAAGGGGTCTTCAATCCCCTAGAAGTGCAACTCCAGGTGATGGCCCTACAAAACCAGGCCGCTAGCGGGGCTACCCCTCCAGGACATCGCGCCACCCCTGCATCGCTATCTCCAGCCAAAGTGGCGCCAATCATCTTCCGCTCACGCGCATGTCTTCTCCAGGGCTCCAGGGCTCCATCGCAAGCCCCAATCATCTTCTGCTCACGCACTCCTCCTGGCGGCGCCGACGCCTCCTCGTGAGACCCTTCCTCCTGGCGGCATCTCCTCCAAAGCACGCGTAGCCCAGGCGGCGCCTCCTTCCCGCGTGCGACTTCAAGGCGGCAACGCGCCCCCACTCTCCGACCCCGTGTACCTCCTGCTATCCTCACGCAAGAGGCATTAATCCACCAGGCAGCTTCTCCTCCCTCGTGGTGACTTCAAGGCGTAGATCGAGTCTCACGCAAACTCTCCCTTGGCTGCGGCGCTACTCGCGCAGGCGTTCTCCCATCTAGAGGAACGAGACGAGACCCCAACATGGGGGCGGAGCCTTTGAGAGAGGGTTGGGAACCCTAGACCCAATCGGCAATTAAAATAAATTATATGGGCTATTTATGTGAAAGCCCAAGTGGGCCTTGCTGGTTTTTCTTTTAAAAAAAGGGGGAGGGGGGCGATTTTGAGACCTACATTTGGGTCGAGTGATAAAAAAATGAGAGGAAGAAGGCCCACAAACAAAAAAAAGGGAAAGGCCGTGGTTTAAAAAAAACAAAAAAAAAAGAAAGAGAGAGAGAAAGAAAGAAAGGGATTCTTTTTCGAAAAAGGCTCGTACAAGAAAAAGTCGTAAGTAATATATATTTAAAAAAAGGGAGGAAAACCCGTAAAAAAAATTAACGGCTAAAAAAATGTTTCAAAAAAAATTGCAAAAAAAGAAGAAGAGCTGGAGAAAAAATTGAAATGGCCAAACGTTATCCATGTTTTGAGAAGCCGAAAATTTTGTGACCGGCTTATTAGTTTCGTGTTTTTCCCCATTTTATTGTCTTTTTCCAACATAGTCGATGTCATATATTCCGACTAGTATGGGAGAAAAGGGGAGTATTAGTGTAGAGTCACAGGTCTTGTTCCAGATTCAGATATTCTCTAGACCAGCTGATTTCCAGACTCTACAAAGATTTTGTCAGACTCGACGTCAGATTACGAGTCAGTTTCAGACACGCACGACTATGCGGTCTTTTCAGATGTGTAGATGTTTGCAATATTTTGTTCGTGGTCCCCATCATTCTTTTTTTGTGTTGTCGGGCCAGAGTTTTCATGTGAGCCATAGGGACTCCAGAGTATAGGACCATTCCCTATGCCATGTGGGCAAGGGTTTTCATGTGGTATCATAGGGACACCAGAGTAGTGTACCATTCTCTGTGCCAGATGGGAGAGACACAGTTCTCTAACGAGGAGACTTCTTTCAGACTCCATTCTCCAGTGACCGTGGACTCCGACGAGGATTGCACTTCCATGGTCTTTTCAGTTCGGCCATTTTCAGAGAAGAAGCAATTGTCCACATTATTGTGGCGGGCCAGAGTACTCCGACGAGGAGACTCATTTCCAGTTGCAGTGACTCTGACAGGCGCAGTTCAGAGCACATGCTCTCCGACGAAGAGATTCAGCAGACTCACACTCCAGCCCGTTCGTCCTCCTCACCTGCACGGCATGAGAAGCAACGTTCTCGACAACAGCAGATGTGCGTATTGGGTTGATATTGTCTGTAGTGTCCTGTAGCGTAGGTTGAGTTTCTTTCTGTTTGTCCAAGCTAAACATTGCATGCTCCAGCTTGAGGGGGAGTGTTGGAGTATTTGACGTATGCATCAGTTATGAGGGAGATGGGTAAATGGATCCCTCCAGGATCCACTTACCGCATCCAGAGTTTAGTCCCACATCTACCAGTGGTGGGACTTGGAGGCTCTGTGGAGGCTATATAAAGAGCCCCAGACCTCCTGTATCAGATGAGAAAGTGCAATGCATAACATGCTCCTTTGAGGGCTTCTCCCATGGTTTCATCCCGCTCCTCACGGAGTAGGGTTCCACGTAAATCACGCTGTTCTTATTGTTCTTTATTCTTTTTCCATGTTTCGCTTCCGCTTCCTATTTTCTAACAGCAATCAAGCACTATAACAACAAAGATAGCGAATGAGATCATGCATCAACCCATTGTGAAGGCAATGTGGGACATTTTTGCCATAACGTACTCTTAGGCGAAGAATGAAATGAAGATCCTTCAGCTTCAATAGGATATATATATATATATACATGACCAAGTAGGATAGTTGCATAATCCACACCATCTACTCTAGTTTGAGGGGGGGAAATAGCACAGATACATCTCCCTGGGTGTTGCTATTGTACAGTGTGGAAAGTTGTGAAATGAAAAGCTGTATTCCACGAAGCCTTAGAGCTCTTTTATATAGGAAAAAAGCTATTGGGGAAAATTACATAACATAAACTGAAGAGATAGAATTATATAAAATAAAGACACAGAGATATAAGTATCTCAACACTCCCCCTCAAGCTGGATCATATATGTATGTCATGCTCAGCTTGGAACAACAACAATTAAAGGGACCCTTCCCAAGATCTTTGGTAAATATGTATGCAATCTGATTTCCAGAAGCCACATGAGAAGGGAGAATAAACCCCTTCTGAATCAAATCACAGGAGTAATGTCAATCTACTTAAATGTGCTGGGTTCTTTCATGGAAGGATGGAGTATTAGATATGAACATAGCAACTTGATTATCATATTGGAAGTACATGGGAAGAGGCGCCTTAATAGACTTGACCCACATCATTTCTATGCTCCCTTGGGCCATAGCCCTATACTCTGATTATGCACTAAATCTAGCAACAATAGTTTGTTTCTTACTCTTCCATGAAATCAGTAAACTACCAACAAACATAGTGAAACCAGAAGTGGACTTTCTTTCCTTAGGGCACCCAACATAATCCGCATATGCACATCCAGTAACTATGAGAGACATATCTCTTCTGAATAAAAGACCTGTACTTGGAGAAGATTTCAGATATCTAATATCATATTAAATGCATCCATGTGAAACTGCCTGGTTGCTCCATGAACTGACTGTCTGTACTAATAACAAATGATATATCAGGCCTGGTAGTGGTAACATACAACGGCTTCCCTACTAACTCCTTCCACCGTCTCATATCCACCTCCTCAGAGTCATCATCATAAAGTTAGGCATTTGGATCCATTGGAGTAGTCGCAAGTCTACATCCTGTCATACATGTCTCAGATAGAAGATCCGTGACATACTTCCTTTGTGTCAATTACCATACCATGCTGATTTCTAGCAAACTCTAGGCTAAGAAAGTAACGCAGTTTGCCAAGGTCCTTGGTCACAAACTGTCATCCATGGAAATCATTAGCTGTTTGAATGCCATGTTCATCGTTGCCAGTAACAATAATATCATCAACATAAACCAGAATAGCAACAATACCGTTCTGGGTTCTCCTAACAAAGAGAAAGTGATCTGCAGTAGATCTGACAACCCCCTTCTGTTCAATTAACTCGGAGAGCTTCTGAAACCAAGCTCTCGGACTGTACTTAAGGCCATATATGGACTTGTGAAGTCGACATACCATACTGGACCCCCCCTCAACAACGAACCCTGGTAGTTGTTGCATGTAAACCTCCTCCTGCATGTCTCCATACAAGAACACATTCTTGACATCCAATTGGAAAATTGGCCTATCACATACCACAACAACAGTAATAAGAATCCTATGCATAGAATGATGCGCTATTGGAGAAAAAGTATCCTGGTATTCCACTCCATAGGTTTGGGTGAACCCACGAGCAACCAATCTAGCCTTGTACTTGTCCACAGTAACATCGGCACGTTGCTTTACAGTAAACACCCACTTACTGCCAACAACAGGTGCACCTGTAAGAGCATGTACAACACTCCACATACCACGAGATCGTAAGGTTGCCATTTCCTCCTCCATGGCCAGACGCCACTCACTACTCTGTAATGCCTCCTGATAGGACCATGGTATCTCCACAGCCAACAGTCCCTCAACAAACGTCACATTATCTCTATATTTCCATGTGCCATGACTCTAACTATGACCCTACACTAGATCTGTCAACCATCGGCTGCTTCTTTCTCTTCCTAAGACACTAAAGAACTCCTTATTAATACTACAAAGCGGAAGGTAGACTTTCTGTCCTTGGGACATCCGCATAATATACATCTGCATAAGTTGTGATAGCAAGGGATGTACCTATGCTAAATAAAAGGCCAGTGCCGGGAGAGGTCTTCAGATACCTTAGAATCATATGGACTGCATCCATATGTGTATGTCTAGGCTGCTCCATGAACCGAATCACTCTGCTTACTACAAAGAATATGTCTATACCAGTGATGGGCATGTATAGGAGCTTCCCCATGAGCTCCATATATCGCTTCTTATCTACCTCCTTTATGTCCTCATCATACAACTTCATGCTCGGGTCCATGGGAGTAGTGGCAAGCTTATAGTCTGTCATGCCCGTCTTAGAGAGAAGATCTATAACGTACTTCCCCTGGTTCATCACAAGACCTCGTTGGTTCCTAGTGAACTCAAGTCCAAAGAAGTAATGTAGAATGCCATGGTCCTTGGTTACAAACTATTGACCAAGGAAATTTGTACCTGTGTGAATGCCCTACACATCATCCCCTGTAACAATTATATCATCAACATAAACTAGCATAGCAGCATGAACAAACATTAGTGATATGCAATCGATCTAACGAACTCCTCATGCTCTATCAAGTCAAACAGCTTCTGAAACCATGCTCTTGGACTCTATTTAAGGCCATAGATAACCTTATTTAGTCTACAAACCCTATGATACTTCCTTTTGCTGAGAAGTGTAGGCAGATGTTGTTTGATGAATAATACCACGAGATGAAAAGAATTGGGATAATGCATGAGTACAGAATTCCAAAGCATTATCTGTTGTCACATATTTGACAAACGAGGAAAAAATATTATGCACTTCATTGATAAAAGTTTTATTCACATTCACAACCTCAGACTTATTTTTCAAAAAAAACCCCATGACAGATGAGAAAAATCAGCAACAACAACAAGATAAAACATGTGTCTCTAGTGATCAGGAGCACGCCTCGGACCCCAAATATCAACATAAAATAACTCAAAAAGGGAGCTACTGCTCTGACTCTGACAACTTGGAAATACAAATCGATGGTGCTTCCCCAACTGGCATGGCTCACACTGGAAGGACGAGCGAGGTGAGATCTGAGGGAGAACATAACACATCTTCTGAAGGGGACGGTGACCAAAGCGTAGGTGCTACATGAAAGAAGAGACGGATCCTGTAGAATGAGAAGATGGGCCAGCAAATGGAGTTCGGACCAGTCGGTAGAGGCCTCCGTGCTTACAGCCACAACCAATCACCCACAAGGCATTAACCCCAGTCTTCTCAACCGGCTCTTCCTCGATAAGAATATGTTTCTAACCCGTAGACATCATGAGGCTCATGAAATACGTGGCCTATAGCTTGTAGTTCGTCCCGCCCATCTTGACAATCGACATTGGACCTCTAAAAGCGCATGTGGCGGGGATATTGATTTTGCTCTCTGACATATTTTCGGGTGAAGAAAAAACTAGGGTTCTGTAGACTAATAATGATTTGTCTACACATACATATAGGGATTTGGTTGCATGCGTAGACTCAAGATGCAACCAATCCCATCAACATGAAACAAGCGGAAGAGGGATCCACAGAAGATGCCTACGGATACCGCAGGTGATGACTAGGAGTGCAGGTGGTTGTGCCTGCATCACACGAAGGCCAACAGCAGCATCGTCGGAGAGAGAGAGAGAGAGGGTTCGACGACAGCGACTGCAACACATGAAGGCTGACGGTGGGGCGGTGGTGGAGAGAGGGAGAGAAGATCCTATGGCACTGAGTGGGGCTGGAAGGTGGCAGCTAGGGTTAGGTTTAGGGTACGAGAGCTCCGATCAAGGATCGCAGCTCTGATACCATGTTGGGAAAAGAATGTAAGTTGTTTACTCATGTGCTCTCTTATATAGAGGAGAGACCTATGGGTAAATTACATAAGGTGAACATAAGAAAATAAAATAAGGGAACAATACAGAAACATAAATATGTCTCTACAAGGTTTTCTTAGCAATCAGTTAATTTTTTTTATTTCAAAAAGAACAATTCCATAATAGTATGAGAGAGAGAAGGAAAATCCCCCCCAAAAAATAATTCCCAAGCTGGATGAATGAAATGTTGATGGATGGTACCAGACTAGGAACTTACTCTTCATCGCTAACATATTCAATTGACTCCGTAGACAGGTTCTTTCTTGCCTAGATAAAATAATTGTTAGGAAAAGCTTCTCCACTATCCTTAAAAAAAGGACACCCACTAGCAAGCATAAACACAGATACTCACAGAGGCCCGTCCCAAGATGTTTCTGCGTTTGGTGCTACATGATAGTTCAACTGATGCTGTCATTTGGCCAGAAAGAGAAGAAGGAAGTGTGTGTTTAGCTGGTACAATCTCAGATTCTGAATTGCTGATCCCTGGCTCTGGAGGTTTGGGGGTTTCACCAACTTCACTGGTTGAAGTACTACTACATTGTTCTGACAACTTGATATTGCTATGCGTAGAATTTCGTGACAGTGCAGATCTACTAATACATGGCAGCTCCTTATCTATTTCATGTTGCACCGGTAGTTCATGTGCGACATCTGGTAATTTCTTGTTAAGTTCCAAATCCCCACGAACTTTTGGAAGCACTTTAACAGAGCCATCAGCATCAGATTCCTGCATTTGGAACTTGGAAACTCAGCAACAGAATAAGCCAATCCAAAGGAAGTAGTCAAACGTTCTGTATATCTCCTCACACTTTTGAAGTTCAGCTAGATTCCGGGGAGAAAAAGAATCTAGCTAAGAAAAAAGACCATAGAGAGCACACGCAGAATTGTAATTTTATAAGCACATGTAGTAACATGAGCAGCTTACATATACGAAGGGGAAGATAACACTGCAAACATCACCATCATCACAAGAACAATACAAAAGCTTTAATTTCCCAAAATTTAAAAGATCCCACGCCATCATAAAATCTGTGATAAAATGAAAATTCTCAATTTATAAAAGACTAACTCGTGATCAAAGAGAAAAACTACATGCTTTTAGATTTAACATGGTTAAGTGATATCAGATCAAAAGAAACATCAAAATGAATATCCAAATAAACTTTCAACCGAAGTTTATTAGAGAGAATGCAAATAATTAATTTAATTTTCTAATGCCAGAGTAAAAAAAGAATTTGTTTGGTGAGATGGCATCCCCAAAGAAAATTAGATAATCGAAATAGAAAGGTGGATATTAATAAATTAGATCATGTGATAGGTAATATTTCAAATAGATGAATGTGAGCAATAGAATACGAGCAAACCAAGTTCAAGCACATAGAAAATAATATTAGATTCAATACCTTCTTGTTATATGAATCGGAATCTCCTTCACCACTTTCACTTGACGCTCCACCAGATGCCTGCCCAGAATCATCCTCTGATTCTGCGTCAGTGTCCTTTTGAGCATCATGATTACAATCATCATCTCCTACTTCATTCTCTGTTGAATCTTCGTATTCATACTCCTCATCATCTTCTTCCTCCTCCTCCTCCTCCTCCTCTTCATCCTCGTAAGCATCCTCTGAATCTGAATATACTCCAGACGATGAGTCATCTTCCAGGTAATCACCCTATAAGAAATTGTCAAGCATCAATATGGAAAAAGTATATGCAACATTAAAATAAAAAATAACCAATAATTCAAAAGATAAGGTCCATCAATGATAAATTTGCCAAGCAGAATTTCCTATGATTGTAGCAATAAATCCATGTGTCAGTATGAAATTATGGATGCCATCTCATTTTCATATAACACAGTTCAGCACTTTCTAGTAACACTAACAATTTATCAAAATTGAACTACTTAATAAGAAGATAGATAGAACAAGTAAAATAACTTCTGACTTATATTAAATCATTCTCATGTTTATGTTCCAGATATTGGCCTATGAAAGATGATTCCAACACATTTGCATAATTGTGTATAAAAACTAAATTGATAGATAAGTACCATTTAAATCTCACAAAAGATCTCAATCCCAGCAATTAAACTTAATTAAAAAACCTAGCAATTATGGGACTGAACTCACTGCCAGAGGGGTTCAGCTCCTCCGACTCGCTACATGTGGCGGTGCACTAAAAAAGATTGTGCTTATATGGTTTTGTTAGAAAATAGGAAGCGGAAGCGGAATGATAAATAGAGCATAAGAATAAAGAAATATAAACATGGAACTCAAGGTTTTACGTGGAACCCTACTCCCTAAGGAGCGGGATGAAATCACAGGAGAAGCCCTCAAAGGGGCATATGCTTCATTATTATTTCTCATCTGATACAGGAGGTCTGGGGCTCCTTATATAGCCTCCACAGAGCCTCCAAGTCTCACTACTGGTAGATGTGGGACTAAACATGTGGATGGGGTAAATTGATCCTGGAGAGATCCATTTACTCATCTCCCTCATAAGTGACACATATATCAAATACTCCAACACTCCCCCTCAAGCTGGAGCATGCCATGCTAAGCTTGGACAAACAGAAATAAACTCAACCCACGCTACATGACACTACGGACAATATCAACCCAACGCAAAACTGTTCCTATCAAGGACGTTGCTTCTCATGTCATGCAGGTGAGGAGGACGAACAGACTGGAGTGTGAGTCTGTTGAATCTCCTCGTCGGAGAGGATGTGCTCTGAACTGTGCCCGTCAGAGTCACTGCAACTGAAATGAGTCTCCTCGTTGGAGTACTTTGGCCCGCCACAATAATGTGGACAGCTACTCCATCTCTGAAAAGGGTCGAACTGGCAAAAGGCCGTGAAAGTGCAATCCTCGTCGGAGTCCACGATCGGTGGAGAATGGAGTCTGAAAGAAGTCTACTCGTCGGAGAATTGGGTCTCTCCCATCTGGCACAGAGAATGGTACACTACTCTGGAGTACTTATGATACAACATGAAAACCCTTGCCAACATGGCATAGGGAATGGTCCTCTACTCTGGAGTCCCTATGGCTCACATGAAAACTCTGGCCGACAAAATAAGAAGAATGATGGGGACCACTATAAAAGATGGCAAACATGTGCACATCTAAGAAGACCGCATACATGTGCGTGTCTGAATTTGAGGACTCGGAATCTCTGAACGTCGGGTCTGAACATCTGTTGTAGAGTCCGGAAATCTGATTGGTCTAGAATATCTGTATCTGTATCTGGAGAATCTAAATAGACCTGTGACTCTACATATACTCCCCCTTTCTCTCATACTTGTCGGAAAACATGGACGTCGACCAAGTTGGGAGAAGATAAGACAAATGTGAAGAAAAACAAACATCAATTAGCCGATTTCAGTCAATTTTTTTCGGCTTTTCTTGCAAATTCTTCTTCTTCTTCTTCTTTTTCCCCGGCTTTTTCTATTTTTTTAATAGTCGTCCAAACTTTTTTTTTAGAAAACCTTTTGCGTACGACTTATCTTTGTACGCGTCTCTTCATTTTTTTCTCTTTTTTTTAAACATCTTTTTTTTGGATATGAGCCATAGGGCCCAAAACACAGCAGCCCACCGTTTCCCCGCTTTCTTTTAAGCTATCGGCCCACATTTGGGCCCAAAAACCATTTTTTAACTGTTGGGCCCCCTGGTTAGGGCTCAACCACGCACGAGGCCCTCTTTCCTTTTTTTTAAAGCAAACCCAATCGGACTTTTCAAACCAATAAGAATTTTTTTAATACATCGAAAAGGGTTCCCACGATGGGAACCCTTTCCTAGCAAGCGCCGCCTCCCCTTATTTGAGGCCTTCACATGCCACCTCTGCTAGCAGGAGAGAGGCCAAGATCGGCCAGGAGGAGGGGCGACCTCTGGGAGATGATTCTGCTGTTGTTGATGGTGAAGGAGCAGGAGTCGTGGCGCCACGCGGCTGCAACGCCTGGAAAGGAGCTTGCGCACCTGGAGTGACATCATCGACAAAGTTGCGGGATCGCCGCCCGTTGGGAGATCACCTGGGCGAGGATGGGCGGCGTATGCGCGAGTGTGGCCCCACTCGCCGCTTGAGGGGCGCCCCCTCAACCCTTTCTTGGCCAGATGGGAGGTGTGCCGCCTCCTGGTGGCTTCATTTTCTGGGCTGCGGCATCGACTTCAAGGAGGAAGAGGAGGCCGCTGCTTGGGGACACGACGATGGAGGATAGTGTGTTGCTTGTGCGCGAAGGGAAGTTCCGCCTGCTGCGCCAAAGTAGATGCCACCAGTTACTCCTGCGCGACAATGGAGATATCTGCACGGCATCCTCTTCTCATCTGGATGCGTTTTTTAGACATAGAGATGCCTGAGACCTGGAGGGACTTGCATGGATGCCGCAAGTTGATCATCTGGAGGAGATTGCGGCTGGAAATAGGGTTTCCACTAGAAACCCTAAATCTACTCGAATCATTCACAATCTTCAAAAACACAATGATGATCTTCAAACTATCCAGAAATTAGGGTTTCAAAGAACCCTAGAAATTGAATCTCTAGCAGAATAATGATCTTCAAGAACGATAAACAATGTATCTGATAATCGAATCTCGAAAAAAAACATCAAACTCCTCGAGAATCGACCCGCTCTGATACCATGTTAGAAAATAGGAAGCGGAAGCGGAATGATAAACAGAGAATAAGAATAAAGAAATATAGACATGGAACTCAAGGTTTTACGTGGAACCCTACTCCTTAAGGAGCAGGATGAAACCACGGGAGAAGCCCTCAAAGGGGCATATGGTTTATTGCTTTTTCTCATCTGATACAGGAGGTTTGGGACTCTGGGGCTCCTTATATAGCCTCCACAGAGCCTTCAACACCCACCACTGGTAGATGTGGGACTAAACATGTGGATGGGGTAAATGGATCCTATAGAGATCCATTTACCCATCTCCCTTATAAGTGACGCATACATCAAATACTCCAACAGGTTTCATGGGGCTCTTTTATTTCAGGAATACCATAAGAGATGTTCGATTTCGATCGTCAACCCTAAACCACCTATTGGAAAATGAAGAGCAGAATTTTTGACTAATCGTCAAGTTTGATGGGACAAATTATTAACTGCACCCTCCTCGATGTTGTGGTTGTAGACAATAAAGAGACAATGCGCTAGTGAAGTAATGAATTCGTTCAACTTTTGTCCCATGGATAGCCAATGAAGTACTTCACTACACCATAGCCAAAGGGATGTCGGACTCTCTAAGGTTCATTATTCATTTACTAGGAGTGCCAATTTACATATTAGAAACATGGTCGTCCAATGTCAGAGTACAATTCCAATATGAAGGGAGCCTTTCTGGGGTTACACAGTCACGCTCCTGAACATGCATGTCCTTCCCAAATTGCGTTCAGGGCACACATATCATGGAGGGTCATTTTCTTTTAGGCCTTGATCTTGCACATGAAGTTGTACATAGCCAGATGTTAATGCTTCCAAAGATACCTACTATAGGTGAGGCCTACAATAGATTGAGCTGAATGCATATCAATGTGGTACTCCTCAAACTTCAAATACTGCCTCTACCGTGGTGATCTCCCATAGTCGTGGATGTGGCCCAAGACAATAAGGACATGTTACTAGTGGGTATGGATCTACAAAGCAGTGCATGCATTATGATAAGAAAGGTCATATTGAGGGCAATTATTGTCAAAAGCTTGGTCATCCAACTTATGTTCACCATGCAGCTGCAAAGAAATCCAACCAGGATTCTTATGTCTCTGGTATTGAGTACAATAATTTGGTTGGATGTCTTAATCATCTCACACATTCTCCTTCTGGATCTTCAACTTCTACAGATGCAGTTGTTGCAGCTATGAGTTGATGTACTTTTGATGGTGAACATGATTGGTTAGTAGATTGTGGTGTATCAGTCACCAATGTGAAGATATAAAATAGTTCACAAGGTCTAACTATGTTCCTAAGGGATGGACAGTCAAACTATCCAATGGATGCCATTCTCATGTGACTGATCAGGGGGGAATAAAACTCTTACCCCATCTGGGATTCAGTGAATCCTTTTAGTTCATGATCTCATATTGAGCTTGCTTTCTATCAAGACCCCCATCCCGAAAGAAAAGGGGGATCCGCCAGGGATGCATGCTCACTACTGTTATCTTCACGATTGTTGATGACACTCTTGCTATCTTAGCCGACAAAGCAATTGATGGTGGTTATACTTCCGGAATCTCCCATGGTGGCATTTCCATACCTTTGCTGCAATATATGGAAGGCACGATGTTCATTACTGAGGGCGATATTTGAGATGCTCGGGGTATGTCTGTGGTTTTGGACATGTTTGGAATTATCAGATCTTCGAGTCAATAGAAACAATTCATCTCTTGTCCTTTTTGGCCTCTCCCAAGAGGAGATTGACTGTTGTAGCTAGGCCCTTGGAACCCCCATGGCAGATTTCCCTATTTCCTATCTTAGGCTCCCGCTTTCTTGCAAGAGGCTGAGGAGTGCGTAGTGGCTCCCCCTAATTGGGAAGTTGGAGAAAAGGCTGGCAGGATAGTAGTATGCCACAATATCTAAGGGTGGCAGGAGGGTACTTCTAAAGTCTGTTTTGGCAGCTATCTCGATCTTCTTCCTCTCTACTAGAAGTGTGCCAATGGATACATGTCAACATTTGGAGGCTATCATGCAGCGGTTCCTTTGGTCTGGGACAAAGTAGGAGGCCCGGTAAATTTAATCATCTTGCTTGGGATACGATCAATCGCCTGAAAGATGCACTCTTGGGGTTAAGAAGATCATGGAAATGAAGAAGGCCCTTATTACGAAGTGGATATTGCATATTTGGGGGATCGAGATGACCTTATGGCCGGTTTGTTCACAGTATATACAAGGTGGATATGAGCTTAAAGGCAAGTCTAAGGGATGTGCCCCCATACATCCATTATCAAGAGAGGAATTTGTGCGGTGCTGCCAATTGTGAAACCTGTTGAATGGATGATTGGTCGAGGATCGACACTCTTGAGGACTATTTTCCCAAACTCTTCGGTCTTTCCATGTATCGAGATTCTTTAGTCATGGATGTGTGCAAAAATGGGCATGTGCCCATTTTTCTTTCGAGCTTCTTTGAGAACTGCTTTCATGACTACATTGATTCGTTGAAGCCTTGAAGGACATGGGAGATATTGACGGTTAATCTATTGGTAGAGATTACCGGGAGTGGTCGGAGAATATTCTCAGTAAAGAAGGCTTATAGATTTCTTGCGTACAAGGGTGATTCCAACCAGGGGAAGCCATAACGCGATATATCAATGATATATCATTATCGACAGGTGATTGATATATCACCGATATGGTCGATATTTGCACTTCCAAGTCTATTTCCTTCGCAAAATTGGATTGATTTGGGCGATATCGCATCGATATATCGACGATATATCATATCAACAAGTAGCAACAAGTAGCCGATACTAATACCAATACCGATATTACCTACCCTGACTCCAACTTAGGCATTTAGGCGACTAATTACTAGTTGATTTGACACTCTTCGTCCCCCTCCCCTCGGGGTGAAGGTATTTTTTTTGACAGTTAAAAAGAACAGGTTGGAGACGTAAGCTTTTAGATCTAGATTGTTCCCTATGGATGATGTTTATTGACTATAATGCGAGAATTGCCTAGAGGTGACCATCTTTTCTTCGCATGCCCTTCCTCTGTGGATTCCTAGACCTGTGCAAATGTTCCTTAGTTACAACAAACATGGATAGTTTTTTGTCCTCCCAAGGTTTTAAAAAGCATGAGGTGTATCAAGGCGTTTTCCCAGTATTGCCTCGAGGCGTATCGAGGCGTAAGCCTCACTCGTGAAATAAAATTTTTCATAAAATATAATAATTAATTGTAATTACAATTTTCATATTCTAGAAATTAAATAGATATGATTAAATACATAAATCCATGACATTTCAAGGCTAACATCATGGTTTAAACAACCAAGTTGTTATATAACTCTCTTTTCTGGACTCTAAATCCATAAGGAGTCAAATAAATATGGATATGCAAGCACAATAATGGGTAATTCTCTACAAAATTTAAAGTCTTGAATGAAATTTAACTAAAGGGACTAGGTGCAATACAAGGGGCATACTAAAGAGTAGAGACATTAGATTTAAGGATTCAAGACCCAAATTTTTGTTCATGTTGATTTATAAAAAACATGCATAACAAAGTAAAAATAAGCTTAATACTTTAATAAACTAAAAAAATGCATTTTAGTGAATTGTGAGCGTAAGGACTTGAAAATACTTGTCTAAGAAAGATGAAAAGCCCACAATCAAAAAGAGAAGAAAAAATATTGTAGAAAAAAAATAAAAAAAATCGGCACACAAATGAGGCAGCGCCTCGAGGCGCGCCTCATAAACCTCGAGGCGCATGCCTCACTGAGGTTGCATGAGGCTATAGCTTCGTGTGCTTTGTCACAGAATGGCTCCTCCATTCAATTGCGGTATTGTGGGCTATTTTTCTTAGAATTGGGGTTGGTTGTGTTTCGCTGGGAATACTAATATGTCGAGAATATGATGTCACAAATTAAGGCCATTTGGGAGGGATGGTCATTGTAACCTTCTTCTAGAGAGAAACACGCTTTCAAATCTTCGTAACTTGAAATGGTTGAGGAGAGGAAATGTTCCCTTTTGTTTTAAGGGTACTCCTAGGAACAGATCCGGTGGAGACAAAGTGGGGTTTATAGCTCATAGGATTAGAGCACGTGGCTACAAACCTCAGTATAGGGGGTTCGAATCTCTCCTCACCCACACCGGTCCAAAAAGGAAGGACCTTTACATCTGGGGGTAGAAAAATCATGATCGGGATCGCATACACAAACTTGGGTATGGGTCTTTTCAAAATGGAATGGCCATACTTTTTCTTTATCGCGAATGGTACTATAATTACATATAGTATGCAAGGCCCGAATCCGCTTTTTGTTTTACTCCCTCAATCATAGGCAGAATAGCAGAGTAAGTACAAGTATTAGTAGCATAGCAAAAATGCATTCCTAGTCATTAATGGAATATGTTTGCTCGTGGTAATGGTGGCATGTCGAGAGAATCGATAACTGCATCTTTGGTTTTGAATAAATTTGTGGTGCGACTCAACTCAAGCTCTCACCCAATCTTTATTTAAAAAATATTACCACAGACTTAAACTGTCAAGTAATTTTTTTGGACCATACTAATGAGGTGAATGATTCGATATGGTTACGAGAACACCATCTATCAGCTAATGCAGTCACCAAATACCAGACAAACTTCCACCACAACAGATGGTACATCCAATTTCTCCTGGCATCTTTGCTTTGATTATCTCCATGTCTAAAAACTTAGGCGGGATCTTCGAAACATCATTGAGATCCCAATCTTAGTACAAGCCATGCAAGTTTGCGAAACATCATCGTCGCTCCTTCTTAAGCCATGCCTTGGTTCGAATCATCCTTTTAAACTTTTATATTTAGAAATTGGGGTCCAACTCATGTTCCTAATTACTAGAGTTATCGATTTTATTTAAATATTTTTGATGACTTTTCCCCTTAAGTGGGAAAAGGTTTTACCATTTTTTGGTGACTTTCCTTATAAAGGGCGTGTATGATGGGGATTCATCATATATAAGGATCTAGTATGGGAAAATTGACTATTTGACATCAGCATCAGTCTGCATCAAAGTTTAACTTTGAGTCCATTCCTTTTTACATTGATTATTGCAGAGATATATGCTATTCTCTTCTGTACCCTTTCGCATTTTCTTTTTCCCGTTGGACTCTTTATTTATTTTACCCATAGGCTACTCTACTATATAAGAGAGCCTAGGGCGTATGGTTTCTAATTTTTCCTAACATGGTATCAGAGCGACGGTCCTAGACTGGAGTTCTCGATTCAAAACCCTAACCCTAGACCCCTTCCACCTCCAAGCCTCGTGTGCCGTAGCCGGGTCCTCCGTGCGCCGTGCGCCGCCGCCTAGGTCACCAGCCACATGGGCCCTGGCCTCAGCACGCGCATCTATCGCGCATTGTCATCGCGCGTACTCCTGAGGCCCTATCGCACGTTGTCCTCAGCACTCGCCTCTATCGCAGCCCATCGCGCATCGACTCTTGCGCGTTGCCCTTCAAGGCCCTTCCAAGAGCCACAACCTCTTGATGCTCCTGAGGCTACGAGTCGTGTTTCCTGCCTAGAGCATCGTGCCTAGGCTGTGACCGTGTTGGCAAGGAAACCGTCGACCGCTCTAGGGTTCGTCCAACCCTAGGGCATCTTCATTAGCAAGGAAACCGTCGGCTGCGTTCTAACGTCAATGGGTTTGGTTGCTTGAGTCTACACATGCAACCAAACCTGTGAATGTCAGTGTAGACGATCATATTCTCAGTCTACAACCCTAGTATTCTATTCTCATCATGTTAGAAAGCAAGGCAGATATTCCATCTACAGGCGCCTTCAGAGGTCCTGTGCCTATTGTGAAGATGGACGGATCGAACTACGAATTGTGGGCCATGCAGTTCATGAGTATGATGAAGTCGACCGGTAAGAAGCACATTCTTACTGAGGAAGAGCCTGCTGAGAAGACAGGGGTCAATGCCTCATGGGAGGCAGATGATGCATATGCCAAAGTTTGGCTATCCGGAACATTAGCAATTAAGATTGCTAATGATATTCTCCATCAGCCAACTGCCAAAGCAATGTGGGATATTCTGGCTGCCACCTATTCATAGGCAAAGAATGAGACGAAGATTCTGCAACTCCAGCATGACATCTTTACAATCAAGCAGAATGGACGGCCTCTACACTCATTGTACACGTCTTTATGTGGAATGTTTGAGAAGCTTTACAGCTTCATGCCTCTCGCAACCACTCTAGAGCAACAGAAGACCTATCGGAATGCTACTATGGTGGGTGTATTTCTGGCTGCCCTTGATCCAGAGTACGAGGCAGCACGTTCCCAGATCTTTGCGGATTCTAATATTCCTCCTATGGAGGAATCTTTTCACAGGCTGAGTCGTATTACTGTTCCTTCGTCTACTGCAAATCAGACCGCCTCAGCCATGGCAGCAAATCGAGGTCGTGGGGGTCATCATCAGTTCTGTGACCGTGGACCTCGGGCAGAGGAGGCCATGTTCGGCCATCAAGCACCTTTTGCCACCGTTCTGGGCATACCGAAGACACATGCTATTCCAAACATGGATTTCCTGCTTCTGCACGAGTAGCTGAACAGATTGAACCTTCATCTGCTTCATCTATGGATCAGCACTTTGATGATCTTGTAGCCCGTCTGAGGGGCATTATTCCTCCATCTGGTCCTGTTGCATCAACACATACTTCTGAGAGTCACTCCCACGTTGCATCTTCTGCATCCACCAGTACTTCAGGTAGCACTTATGCATTCACTAGCAGTAGTGGATTAGATACTTTAGAGTGGATTATGGACTCTGTTGCCACACATCATCCGTGTGGTGATCAAGATATGCTTCCAGGCTACCGACAGATTCCTCCAGGCCGTACTGTGGTTATAGCTAATGGGACGCATTCCCCGATTACTGGTCAGGAGGAGATTAGCCTGACACCATCTGTGCATCTCAAGAACGCGTTGCATGCGCCTGATTTTTCGATGAATTTGCTATCCATTAGCCAACTTACAAAGGATTTACATTGTCGAGCAATTTTTGATCCATCTTCTCTTATTTTTCAGGACATCCTTACGGGGAACGTGATTGGGCGTGGCTATGAGCAAGGCGGCCTCTATCATCTTAGTCAGACCCTTTATGTCGGAGCCTCCTCTCTACCTGCTGGATCCATCTCCCCATTACTGTGGCACTTACGCTTTGGACATCTACCGCTTCAGAAACTGCGTCATGTGTTACCCCAGGTTTCACCTCACATGTCCATCCAATGTGAGGCTTGTCAGTTGGGAAAGCACCATTGGTCTACCTTTCCCAGTCGTCAGTGTCGGAGTAGTACCTCCAAGTTTGAGTTGTTTCATGTCGATATATGGGTTCCTAGTCGTGTTCCTGATCATCAGGGTCACATGTTTTATATGGCTATTGTGGATGATTTCTCTCGTGTGTCATGGGTCTTTCTGTTAAAGAATAAATCTGAAGCTGGGAATATTATCATCAATTTCATCAATGAAGTTCGTAATGTTTTTTCTTCACCTATAAAAATTGTGAGAAGTGATAATGCCTTGGAATTTCGTACACATAGGGATTATCCACCGAACATCCTGTGCCTATACTTCCCAATAAAATGGGATTGCAGAAAGGAAACATCGTCAATTACTTGATGTCACTAGGTCGCTTCTCATATAGAGTCATGTCCCTCATTCTTTCTGGGGCGATGCTGTTCTTACGGCATGTTATCTCATTAATAGTATGCCGTCGTCTGTCTTACGTGAGAAGATTCCTTTCTCGCTTGTTTTTTCTGACAAAGAATTGTTCTCCCTCACTCCTCGTGTGTTTGACTCGTTTGCCTTTGTCCACCAGTTGTCTCAAGGGATTGACAAGCTCTCTCCTAGGGCTGTCAAGTGTGTTTTTGCCGGGTACTCCAGAACATAGAAGGGGTACAAGTGTTATGATCCATTGCGTAGGAGGTATCTCATTAGTGATGATGTTACCTTTTTCGAGTTTGTTATGTACTTCTCATCTACAGGTGATCAGTTGGTATCCTCTGACACTATTGAAGCTATATACATGCCACCACCACCACTACCACCTCCACCACTACCATCTCCTACACCTCCTGTCATTATTCATGTTTCCCCATTGCCATTCCACTATACCCGTAGGCCTGCTTCTGCCCATGGTTACCGCTCATCATCTAGCTCGCCTGAGGTATATTCTGAGAATCAAGGTTTGAAAAAACGAAAGGCGGAACGAGGCGGTCTCCTTGGAATCGAGGCGAGGCGTAGCCTCGAGGCGGTCGAGGCGTAAGCCTCAGTTTATATAGAAAAATATGTATAAAACTACAATTATATATATCTCTATGTAATTATATGTTCTCTGCCCAATATATAATAATTTACACTACAAGATATGATGAAATAATAAAGATAAGAACCCCAAAATAGAAGATAGAACAATATCATATACATTTATACACATTTTCATCCAATCAAAGAGGAATTCATTGACTATAGATATTGTGAAAGAATTAAACAATACATATATGTCTATGAAATATTGTTGTAATTGAAAGTATGACTAAATATACATCGAAGAAATTTATGTTATGTGTCTAACATATAATATCTGATCGCACGAGAAACCATGAATCATATCCATTTCGAGCAAATCTTTGAAATATTGTTGTAATTAAAAGTTCGTTTAAATATATGTCGAAGAAATTTATGTTGTGTCTAATATATAATATAAGACAACATGAGAAACCACGAACCTTATCCATTTTGTTTTGCTTGATATATTGCAAATCTTGTTAAGTTATAAGTATTGTTTAATTTAATATTTATGAATTCATTCATTAAGAGTGAAATAGTAAGAGTTTGCCAAAATAGTTGGATACATTAATTGTAAATATGAAGTTATGGGCATGAAAGAAACATCATATTTAGGCATTCATCTTATATAATCATTATCTTAAATAAACAGATATTGATAAGCTTCTCAAACTACTAAGTAAACCATGAAAATAATAAAAAATACTTCAAAAAAGCAAAAACGCCTCACGAAACGCCTCGACCGCCTCGAGGCGTTCCGCCTCGAGGCTACGCCTCGACCACTCGAGGCGCACGCCTCACAGGACTGGTCTGAGGCGTAAGCCTCGAGGCTAAAAGGGACCGCCTCGCCTCGAGGCGTACGCCTCGACCGCCTCGACGCTAGCCTTTTCGAACCATGCTGAGAATATTATTAATATTTATGGATCTGATGATTTCCTTGAGCAGGATGTGTTACAAAGGCCAGATGAGGAGGCAGGTGATTTGGATCTACTTATTGCTCTTCGGAAGCAGAAGCGCAGTTGCACGTCATATCCTATAGCATCTATTGTGTCTTTTAATCGCTTAACTGGAGATTTCAGGAGCTTTGTCATTGCACTATCGGTGGTGGATATTCAACGGTATTACCAAGATGCGTTGAAGGATAGTCGATGGTGTTTAGCCATGGATAGAAACAGCTGCTCGTCAATTAAGAGGCACTTGGAGCCTACTGATGTATCTACAGTGAGCTACAAGTGGGTCTTTACAGTTAAGCAGAATGCAGATGGCAACATTGACAGATACAAGGTACGCCTGGTTGCTCGTGGCTTTACACAGACATATGGGGTGGATTATCTTGATACATTCTCGCAGGTTGCTCGCCATTCCACCCTACGGATCCTCCTCTCTATTGCGATTACTCGTGATTGGCCACTATACCAATTAGATGTAAAGAATGCATTCTTATACGGTGACTTACAGGAGGAAGTCTACATGCAACAACCACCTGGTTTTGCTGTTGAGGGGGAGTATTCTAAGGTGTGTAGACTTCATAAAGCTATCTATGGCCTTAAGCAGAGCCCTAGAGCTTGGTTCTAGAAGCTCTCAGACCTGTTTGAGAAACAGGGTTCAGACGTACAGAAGGCACCCACAGGTATTATTGCAATTATGGTGTATGTAGATGACATCTTGATTACAGGTGATGATGAACAGGGAATTCAGAGGGAGAAAGAAATGTTGGGTCGTGAATTTGTCACCAAGGACCTTGGAGTTCTTAGATATTTTCTGGGACTGGAATTCGCCAGAAATCCTCATGACATGGTAATAACCCAGAGGAAATATGTCACTGACCTGTTGAGTGAAACAGGAATGCTTGGTTGCCGACCTGCCACTACACCCATGGATCCCAGTATGAAATTATATGATGACGACACTGATGAGGTGGATATGAGAAGATACAAAGAACTGGTGGGCAAGCTTCTCTATGTTACTATTACCGGACCCGATATCTCCTTTGTCGTGAGTCGGGTGAGCCAGTTCACGGAGCAACCACGTCAGGTACATATGGATGCTATACATATGATACTCAGGTACCTTAAGTCATCTCCAGGTGCAGGTCTGCTGTTTAAGAAAGACAAGGAGATTATTATCTCAACATTTGCAGATGCAGATTACGCAGGATGTCATAAGGATAGGAAGTCCACCACTGGATATGCTGTGTATGTCGGAGACTCTCTGGTCTCATCGAGAAGCAAGAAGCAAACGGTTGTAGCAAGATCTAGTACTGAATATGAATATAGAGCTATGGCCCAGGTCAGTACAGAAATGATGTGGGTGAAGGCTGTGCTTACAGATCTATATATAAAAGTCCCACTTCCTATGGGTCTGGAATGTGACAATCAAGCAGCTCTATTCATTGCAAATAACCCAGCATTTCATGAACGAACCAAGCACATTGAGGTTGATTGTCACTTCATACGAGATATGATTCAGAAGGGATTTATTTCTACATCCCATGTTAGCTCAGGGGACCAAATTGTAGACATCTTTACCAAGGCGTTACTTCGAGGGCCGTTCCAGAAGTGTTTGTCCAAGCTGAGCATGATTGACATCTATGCTCCACGTTGAGGGGGAGTGTAAGATATATGTTATTCTCTTTTGTACCCTTTCGCATTTTCTTTTTCCCGTTGGACTCTTTATGTATTTTACCCATAGGCTACTCTCCTATATAAGAGAGCCTAGGGCGTATGGAATAAACAAGTTTCTCATTTTTCCCAACAATTATGGATGAGTTGACCACTCCCATTCAGGATGAGATACTTAGTGTATGTGTTCATCAATGATATTTTCTTGATTGATGAGATTAGAGATGGAGTAAATGAGAAGCTTGAGGTGTACGGATATGTCTTAAAGACTAAAGGATTTCATATAAGTACGACCAAAACTGAATATATGGAGTACTCATTTGATGAAAGCAATAGTGAATGAATCAAGGTGAAGATTGGAGATAATAACATTCAGAAGAAAGATCCTTTCAGATATTTGGGATCTTTTTTGCAACATGATGACAAAATCGAGGGAGATGTTACTCATAGAATAAGGGTTGGATAAAGTGGAGAAGAGCCTCTATTGTTCCTTGTGATAAGAAAATTCCTTTGAAAATCAAAGGAAAGTATTACAACACAATTGTGAGACTTGTTATGCTCTATGGATTTGAATGTTGCCAGGTGAACCATAAACATGTTCAGAAAATGACAATAATAGAAATGAAAATACTAATGTGGATGTGTGGTCATATACGAAACGATCGGATTTGGAATGATGTGATCAGAAGGAAAGTTGATGTAGCTCTGATAGATGATAAGATGATAGAAAATTACTTAAGATGGTTTAGTCATTTACAAAGGAGGCTGGTTGATCACTAGTTAGAAGATGTGAGAATTGGGATGTTGAGCTAGCTAAGAGAGGTCGAGGAAGGCCCATGAATTTTTGGAATGAGACTATTCGAAGGGATCTTAGTTATTTGGATCTAAGCCTGAAAACAACCCAAGATAGATCTGAATGGAGGCCAAGAATCCATGTAGCTAACACTACTTAATGTGGAAAAAGGCTTTGTTGTTGTCGTTAATGATGACGACTTTCCTCGTTCTTATTGGGTATTTATGCGCAAAGCTAACTCTAAAATGGGGAGATATTTGGCATATTCGAGGAGAAATGTCAATAAATTTTATGCTTCAATTACAAGTACTCTCTTTGGTAATGCTCTTGAATTATAAATTGTCTTTGTGCAACTTCATTCAGAACTTTGGATCATCCGCTAAACATGGTGTCCATATATTTCTCCTAACCCTAGAATCATCCATTAAACATCTTGTCCATAATATTTCTCATGACCCTGGGATCATCTATTAAACATCTTGTCCATATAATACTAAACAAAAAGGAGTAGCTCCAATTAAACATGTCTGCATCCTTAGTGTGACGCCCTCGGATCCGGGCACCCGTTCACGACGCATTCGCACTATTACATTCACATGTGATCGCACAAAGTATTGAAAATCAGGGAAAATTTCTCGCGTTGTTATTACATATGACATTCAAACCACATTTATCACCACAGATACAATAAAGATAAATGCCACCAAAATTTCATTTCATTATCTTTCATAATATATACAATATGTACAAAAAGGGTTGACAGTACATTCATATATCTCAACATATTAAGAAGAGAAAGAAAAGGTATTTTTACATTATAATAAAACAAAAGCTACAACAAAAGAAGTTGTATTGTCTAGTATAAACACGATCTCCAGAAGTCATCAACCTGCTACTGCGTTGAAGGCTTCTTGCCTGCCAAAACATGTAGGGAAAAAGAGGATGTCACAAATGTGAATACAGCCCGCAGTTTAAAATAGCAAGTAATTTATTATGTGCAAAAGAAAGTAAGTAGATAGACATATATAATTGAAAATGTACCACTACATGTGTGTAGATAAAGGTTTTTGAAATTATACTGCATGCATTTCCCCCTTATTATCCACTATCCCAATATTTTCTATTTATAATATTCTCCCCTAGTAATTGAGGCCAGTAAGTATACGTTGTTTACTTATCAGTAATTGAGGTCAGCCAGTAAGTATTTATAATATTCTCCTTTAGTAATTGAGGCCAGTAAGTCTAGTAATTCCTGCAACTGCACTTTCAGTTCTCTCAACTCAGCTAGTGCCATGCGGTAAGGAGTCATCGAGATCGGATGTGTGCCTGGTAACAATGTGATCTCGAACTCGATCTCTCTCTCAGGAGGTAATCCCGATAGCTCATCAGGAAACACATCTGGATAGTGTGATACTTCTCAGATGTCCTGTGCCATAAGTTCATGATCGGATATCTCCTGAACAAAATCTAAGTAGGAATTGCATCCCTAATCAACAAGTCACTGAGCTCGCAACACTGAAATGTACACCATTTTGGAGTCATGTATAGTACCCTTAAAAGTAAACTCGGGTAAATCTGGAATTCTTAAGACAACTGTCTTCCTAAAACAACCAACAAGTGCATGATGAGCTGGTAACCAATCCATGCCTAGAATCAAGTCAAACTCATCAAGATGTAGAAGTAGACAATCTGTGATCATCTCGTGACCGCCAATCAGTACTGGAAAGTGTCTAACTATCAAGGAAATGATAAATAACTGGCCACCTGGCCCATGAATGTGATATAGAGAAAATAGAGTCTTTGCAACTCTACCTAAAGAAACTAGCAATCTCGATGCAAGGAAGGAATGCGTCGGTCCAGAATCAAATAAAACATGTAAAGGTCAGCCGAAGACTGAGACCATACCTTTCACCACAGTAGCTAATGAACGTGCATGCTTCTCGGTCACTGCGTGTAGCTGACCCTGCCTAGCTGGTGCAGTACTAGAACCCGCTACACTCTGTGTATGTCTCTGTTGCTGCGTCCTGAAGTTGGAGTTCCCGCCACGGTAACTCCATGTATGATGTACATGTGGCTGCGATGATTGCGGCTGTGGGCGAGGCTCACCAGATCTCTGTGGACACTGATGTCGATAATGTTCCCACTCATGACACAAGTAGCATCGGATCGGTCGGGTAGATGGAGTGGTTGTGTCTGTGCTCCGAGTCGGTCCTGCTGGGGGTCTGTCTACTCGGTACGACTCAGATGGTCGAGAGGAATCTGTGCCACGTCCAGCAAGTGCTCTTCCTAGAGTAGTCGATGAAGACGAGTGAGCATTGCATGAGAATGCTGAAGCCGTAGGTCGGAAACGTCTAGCTGACCTCTGCTGCTAAAATGGTCGACGGATCAGCCCAAAAGATCGATGCGGTCTAGGTGCTGCTTCAGACGAGCTCCCGAAACGTCTCTCTGATGTCCTCGAACTTTTCCGCTGCATCAATAGCCTCGGAGATGGAAGTGATGTGCGATCCGGCCAGCTTCTCCTGTACCTCCTCTCGCATGCCTCTAATGAACTTTTCCATATTCTCCTCTGGAAATGTAGCAGCTGCTGGGTGTGTCGAGATAGCTCGGTGTATCAAACAAAGTAATCTCTGGCTGTCATCCATCCCTGTCGAAGCTCTGTGAATAAACAGCGCTAAGACTCCTTCCACTTCGTAGAGAAAAAGTGGGATCTGAATCGTGTCTCAAAATCATCTCATGTAGGCTCACAGTCCAACTCAGAAACTACTGCATCCCAGTATCTCTCTACGAAATCTGTCAGCGAATACTCTATGAAAGATGGCCACGTATCTCGTGGTACGCGAATCATTCTTAGCACCTTCATCAACCCTCTTGAGCCATTGCTCAGCAACATCTGACGTACCAGTACCCTTGAAAATGGGCACATTGGCCCGCTGATAGGAAGTGAAGACCGACCGATGTCTGTGGATGGCAGAGTACTCATGTGCATCCTCATCTGTAAAGTCAACAGGGTCCTGCTCCCTGTCAAAGTCTCCATCCTCAAATTCATGCTCTGCTATCTCCTCAAGTGGATCATCGAAATGAGGCTATTGTACCTCTACTGACTGTCGCCAGTCCTGACATGTGTCGTCGTGAGCTGTACGGTAGGTGGAATCTGACAGCTCCTCAAATCTGAGCTCCATGTCCATCTGCCTGTCAGCAATCTCCGTCTGCTGAGCCAAAATCTGATCTTGTTGATCTCACATAGCAGCATGATGCTGCTGAAGATCAGTCAGAGCGGTCAGTATGCGTGTCAGCTGATCAGCCGTCTCCTGCATGGTCGGGATGACATGGCTCTGCATGAGAACCATTTATTAGTCATAAATTTGTTGTTTGCAGATACTATGATATATGCTTTTTCTCTTCTTGGGATATAATATGAAAATTAATGAAATTGTGACATCCGTGGTGATTGAATGTGAATGTCATATTTCCCTTCTCGGACTTACGACAAGTGGGAAGACTGTCATTATCCGAGAACTTAATGCGATCGGAATTGTAATACGACGAATGCGTGTAGCGGGGTACTAGGGCTCTGATACCAAACTATGACGCCCTCGGATCTGGGCACCCGTTTAGGACGCATTCGCACTATTATATTCACATGTAATCACACAAAGTATTGAAAATCAGGTAAAAGTTTTCACGTTGTTGTTGCATACGACATTCAAACCACATTTATCACCACAGATACAACAAAGATAAATGCCACCAAAATTTCATTTCATTATCTTTTATAATATATACAATATGTACAAGAAGGGTTGACAATACATTCATATATCCCAACATATTCAGAAGAGAAAGAAAAGACATTTTTACATTATAATAGAATAAAAGCTACAACAAAAGAAGTTGTACCATCTAGTATAAACACAATCTTCAGAAGTCATCAACCTACTACTGTATTGCAGGCTCATTGCCTGCCAAAACATGAGGGAAAAAGAGGACGTCACAAATGTGAATACAACCCGCAGTTTTAAATAACAAGTAATTTATTATGTGCAAAAGAAGGCAAGTAGATAGGCATATATAATTGAAAATCCACCACTACCTGCGTAGAAAATAATTTTTGAAATTATACTGCAAGCATTTCCCTCTTATTATTCACTATCCCAATATTTTCTATTTATAATATTCTCCTTTAGTAATTGAGGCCAGTAAGTATACATTGTTTACTTATCAGTGAGATCAGGTTATGGAGCTTAATGGAGTTGGTGAGGTTGTCCTTTATTTTACTCATAATTTATTTATGATGGAAATGATAATATATTAATTAGGTTTTCAATTCTATCCATCTTTAAAGTCTAGTGGATAGTCTGTGGTCTTGGTCTTTGTATAACCTCACACTATGACTCTAAGGCGTGAATAATTCCTTAGGGTTGGGGTACCTTCGTAGGCATGCAGTGTTATATAATGCATCCTAACTAAGTTCCCAACACATCCACTAGCTTATAGGGATTTTGAATTAAATTTAATTATAGTCACTTCCAACCAACTCAACTTATCATTAATTTCATCTCTTAACACATTCATTATAACCCAATCAACTTGATTGAAACTCCACCAAACCTCAATTGTAATTGACTCAGATGTAACCCTAAATGATTTAAATGTAGACGTGGATGATTCAGATGTAACATCGCCAAGCATGTTAACGAAAAGTAACCAAAAACTCAAGCAGTGAGGTAGCCTCCTATGAGGCTCTTCCGTCTCGCCCTCTTATTGGAAGTACGGTCCAATAGAGAGAAAGGCCTACTCCAAAACTACGCACCAGAGACGGGTGAGAGAGACTCTCCGGAAAAGTCACTATAGAAAAATGGTCCGACTAGAATGGGCAGACGAGCTCGTACGAAAAATTGAAAATCGAGGATCCCCAGCATGGGTATTCTAAAACAGAGGGGTCAGCGGATTGTTCAAAAGTCGGGATCCCAACGAGGCGTAAAAACACTGCGAGCTCGCGTAAAAACTGTAAAAGGATTGGGATCCTAGATGCGCGCACTTGACGGTCGCTGCCCTAACTGGGCTTCCTTTCCTCCGCCCCGTTGAGGGTCACCGCGCCCTCGCACAGCCAGGTGTAAGAATCACCATGACCGTCACTAATACCTGTTATTTCCAATTCATATATTGGAGCATATAAGAGATGGTGAATTACCAGTATTGAAGCATATTGATGCCATAACTACTATAATGGAAATGGATAAGATTATTATTAACAAACAATTAGTTGATGATAAATGATGCAGCGTGGGACCCAAATATTGGGTCAAATATTTATCTATCTTTAATTGTCAATTTTATTTACGTTTTTAAGTTGTCGTAATTGTCTAATTAAATAATTGAGATCGCCTGTGATCTCAACGTTTATTCGTAGATTTAATTTGGTCAATTAATTAATTAGAGTCTGATTAGGGTAAATAAAGGTCAATTTGAATTTTAAATTTGTCAGAGTCAAATTAGGATAAGTTTGTTGGCCAATTTCTATTTTTGTAACCCCATCTCTCCTATATAAAGAGATGGTAGTCCAATGTTTTTAGTCAGTCAAGTATTAAGAAAATTTGAGTTTATCTCATTATATCTCCCTATCTCTCCCCTCTCCTCCCGCGATCTCCACGTTCTTCTTCAATCCCTCGTTACCGACGAGATTTCTTCTTCTCAACCCCTCTCTTTCTTCTATTAAAAATCCACCATAAAAAAATTATTTTTCGTCTACGCCGATTTCGATCCGCATCAATTGGTATCAGAGCATGGATATTGAATCGTTCCTACGATTCAACGATCCCGTTGCATATTGGCGTTTGAAGCTTGATCTCAACTGCATATCTCATGGGCCGCATGCGCGTTCGCGTCAACGGAAGTTCAAAAAGCGTCTTATGGCATCCCTGAAGGTTCAAGCATGGCTGGACGTGCTAACCGACGAAGATCTCGCCATCCACGATGAAAAACCTAATGCTGCGAGTTTTGTCGACGAAAATCCCACCGTGAACGAAGATCCGGCCGCTGTCCAGACCGTTTTAGAAGAAAAAAACGAAGAAACGACTCCTGTCCAAGCCATTTCGGGAGAAAAAAAGGGCAATCCGAGCGCTGTTGAGGTATGTTCAGACTCACAAAATCCCCCGTACAACCCCTCCAGCCTACAGCTCTTCCTCGACACCCCCACCAGCCGCGTCTCGGCCTCCCCGCGCACCGCCGCTCCCCCATCCCTCCCGCCCACTTCCCCGCCATCTTCCTCTCACCACCCTTCCCCACCGGTTCCCACCCACCGGCACCACTGCCTCTCCCCACCACCCCCTCGCCGCGCCGCCCCGGTTCAACTTGCCCTGCCGCCTGTCCCCTCCCCAGCGCCTTCCCCCCTCCCCACGGCCCCTGCTCCTCCCCAGCAACCCCCTCTCCATGCCACCCTCTTTCCCTTCCCCTCCCGTGTTTCTCCATCGCCAACCCTAACCTGCTGCAACTTCACGCCGCCGCCACCACCCAACCTCCCTCCTCCCGACTTCGACCACGCTTCCCCACTCTTGACTTCTCTTCCCCTCTCGATTTCGGCCCCTCCCCTCTCCTCCTTCTCCCGATCGCCGCCCTTCTTCCCCTCAGTTTTCCCCTCTCCTCTTCCGCTCCTTCCCAGCCCGCCGCACCTCCTTCTTCCACTCCCCCCCCAGCCAGCGCACCCCCTCTGTGCCTCCTCCTCTCCAGCGCCAGTCACCTCGCTACCGCCCCCCGCGCCACCGCATCGTCCTCAACTTCCCCACCCGCGCCTTTCTTCCCCGAGCCCTCACGCCTCCTCTTTTACCCCCAGCGCCACCACTCCCCGCGCCCTCTCCAATCCCTCGCTCTCCAAGTCTCCGTCGCCCCGCACCTCAGCGCCCACCTCGCCGCGCTCCTCTTCCCCCGACTGGCACCGCGCCCACCACGCCACGCTCGAACGGCGCCACCCCTGCGCCAAAAAAAGAGCCCCGAACCCTAAGGGCGAGAGGGAAGGGAACCAAATCCCTGGAACTGAGGGATTGGAACATTCGTTGGAAAAATTGCAAAAGAGAATTCCATGAATTCCCTATTTGCAGAAAGGACCAAGTACAGGGTCAATCATGCTATGTAGTCATTGTAGGGATATGTTGGAGAAATTGCAAAGAAGAACCGTCCGAAAATCCTAATTGCAGAAAGGCCGAAATTGGCAGGAAATTACGGAAGATTAAAGGGGTACGAAAATTGCAGGGACGCCCTGCTATCGAAAAGGACTACAAACGTAACATTGAAAAGGACCTAATTGAAGGCATTTGAAGCTATAGTTCAAGGATGAATTCTCTAGCACGCATCTACATCAAGCAATTCGTCGGGAGACGAATTTTTTAAAACGGCAGAGAATTGATGCAGCGTGGGACCCAAATATAGGGTCAAATATTTATCTATCTTTAATTGTCAATTTTATTTACGTTTTTAAGTTGTCGTAATTGTCTAATTAAATAATTGAGATCGCCTGTGATCTCAACGTTTATTCGTAGATTTAATTTGGTCAATTAATTAATTAGAGTCTGATTAGGGTAAATAGAGGTCAATTTGAATTTTAAATTTGTCAGAGTCAAATTAGGATAAGTTTGTTGGCCAATTTCTATTTTTGTAACCCCATCTCTCCTATATAAAGAGATGATAGTCCAATGTTTTTAGTCAGTCAAGTATTAAGAAAATTTGAGTTTATCTCATTATCTCTCCCTATCTCTCCCCTCTCCTCCCGCGATCTCCGTGTTCTTCTTCTTCAATCCCTCGTTACCGACGAGATTTCTTCTTCTCAACCCCTCTCTTTCTTCTACCAAAAATCCACCATAAAAAAATTATTTTTTGTCTACGCCGATTTCGATCCGCATCAATAAACTAATTGTATAGTACTTAGAAAGGTCCCACCCAAATCTAAGAAGGTAAAACACTTAGAAAGGTCCCACCCAAATCTAAGAAGGTTTTAGTGAAGAAGGGAGAACATCTATTAGATATTAATCTTTGTATTATTTCGTAATATACATCCATCATACCGCCATTGCCAAACTTTAATATTATGTGAATATCAGATGACGGAAGTGGCACTATGCATTTAATATTCTTCTGAAGCCATGATATTAGAATTCCTCAGTTTGAGTTGCAGAAATTAGTCTTATTCACTCCATAAAAATTTATATATATTATTGAAATGAAAACAGGAAACCCTACCAACACCTATTTAAAGTATCACACAAGTTGGATTTGAGGGAATTGTTATTTTCTATTCCAGATTATGATTCAAACTATTTGTACAAAAGATGCCATTTTTTCTGCATTAGCATTTATTAGAACATACCTTATCCTTCTATTGCATCCTAATAACGAAAATTCACCAATGCATTAGTCACATGGTCGACAACACAATACTCAACTATGTTTCTCGTTTCCCTACGCTCCATGATCTAAACTTTGGTCTCGTACTAATAGAGATAAAGTATTTCAATCCATTGATAAGGACCTGCAGATCTAATGACATCATATCTCCTACACAGTTCTATACTATTAACAAAGATGTCAAGGATTATTCAAGTTTATCGTTCTACTATACCCTTTGTCTGCCCTAAACATACTGGTTTATATTATTTTTTTTAAATAGATGTAAACTGCCCCAAGTCAACTACTGCAACTGTTGAAATTGATACTTAGATTCGGTATTATATAAGACTTTAGACAATAACATTCTAGTAGTTTATATTGTTTAAGATTAGTTTCTTAAATATTCCATCTCAATCTGCTAGATCCTTCCCATATAATGGAATCATGCAACACCAGGCACTCTAAATACAATGAAAATTCAAAACTAAATATTGCACTTGTAGGCTTTATTCTAGACGACATTTGAGCATACCATATTTTATAGCATTCTGGATTTCATATTATTGAAGATATCAGAATATATATAAAAGAAATACATTAAGAGCAGAACTTAAGCTATCTCTAAGCAACAGACAAAATTTCAGAGAAGGCACACACATTATATATATATATATATATATATATTGTTTAAGCAGCAGTATGAATTTAAGAGAGAAAATTTAATTTTTATTTCATGAATCCAAGTTCCTAATTCTTTAACAAACAAGAAATTAATGGTGCAGAGACTCATGCAGGGAAACAAAGATGAAGGGGAGGAAATTGTACATGTGTGACAGCAATAGGAGAGATTGTACCTTGGATTACTCCAATTTGGAGACCAAGAATGGTAAGCAGTGGCCGTTTTTGTGTGTAGAAAAATAAAATGCGGAAGACCCGCGGAGGGGAGTGTCGGAGACCCGCGGCTTCGTGCGTGGAAAGATGCTCGCGCTGGGAGTTCAGATCGCCGAGCATCGGGTTGCCGCAAGGGATAGACCTGCGGCTGGACGGGCGAGATCTGGAGAGGCGGTCTTCTTTTCAAGGCAGCGAGGTGCACGTCTATGCGAGATCTGGGTTTGCGAGGCGGGCCTGAACTGGAGCAAAGGGATGGAGTACCGCATGGAGATGGTCCTGCGGATGCTTGCCTGGTCCTGGGATCACTGCTCGAGCTCTCGAGATTAGGGTTCAAAAAATTGAACCCTGGGCAAAATAGTATTCTTCTAATATTAATCGATCAATCTGAAGATTGACGGCAACAGACTTCTAGAATTTTATGGTTTCAAAACCCAAATAAAAAATAATGACAGAACTTGAATCATAGATGATCTTCAAGAATAATATTACAATCGAATCTCGAATAAATAAAGAACATGAAAAAACTCGAGAATCAAACCCGCTCTGATACCATGTAGAAAAATAGAATGCGGAAGCGGAATCCGAAATAAAGATAGAGCAATAAGAACAAAGATTTTAACGTGGAGCCCTACTCCAGAAGGAGCGGGATGAAACCACGGGAGAAGCCCCTGAATTGGGCGTTTCTTCTATTGAAGTTCTCAATGAGTACAGGGGGTGTGGGGCTCCTTATATAGCCCCATGGACAGACCCAACAGTGACCGCTCCCCCATGTGGTACTAAACACATGGGTGAGCTCTTTTCTTTTCCAACATTGTGATATTAGAACCACATAGCTTTGGAGAGCAGCAGAAAAATAGGCTCCAAACCTTGTAGGAGCAACAGGATTTGCTTGTGGACCTTCAACGGTAGATTGATGGGGAAGAATGACAACAAAATAGAGAGAAGGGTTCAGGGAAAATCTGTAGTATTTTGCTGGAAAAAATAGGGGATTGGAGCTATTAAAGATAAGAATAGAAAAAGGAAGATGGAAGGAAGTTTCCCACTTAGAAATTGAAACCAACGTTCATTTGCTTGACATCAGCAAGCTGATGTCAGCAGATGATGATGTCATCATTCCTTTTCCCCTTCCCCTTTTTTTTCTTCTTTTCTTTAGATAATATATATATATACCATAGTAGCAGTCTGTTGGCTACTGTAGTTACTGTACACGACTTCAAATTTTTATTTTTATTAACATTCTTTTAAAAAAAATTTATACGCTGGATATTCCTGTAGCTGTAGCTGCTACTGTTAGAAGAAGCATACATTTAGATTTTTATTTAGATTTATTATATATATTCTCTCATTTTTTAAAGTTGACAGTATTCGCGCATTGGGTCTCGGATTTTGATGCGAAATACCTTGATTTGATCATCTCTGAACGACGATCATAAAGAGTCTAATATTGATATACTTTTGATCGGATTTGGATCCCCGAACTTTTCAAGATATGATATTGGTTTGGGGTTAAATTTTACGATTTAAAAATGTTAAACGACCTCCAATTGACGAACGGTCGATTCCGTTGGTCTTGTTTCGTCGAATCGGATTTTATGGCGGTCTCGCTTTGTTTTGCGGTTTCCGAATTCGTGTTGCGGCTTTTTTGGGCACGCATTACGATGCGACCGATTTTTGGCTGATTTCGCGCAAACGACTTTTAATTGATGATCAATGATCGATTTAGGTTGTTTGGCATTGACCAATAACTTTATTGGGTTAATTGAACCCTAATCGGGTCGGGTTCGGGTTTGTGCGGATCCGGATGTTACATTTAATGCTGTCCGAATGCTCCTCGTGCATAGAAACCTCCTATAATTGTTAAAGTACGCGTCTAGATGGGTAATTGGATCTCTCCAGGATCCAGTTACCACATGCATTGTATGTACTCAGTAAGAGAATTATAGTCCTACACCCCATGAACTCATATTTAGTTCTACATCATATATGAGTGGGACTTGGTCATATTGGAGGGGCTATATAAGAAGCCTTGTACCCCATGTACTCAGTAAGAGAATTATAAAGAAGTCTCCAGTCCTTTGAGGCCTTTTACTCTGGTTTCATTCTGCTCCTTACGAAGTAGGGTTCCACTTAAACGCACGTGTTAAGTTAGAGTCTAGGGTTTATTCTTGAAGATTTATTTTATTATGTTCTTTGATCATTGAGATCTATTCGAGAAAAGAGTGGTTCCAACTATTTTGTTCTAGGGTTGGTTCTGTTACATGCCTATCCTGCACATATCCGCAAATTCTGAAGATCACCATCAAATTCAAGAAAATTTTAGGGTTTCCGATGAAACCTGCAGCCACCACCAACGATGATCAGATCCGTCTCCAACTTGCATGATCATCAACAGTGCTTCCTCATGGCAAATTCCTAGTCAGTCTACAACACCAAGACTGAGTAAATTTTCGTTTCTGAGATCAATCAGTCGCTAGAATAATGGCAATCCACATCGATTTCATGCTTCAGCTATACAAGTACAGTCAAAGTTCTATGCCTTGATCCCCATCGGGAAAGCCTGGCGGAATAGAAGAAACCTAGTAGATCTCAAAGCCACACAAGTAACAACGACGATGCAAGATAATTCTAGCACGACGGTGCAATCTATAGAAACCCTCAGCATTGCTACATCACACACAAAGGTGTGTAAAGAAGTAGTCTTATGGACTAGAACGATGCTCAAGCACCCTGCTCACCTCATGCGCCCACACACTCCAAGCCATCTTCTAGGCAGCAACCAAAGCCTCCTCCAAAATCATGGGTGGAGATGGGTTAGCTCCAAGCATTGCCACCAACAGCCATTGGATGACGCCCGGATCCAGAAGCCCTACGTCTGCATCTCCCATCGCAAATGCACTTACAAGAGAACCCCAAGCAAAGAATCCTATATGTTGTGATCTCCTCCACGCGATCCCATGCACGTGACTCCAGCCGCCAACTTCAAGCGATGATTACATAGGATGAAATGCATCATCGTGTGCCATGCTTTGAAGGAATAGGTTCCCAACCCATCGAGGGACCCTATTCGATGTGAAAAAAGAGAGCCCAACACCTTTAAAAAAAAGAGAGAAAATGAGGGGGAGAGAGTTCTCTCACACGGTTTAAAAAACAGACCGAACTGGTCGGTCGGACCAGTTCGACAAGGAACTGACGTCAATCTGATCAGTTCGAACGGTTCTATGGAAATTATATAAAAATTAAATCAAGAAAGAAAGTGTGTTCGATCGTCGGTTCGGTTCAATTCAACCAAACCGATTTGAATAGATTTAAGATTCCACAAATTCAATTTTGTAAAGCAATAATCCTACCCAACTCCCGTCCTTTCTTCCTCCATTGAAACCTACATATGCAAACCATTCCTATGCATAACAACGGTTCCCCCATGCCTCCTCATTGTCGCAAGCAACCTCCTCGTAGTCGTGCCTCCTCGTTGCCACCCAATGACCCCTCATCATCACTCGTTGACCTCCTTGTCATTGCAAGCCGACCTCCAGCCTCCTCGTCGACATTAATCACCACAAGACCTCTTGGTATCTCGATAACACCTAAGAGTCTTTATCTCTGAATAGTGAATGTACATGGTGGTGAATCTGGAGGTTTTTGTTTGTTTACTTTTGTTTAATTAGACCAAAAATTGAGTTTAATCACTCTCCCTATTGGAAACTCGAACTTGTGTGTGACATTGGGGGTGGGGGGGGGGGGTATTTTCTAGTATTATGCAAAACGTGTATGTTATAAAGTTGATGGTGCTCATAGATATAGATAATATAACCAAATGTATTGCTCAGGAACTCCAATGGATGCGTTCATAATTAAATGTGGCATATAGATAATATAAATTCCTTGTCATTCAACAACGTAGCTATAAACTTAAAGAAATCATAGAGTGTATGTGATATAGATGATATAATCAAATGTGAGATAAAATAAAATTCAAGATGAGATAAAATAAAATTAAGGATGATATTAGGACTGTAACTTATAGCATGTTGTTGTTTCAAGGCTAGTTTTTTATTCGATGTATACGGTATACCATGTGTAATTTTTTAAATGAATGGATTTATCTAAGTTGTTTGATAAAACTATTATTTTTATCTATGCTAATTTGCAAGGTCATAACTTGATATTTAAACTAAATGTATCAAATGAGACCTTACATTTTTCATCTTTCATCTGTTTGTTGATTAATCTTCTTTATATTGATCTTACTCGTCATCTGTAACATGTTATTCTTCGAAAGATTCAGTAGTTGTTTGTAAACACATGTGCATATAATATAATCCAATTTTCTCGATTCAGAAAATCGGTTTGGCCGGTCCAACTAGAAAATTCTGCTAGGTCTGATTTTTTCGGATCGATAAGAATGATGATATCATGTTGAGGGCATTGCCAGTATGCCCGATTTGAACCAACAGTCCGACCTAGACCAAACCGACGATTGGTCGGTTCAACTTCAAATCCTATTTTTAAAACCTTGTTCTCTACTACAAAAGTGGGTGAAATTTTTGGAGGCCCGCATCTATTGATTGATAAGGGAGCAGGGGACATTTGGACCCAAAGATGGGCTGCTACAGAAAAAAGGAGATATTTCCAGACCTGATTAGGCTGTATTCAGAAAAAAGGGGGCTCTATTTGGTTATATTTTGGCCCAACTGACCCGGATCGAGAAAAAAAGGAGGCCCACGAAAAATTTAGGGCAAGCGAGAAGCCATGAAAAAAAGAGAGATGGCTTAAAAACGAAAAAGCTGAGTAAAAAGATATTGTGATTTTTTTTCTCCTATTCATTTCTTCTCCCAATTTAGCCGAGTGTCCTCATTTTCCGATAAGTATGGGAGAAAGGGAGGTATTGTGTAGAGATTCAGATTCAAACTCTACCATTCAGTTTCAGACTCTATAATTTTTCGAGGCACTCGATGTTCGAGTGATCTTATTTCTTCGAGTTCTCCGGAGAGAGACTCAGTTCAGCCTCCATCTCCAGCGACTGTAAACTCATGTACAATATTCACATAGCCTCCTCCAGTGGTCGTGAACTTTGGTACGAATATTCTCATGGACTTCTTCAATCCTTCCGAGATCCCTATGAGAGTGACTCACTACTCAGATCTACGTATAGATATTCCCACATTGCCATTTGTTTATCCCTTCACATATGCGGATCAGTTTTCCACACGTTGCCTAGATTCCAATATGTTGCGGGCCAAAGTACTCCACTGAGGAGAGTCATTCTAGTACCAGTGGCTCTGATAGACGCAGTACAGTGTACACGAGCCAATCATTGATCCAGATGTCTCTATGAATTGTCGTTCGCACCCAGCGCTCTAGTTCCTCCTCACCAGCATGACATGAGAAGCAACATCCTTAGTAGGCAACCAACAATGTATGCGTTGAGTTCATATTTTTCGTAGTGTCATGTATTCAATAAGTGATTTCCTTCTTTCTATTTGTCCAAGCTGAGCATTGCATGCTCCATCTTGAGGGAGAGTATTGCATCTAGATAGGTAATTGGATCTCTCCATAATCCAATTTCCCCACTAACTCATGTTTAGTCCCACGTGGTATAAGAGTAGGACTTGGTCATAATGGTGAAGCTATATAAGAAGCCCCATATCCGATGTATTCGGTGAGAGAAATATAGTGAAATATCCTGCCCTCTGAGGCCTTCTCATGTGGTTTCATCCCGTTCCTTAGGGAGTAGGGTTCCACGTAAACCCGTTTGTTCTTCATGTTACTTTATCTCTTTTTCTTTGATTATGCTTCTATATTATCCTTTTCTGTAATGACCTATCAGGAAGATGGAAGCAAAAACTTCAAAAAAACAAGAGGATTTGCTCCTTATAGCAGATATGGATGAAAGGACTGCAACAGACTGTGATTACAATTCCGAAAAAATCAGCATCTGTGGTGAAGAGTGAAACCTCATTTTTCCAAAGAGCATAAAAGCCTATTCTAAACAACATGCATGTAGCAGATAGAAAAAAGGTCAGCACAAGAATAAACTTATTTAAAGAAAAAGGGCCAACATCGTATAGATGAGTGCCCAAAAACTTCACCATTTATCACCAAAAGTTATTACTAGCCTATTGTACGGCACAACAATAAATAGAAATAGCAAGTTAGGATGAGAAAAATTCATCCAAGAGGTATGTTACGAAACATATTGCCCCTATACGGTCGTCAATATTTTTTTGTTATGTACCATAGGTACGCTCCCTCTTCAAGAAGCGGCTTTGCCCTTAAAGTTTTCATGAGTTACATACCAGTGAGAGCCGCCTCTTAAAGAGGTAACTTTACCGTGAGTTTTGTGTTACATACCAGTGAGGCTTGTAACATCCGGGAATTCGCGTAAACTCGAACTCGTCCGATTTTGGGTCTAATGAACTCAAAAACGTTGTCGGTCAATACTAAACAACCTAAAATGACCAATTGATCATGAATCAAAAGTCGTTCGGACGAAATCGACCAAAAATCGGTCCCTTCGTAATGCGCGCCGCGAAAAGCCGCGACGCAAATTCGGAAACTGCGAAACGAACCGAGACCGTCATTAGATCCGATTCGACGATACAAGACCAACGGAATCGACCGTTCGTCAATCGGAGGTCGTTTGATATTTTTAAATCGTAAAATTTAACCTCAAACCGAAACCGTATCACGAAAATTTCGGCCATCCAAACCCGACCGGAAGTATATCAATATTATACTCATATTGACCGTCGTTCTAAGACGATCAAATCAAGATCTTACGCGTCGAAATCCGGCATTCGACGCGCTAATACGGATGACTTTTGTGTCTTAAATAAATACAAATAATAGTTAAAAGATGGTTGTAAAAAAAATAATTTTTTATTTTTCTTAGTGACTGTGCACAGACAGTGCAGTACATCCGTTTGTTTTTATTTTATTTTTTATATCCTCTAATGTCTCGGCCTTCTTTGTTGTACTCCACTTGGACCCAACAATCCCTCCACATGTACACTTACAAGCTTTCCTTGACCCTATAAATATCCCAAATCTCTCAGCCGATGGACCTTGAGTTTCCCAAACTTTGTTTTCTTCTTCCCCTGCTGGAACTCCATCCCACAGTCTGTTACTCCTGCTCCATTTCAACAAAATCCACTGCTGAAATTTTTTTCAGCAGCCTTGAAAGCTGCTCTGCTGCTCCTTTTGAAGCACCAAAGGTGTTGGAAGCCCTTGTTGTGTGGTCAAAGATCTTCTCCAACAATTGTCCTGCAGTTGCAAGGCTAGAAGACCTACTGCATGTTTGTTTATCTCCAGATTTTGGGGAAAAATCAAGAGGTAACATCCTATATCCCTATCTTCTTTTGCTGCCAAACATGAGTTTTTAACATAGGTTGGTCATATACATTTCATTATCTAAAGTTAAAAGTTTTTTTTAGTGATATACATTTTTATTTTAATCCCTGATGGGGTTACCCATAATTATGGAGTTTGGTTTGGGAATTTGAACACTGTAAATAGCACTCGTATATGAAAAAAAAATGGAGAGGGGACTGGTTTTGGAAATTTAATTCTTTAATTAGTGTCTGTAAAAAAAAATATAATAATAGTTTGAAACTGTATACCCATATCTGCTATTCTATTAAAACATTCAAAATGCAAAACTTTTACGGAAATTCCCTAGAAATCCTTTTCCCTTTTTGACAAGAATTAAATGGGTAGAGCAGGCATCATATACCTTACCTATTCATGCAAAATCTTAGGCTATAAATCATCATGCTATCTAATTGGGGGTGGAATCTTAAAAAGAACTCTTTTGTTTTTCTGACTGTTCAATTTACCATTCAATTGACATGGACCATACCTAATTATAATCATTGATGACTCTTCATCAAGCTACTACCTAATTCCTCACCAATTTACCATTCAATTGGGTGTATTCACCTGTACATATATGTTAATGTTATTTATGAACTTAAGAACATATCTCAACCTTTTTATAATTCTTCTATTTTTTAATTTCCATTACTTATAAAGATTTCTAAGCTCATCTCTTGAAATACGAAACAACTAACTCATAATGAGAAAAAGCACTACGTCTAGCTTGTAATAAGAGAATGCACCAGGTGATTAATAGACATCAAAACTCCCTACCATCTACCATCTTTTTCCTCCCTGGATTTGTTAGCCACTTTTGCTTGATTTGGTAGGATTGGTTGTCGATCTCCATGAGAAAATGAAATTGTTATTATCGGTATACGTTGGTAATTTACATCATCTTAGCATCAAAGTTTTAGATGTTGTTAGGACAATATATAAATTAATTATTTATGTAAAATCACGGAATAAATGGGCCAGTATTGGTCTCTTGATAGTTTAAATTGATACATGAGAGCTTTGGGATTTCATTCTAGCTACCTTCTTTTTCCATTTTGAGGGGTATGGATTTAACATTTCGAATTGGAGGATGGGATAATGCAACAGTAATATATTACCGATAAATTTTGATCAAATTCTGGATTGGTTATAACCATTTACATTAGTAAGGTTGAGATTGATGAATAGAGTTGTAAGTTAACTACATATTAGATTAAGAAAGAAAGGTGAAATCTTATACATCTCTATGATGGAGAATCGTTGATGATTGTTATATGTGCCGGTCATGGTGACCCTTCCAATAAGTGACTTCTATTAGTATGATGATAAAAATGATGACCTATGATCATAAGGACTGATCATCTACATAAATCATTATTTAGGATATACCCTACCAATTTTTGCTCACTATAGAGAAGAGTTATTATGAGATACCCAAATAAGATAAGTTGACTATAGTAGAGGTCAAGAAAGGATGGTGTTGAATAAATGATGTCAATCAAAAATGCTGGTCATGGTGACTTTTAACATGACCATGCGAGGGCGCGGTGACCCTCAACTGGGCGGGAGAATAGGAAGCCCAGCTAGGGCAGCGACCGCTTAATGTGCGGGTCTAGGATCCCAGTCTTTTACACGGTTTTTACGCGAGCTCGCAGTGTTTTTACGCCTCGTTGGGATCCTGGCTTTAGACCAGTTCTGTTGACCCTGTCTTTAGGATACCCAGGCGGGAGATCCTTGGTTTTCAGTTTTTCGTACGAGCTCGTCCGCCCATACTAGTCGGGCAGTTTCTAGAGTGACTTTTCTAGGGAGTCTCTCTCACCCGTCTCAGTGGCGTAGTTGGGGAGTAGACCTATCCCTCTATTGGACCGCGCTTCCAATTAGAGGGCGAGACGGAAGAGCCATTTGTAGGCTTCTTCACCGCTTGAGTTACTTCGCCAAACAGACTTGGCGATTCTATATCTAGATCATCCATATCTACATCTACAATATCTGGAGCTATATCTGAAACATTGAAGTTGAGAAGTTATGATCAAAAGACCATTCTCTCTACCCAAGAATTTAAATAAATTAATAGATCTTTACAAATCTCAACTTTTCCATTTTTCACTCACCAACATGATCTCTGAAGAAAATGATATATGCATTTACGCTCATACACTCATGATTACGCAACTGCTATATAAATATGATATATGGGAAATGCCGGGTTCTGGGGGAAAACATCAGAAACACATTACAAACAAACCTCTTTTTACTTACGCAAGTAGATGTAAATTTTACTGGTACCACCTTTCTACTTGCTTGCTTTTGTACATATTTAATGTCCAGTTATTTTTATAAGTTTTTAGGAGGTACCAGCAATGGTTGATGCCTCTTCTTTCCTATTGTGTTTGGCAGGCAAACAGCCTGCTGTGCAGTAGCTATACATGGTTCCAGGAGATAGAGTTTATACCCGACGGTATGGATTTTTTTTGTGTCAGTTTTTGTTCAGATAATGATGTAAATGCTATCTCTTTTGTATCACACTTTGGGATATATGTTGTACTGGAAGATCCTTGTACATGTTGTAACTTGATATGAATATTAATGAAAAGAAAATTTTGGTGCCATTGTCTCTTTTACTTTGTGGTTGTGTGATGGAAATGAATGTCATAATTACGCGAAAAATTTTCCCTGCTTTCTACAACTTCTGCGATCAATGTGAATGAAATATTGCGAATTTTGTCGTAAACGGGTACCCGGATCCTGAGGGGTTCACAGTTTGGTATCAGAGCAGTGGTACTCCGATACGCACATTCGCGGTATTATAATTCCGATCGCATTAAGTTCTCAAATTGCGACAGTCTTCTGACTTGTCGTAAATCCGAGAAGGGAAATATGACATTCATATTCAATAACCACAGATGTCACCAATTTCATTAATTTTCATATTATATCCCAAGAAGAGAAAAGCATTTATGATAAATATCTGTCTATGGCATTTTTATGACTAATTATGGTTCTCATGTAGAGCCATGTTATCCCGACCAGACCAGGAGATGACTAACCAACTAGCACACATACTGACTACTCTTATCGACCTTTCCATGTTCTATTTGATTCTGGTATGACACGCTCTTTTCTTGCTTCGAGTCTACTAGCCTCTTTAGATAGAGTCTCAAAGACTCTCTTCCTCATATCACATACAAGGGCCAGGTGGTCAGTTGTTTATCATTTCCCTGATAGTCAGGCAATTGCCCGTACTGATTGGCGGTCACGAGATGATCTACTCTTACAACTTGATGAGTTCGACTTGATTTTGGGCATGGATTGATTATCCGCTCATCATGCACTTGTTGATTGCTTTAGGAAGACGGTTGTCTTCAGGATTCCAGATCTACCCGAGTTTACTTTTGAGGGTACTATACACAACTCTACCATGGAGTACATCTCAGTATTGCGGGATCAGCGACTTGTTGATCAGGGTTGTGATTCATACCTTGCATTTGTGCATGAGGTATCTGATCAGGAGCCGATGACACAGGACATCCGAGTAGTATCAGAATACCCTGACGTGTTTCCTGACGAGCTACCAGGATTACCTCCCGAGAGAGAGATCGAGTTCGAGATTACATTGTTGCCAGATATACAACCGATCTCTATGGCACCTTATCGTATGGCACCAGCCGAGTTGAGGGAGCTAAAGGTGCAGTTGCAGGAGTTGCTTGATATGGGATTCGTGAGGCCGAGCACTTCACCTTGGGGTGCTCCGGTTCTATTTGTCAAGAAGAAGGATGGATCCATGAGGTTATGTATTGACTACAGGCAGCTGAACAAGAGAACGGTGAAGAACCGTTATCCTTTGCCGCGCATCGATGATTTATTCGATCAGCTCCAGGGATCTTCGATTTTCTCGAAGATCGATCTTCGCTCAGGCTACCATGAGCTGAGGATTCACGAGTCGGATATTCCGAAGACAGCCTTCAGGACTCGCTATGGACACTATGAGTTTGTGGTGATGCTGTTTAGGCTCACCAATGTACCTGCGTCTTTCATGGATATGATGAACAGGATTTTCCATCCATACTTGGACAAGTTTGTAGTGGTGTTCATCGATGATGTGCTCATTTACTCACGGAATGAATGTGATCATGTGAATGATCTACGGATTGTCTTAGATACATTACGGGAGCACAAGCTATATGCCAAGTTAAGCAAGTGTGAGTTCTGGTTATCCCAGGTCTCATTTCTCAGGCATATCATTTCTGGAGCAGGCATTGCAGTTGATCCTTCGAAGATAGATACAGTTATGTCTTGGGAGCAGCCCAAGACAGTTACTCAGATTCGGAGCTTCCTCGGATTAGCGGGCTATTACAGACGCTTTGTCAGCGGATTTTCACGCATTGTTCGCCCTCTGACACGGTTGACGCAGAAGGGAGTTCCATTCATTTGGGACGATTCATGTGAGCAAGCCTTCCAGATACTGAAGGAGAGATTGACTACAACGCCCATTCTTGCTCTTCCTTCAGGCACTCAGGACTATGCAATCTATACAGATGCATCTGGAGAAGGTCTGGGAGCAGTGTTGATGCAAAGAGGACAGGTGATTGCTTATGCATCACGACAGTTGAGACCGCACGAGCAGAGATACCCCACACATGACTTAGAGTTGGCGGCAGTTGTCTTCGCCTTGAAGATCTGGCGCCGCTACCTATATGGGGTGAATTTCGAGATTTTCAAAGATCACAAGAGTCTGAAGTACATCTTTGATCAGAAGGAGCTAAACATGCGACGGCGGAGATGGCTCGAATTGCTGAAGGATTATGATTGCACAATCTCTTATCATCCCGGTAAGGGAAACGTGGTGGCTGATGCACTTAATAGTAGAGCGCATGTTGATGGTACGGCGAACTGGCTATACACGTGGGATACGCTTGCAGCTTTGACCGATTGGCATCCTCATGAGAGCGCATCCATTTCTACCGCCGTGCCTCCACGATACAGTAGTCTTTGGGATCGTATTGTAGAGGGACAGAAGACCGATCCTTGGATCCGAGATAGATACATGCGCACCATCAAGGACGAATTTGACGATTTTGTCGTGGCAGAGTCTATTTTATGGAAGGCAGGACGGGTCGTTGTACCCAATGACGAGCAGCTTCGCAAAGACATTCTGGATGGGGCACACAGTTCACGATTATCTATCCATCCAGGCAGTACGAAGATGTACCGCGATCTGCGTCGACATTTCTGGTGGGATGGAATGAAGCGCAATGTAGCGCTACATGTTAGCAGATGCATGACCTGTCAAATGGTCAAGGCTGAGCACATGAGACCACCAGGATTACTGCAGTCTCTCCCCATTCCCGAGTGGAAGTGGGAGAGCATTTCTATGGATTTTATCACAAGTTTGCCGAAGACACTGGGTGGCCATGATTCCGTTTTGGTCGTTGTTGATAAGTTGACCAAGTCAACCCATTTCATACCTGTCAACACGACTTACACTCCATCCAGGTTGGCCAAACTCTATGTGCAGAACATTATCAGGCTGCATGGTATACCATGAGAGGTGGTGTCTGATAGGGATTCAAGATTTACCATGGTATACCATGATGGTGTTGAATCAATGATGTCAATCAAAAATGCTGGTCATGGTGACTTTTAACATGACCATGCGAGGGCGCGGTGACCCTCAACTGGGCGGGAGAATAGGAAGCCCAGTTAGGGCAGCGGCCGCTTAATGCGCGGGTCTAGGATCCCAGTCTTTTACACGGTTTTTACGCGAGCTCGCAGTGTTTTTACGCCTCGTTGGGATCCTGGCTTTAGACCAGTTCCGTTGACCCTGTCTTTAGGATACCCAGGCGGGGGATCCTTGGTTTTCAGTTTTTCGTACGAGCTCGTCCGCCCATACTAGTCGGGCAGTTTCTAGAGTGACTTTTCTAGGGAGTCTCTCTCACCCGTCTCAGTGGCGTAGTTGGGGAGTAGACCTATCCCTCTATAGGACCGCGCTTCCAATTAGAGGGCGAGACGGAAGAGCCATTTGTAGGCTTCTTCACCGCTTGAGTTACTTCGCCAAACAGACTTGGCGATTCTATATCTAGATCATCCATATCTACATCTACAATATCTGGAGCTATATCTGAAACATTGAAGTTGATAAGTTGTGATCAAAAGACCATTCTCTCTACCCAAGAATTTAAATAAATTAATAGATCTTTACAAATCTCAACTTTTCCATTTTTCACTCACCAACATGATCTCTGAAGAAAATGATATATGCATTTACGCTCATACACTCATGATTACGCAACTGCTATATAAATATGATATATGGGAAATGCCGGGTTCTGGGGGAAAACATTAGAAACACATTACAAACAAACCTCTTTTTACTTACGCAAGTAGATGTAAATTTTACTGGTACCACCTTTCTACTTGCTTGCTTTTGTACATATTTAATGTCCAGTTATTTTTATAAGTTTTTAGGAGGTACCAGCAATGGCTGATGCCTCTTCTTTCCTATTGTGTTTGGCAGGCAAACAGCTTGCTGTGCAGTAGCTATACATGGTTCCAGGAGATAGAGTTTATACCCGACGGTATGGATTTTTTTTGTGTCAGTTTTTGTTCAGATAATGATGTAAATGCTATCTCTTTTGTATCACACTTTGGGATATATGTTGTACAGGAAGATCCTTGTACATGTTGTAACTTGATATGAATATTAATGAAAAGAAAATTTTGGTGCCATTGTCTCTTTTACTTTGTGGTTGTGTGATGGAAATGAATGTCATAATTACGCGAAAAATTTTCCCTGCTTTCTACAACTTCTGCGATCAATGTGAATGAAATATTGCGAATTTTGTCGTAAACGGGTACCCGGATCCTGAGGGGTTCACAAGGCTTGCATACGGTACACAACAAAAAAAATATCGGTGATCGTAGGGAGCCAATATATTTCGGAACATACCTCCTAGACGAATTTTCCTCAGGTTAGGATACATGTTCAAGCATCTTCTAAATTCCGATCACCAGACACTTTCTAGAACTATTAAGAGCAAAATCGTAACCACAAAAAATCTTTTGAGTTCCTGAACTGGCAAGGGTCTGAGAGAGACCATTCGTGTTAAAATTGACTATTGTTCCCGTTTATTTCGAACTATCTATGTAGTGTTGGGCATCGAAATTTGGATATTTGTAGCGAAAGAATAATAAAATAATATAATGAACCCCATTTTTGTTTGTCTAGATATTATATCTAGTGATAGAAAAAAAAATATTTTTTCATTCTTTTTCCCTCCTTTCAATCAAAATAACAACAAATACAATTTTTATTTCTATCAACAATAACAAAGCCTTTTCCCACATCAAGTAGGGCCAGCTACGAGAAATTCCTTGCCTTCGTTCAGATCTATCTTGGATCATTCTCTAGCTTAGATCAAAAAAAACTAAGATCCATTTGTATAGTCTCATTCCAACACTTCTTGGGTCTTCCTTGTCCTCTCTTAGCTAGCTCAACATCCCAAAACTCGCATCGTATTGGTGCATCAGCTGGCTTCTTTTGCAAATGGTCAAACCACCTTAAATGGTTATCTTGCATTTTATCCTTGATCGGAGCTACACCAACTTTCCTTCTAATTGAATCATTCTGAATCCGATATTTGTGTGTGTGTGTGTCCACGCATCCACCTTAGCATTTTCATTTCTGCTACTGACATTTTCTACACATGCATATGGTTCATAGGCCAACATTCAGATCCATAGAGCATAGCAGGTATCACGACTGCTTCGTAAAACTTTCCTTTATTTTTAAAAGGATTTTTCTTGTCACAAAGAATAGTAGAGGCTCCTCTCCACTTTAGCCACTATGCATCTATTTTATTAGTAACATCTCCATCAATTCCAATCATGTTGCAAAATAGATCCCAAGTATCTAAAAGAATCTCTCTTCTGAATGCTATCGTCACCAATCTTCACCTCAATTCCTTCACCACTGCTTCCATCAAAAGTGCACTCCATATAGTGTACACCGAGTATCACATCAAATTTTATTTATATAGCGTTAAATAAAAATTCGACTGACATTTTCATTTGGTAGAATTGCTATGCATTAGGGTCCACTCCAGCATCCAGAAATTGGTTAATTGGTAAACATACATGCATTTGGTGTCCCGCCCAAGAAAGAGATCCAAGTCCCAGTAACCCACCAAATAGTGATTCAACATGGATTCTACATCTTGAAACCAAGTCAATTAGGCAACTCCTTCTAATCCCTCATAACGTTCACAATGACGACAGAATTGGGGTGCAAAAACTTCAAGGAACCAAGAGAGTTGGCTCCTTACAGCGGATGCAAGACGGGGAAATGAAGGAGACCATTATTACAACTGAAACAACCCAGATCAATTCTGTGGAGGGGACAGCTAACCTCCATTACAGTGCTAGCACAGGAATTGTGGCATGCGCTCAAAATAAACAGTGCAAAGGGAGATGGGTGGGCAAAGCACAAGGCCCTAGGATTTACCTGCTCTAACTCTAGCTTGCAGGAAAATTAAGAAACCATGAAATTTAATCCATTACTTCCAATATTACCAAGGAAAAACACCTTCAAGTGAGCACCAGGTTCACTCTTGTAGAGATAGTTTCTAGTATTAATAATTGTTTCCGTATTTTGTTGCTATTTCTCTCTTTTATTTAGACATTCATGTAATTTACCCATAAGGCCTCTCCCTATATAAGAGAGCCTAGGGTTTTTCTATGAAGTACAACAAAGACTCTTTTCTTCTAACATGGTATCAGAGCCGCCCTAGGGCTCTCTACCCGCCGCCCCTCCCTTCCCCACCCGCCGCCCCTCTCTCCTTCTCTCGTCGAGCCGGCTTAGGGCTCCCAGCCGCACCCTCCCAGCGGCCCCTGCCGTCCCCATCGCTTCCAGCAGCACCTCCCAGGGGCTCCCGGTCGCCAACAGCCCCAGCCAGGCCCCTTTGCGGCCCCCGCCGCCCCCTCCGAGCAGCTCCTTGCCGTCGCCAAGGGCTCCCACGCCGCCCCGAGCGGCCATCTGCCGCCGCCAGCGCCTTCCAGGCGCTGCCCAGCCACCCAAAGCTGCTCCGAGCGGCCCTCCCACGCCGCCACTGGTTCCCAGCCGCACCTGCGGCGTCCCAACTGTGTCCGTAGGTCATCCTCTGGCCTCCAACAGTCCATAGCCGGTCGTCTCGAGACGATTCAAGGGCTGTAAGCTTCATTGGAGGCGTGCCCTAGACTCCTTCTCTTCCGATTTATGGATTTGAGTGCGTAAAGGTCTACACACGTACTCAAATCTAATGAAGTTGGTGTAGACATTCATCAACGTGTCTGGTTTCCCTTCGTCTTCTTCGAGCAGCACTATGTCAGAATCGAAAGTCGATTTGCCCTCCACCGGCGCATTCAAAGGTCCAGCGCCGATAGTGAAGATGGACGGGTCTAACTATGAGCTATGGGCTATGCAGTTCATGAGCCTCATGAAATCAAATGGTAAGAAACACATTCTTACCGAAGATGAGTCTGCGGAGAAGACAGGGATCTATGCCTCATGGGAGGCTGATGACGCTTACGCGAAAGTCTGGCTGTCCGGTACGTTGACAATGGAGATAGCTAACGATGTCCTCCATCAGCCAAGTGCTAAGGCGATGTGGGACATCCTTGCTGCTACATATTCGCAAGTGCGAAATGAGACAAAGATGTTCCAGCTTCAACATGATATTTTTACGATGAAGCAGGCCGGCAGACCTCTCCATTCTCTATACACATCCCTGAGAGGGATGTTTGAGAAGCTATACAGTACCATTCCTCTGACAGCCACTCCGGAGCAGCAGAAGACGTTTCGGAATGCCACCATGGTGGGTGTTCTACTTGCAGCTCTCGATCTTGAGTATGATGCTGCCAGGTCACAGATTCTAGCAGACGCGGTTATTCCTCCAGTAGAGGATGTCTACAGAAGGCTCAGCCGCATTCCAGTTTCCTCCAGCTCTTCTACTCCACCCCCATCTGCGATGGCAGCTTCGCGTGGGAGAGGTGGACCGCCTTCTGGACGTGGTCATGGACGTGGTCGTGGACCTCCAGGAAGAGGTCGCTTCAGTCAGATGTGCTCGTATTGTCACAGAACTGGACACTCAGAGGAGACATGCTATTCAAAGCATGGGTTCCCAGCATCGGCACGGGTTGCAGAGCATTCACAGTCTCCATTACCGTCTACTGCAGATCAGAGATTTGACGAACTTGTGGCCCGGCTCCGCGATATTATGCCACATTCTTCTGGTGATTCGTCTGGTAGCCCTTCAGACATTGCTGCCACAGCCTCTGCCAGTTCATCCGCTGCAGCCAGTAGCTCAGGTAGTTCATCAGCACACATACATTCTCATGATATATCTGACTGGGTTATAGATTCCGGAGCTACACATCATCTCTGTCGAGATAAGGGACGATTACGGGCCTACAAGGATATTCAACCAGGCCGCTCAGTACAGATAGCAGATGGTACCCACTCACCCCTTGTTGGACAGGGGGAGGTTTCCTTATCCACCACTATACAACTGCAGAATGTTTTACATGCTCCTGAGTTCTCACTGAATTTGCTGTCTATTAGTCAGATTACAAAGGATTTGAATTGTCGTGCTATTTTTGACCCGTCTTCTGTTATTTTTCAGGACATACTCACGGGCAAGGTGATTGGTTGTGGCTCTGAGCAAAATGGTTTATATCGGCTGGTTCGAGAATCCTATGCTGGCGTCTCTTCTCACTCCGCTGGACCAGTCTCTCCTTACATTTGGCATCTTCGATTTGGTCACTTTCCGATCCAGAAAATGCGCCATCTTCTGCCCCAGATCTCTCCAAGTTCGTCGTTTCGCTATGAAACTTGTCAGTTGGGAAAGCATCATAGGTCGAGCTTCCCAGGTCGTCAGAGTCGGAGCAGTAGCTCCCCTTTTGAGTTGTTACATATAGATATATGGGGTCCGAGTCGTGTTCCCGATCACCACGGACACAGGTTTTATCTAGTTGTCGTCGATGATTTTTCTCGTGTCTCTTGAGCATTTCTTTTGAAGAATAAATCAGAAGCAGGAGATGTTATCAAAAATTTGGTTAATGAAGTACAGAATGTTTTCTCTTCCTCTGTCAAATATGTTCGAACTGACAATGCCCTGGAATTCTGTACATGCTCTCTTTCCCTATTTCTTTCATCGAAGGGTATTATTCACCAAACCACCTGCACATATACTTCCCAACAAAATGGTGTGGCGGAAAGAAAACAACGCCATCTCTTGGACATTACTCGTACACTGTTGATTCAAAGTTGTGCCCCTATTTCTTTCTGGGGGGATGCTGTCCTTACTGCATGCTATCTAGTCAACAGAATGCCGTCCTCTGTCCTTGGAGAGAAGATACCTATCTCTCTTATCTTTCCAGACAAGGAGCTCTTCTCTCTACCGCCACGTGTCTTTGGCGCTGTGGCATTTGTCCATCGCCTATCTCCTGGACTTGATAAACTCTCTCCAAGAGCAGTCAAGTGCGTCTTTGTTGGTTACTCCAGAACCCAGAAGGGGTATCGGTGTTATGATCCTACAACCAACAGGTACTTTGTTAGTGCGGATGTCACCTTCTTCGAGTCAGTTATGTATTTCTCGCCAGCTGGGGACAGAATGGTACCATCCACCACCACTGATGATATATATGTTCCACCACCACCTACTTCGAGGTCACCTGAGTCGCCTCCTGTGTCCATACCTACGCCAGCACCACCGCCACCCCCCCCCCCACCTCCTCCCATTCCACATCAAATCATATCACCGTTTCCTAACCATTATACGCGTCGGCCAGGTCCTGCTCAGACTACAGATCAGCCAATCACTACGCCTCAGGTATGTTCAGATGATGTTACCACTGACGGGTCAGGTTCAGTACATGTGCAGGATGACTCATTACATGTGGATACAGATGATGATCTTGATGTTCCGATTGCCATTCGGAAACAGAGACGGCAATGTGCTTCCTATCCATTTGCTTCACAGGTTTCCTTCCACCGACTCACTGGTGATTTTCAGAAGTTTGCCACAGCATTATCTTCCGTGGCCATACCACGGACATACCAGGAAGCATTGAAGAGTGAGTGCTGGAGATTAGCTATGGAAGAAGAAATGGGGGCCTTGCAGTCTCGTGGCACATGGTCTTTGGTCCATGCACCTCCTGATGCATCCGTTGTGAGTTGCAAATGGGTCTTCACAGTCAAATACCATGCAGATGGCACGTTGGATAGGTACAAAGCACGCTTGGTAGCCCGTGGATTTACACAAACATACGGCGTTGACTACATGGATACATTCTCTCCAGTGGCGAGACACTCGACTCTCCGTATTCTCCTGTCTGTTGCAGTGGTTCGTGATTGGAGCATTTCTCAGCTAGATGTCCAGAATGCGTTTCTGTACGGGGACTTACAGGAGGAAGTCTACATGCAGCAGCCACCTGGGTTTACTGCTGAGGGGGAGAAGCATATGGTCTGTAGACTTCACAAGGCGATATATGGCCTAAAACAGAGTCCACGAGCGTGGTTCCAGAAGCTGTCTAATCTAAGAGGTCCAATGCTGATCACTCGTTGTTTGTCCAGAAGTCCTCGGCAGGTACAGTTGTCATAATGGTCTATGTGGATGATATTCTTGTTACAGGAGATGATGTTCAAGGCATAGCAAGAGCGAAGGCATTCCTAGGTCGTCAGTTTGTTACAAAGGATCTTGGAACCCTAAGATATTTTCTGGGGTTGGAATTTGCAAGGAATGCACATGGTTTGGTGATGACACAACGGAAGTACATTACAGACTTCCTGGTTGAGACTGGTATGGATGGGTGCAAACCATCAAGCATCCCCATGGACCCCAGCATGAAGCTATATGATGATGATACTGATGAAGTGGATAAGAGGAGATATAGAGAGATGGTGGGAAAACTCCTCTATATTACTATAACCCGTCCAGACATTGCATTTGCAGTTAGCCGGGTGAGCCAGTTTATGGAGCAGCCAAGACAGGTTCACATGGATGCTATACACATGATACTGAGGTATCTGAAGTCTTCTCCAGGGTTAGGGCTACTATTCAGAAAGGGCGCAGACTTATCCATCTCAGCGTGTGCAGACGCAGATTATGCAGGATGCCCTAAGGATAAAAAATCTACCTCAGGGTTTGCAGTTTATGTTGGAGGCTCTCTGGTGTCTTGGAAAAGCAAGAAACAAACGGTGGTGGCAAGATCCAGTGCAGAATCTGAATACAGGGCAATGGCCCAAGCCAATACGAAAATGATGTGGGTTCGCTCCGTATTAGAAGATTTACATGTAGTTGTACCTCTACCTATGAAGCTTCAATGTGACAATCACGCAGCATTGTTCATTGCCAACAATCCAGCATTTCATGAGAGGACCAAGCATATTGAAGTTGACTGCCATTACACCAGGGACCTGATCCAGAGAGGATTAATAGCCACGGCCCACGTTAGCTCAGGAGACCAAACTGCTGACGTATTCACCAAGCCATTGCTCAGAGGACCTTTTCAGAGATGTTCATCCAAGCTGAGCATGATCGACATCTATGCTCCACCTTGAGGGGGAGTGTAGAGATAGTTTCTAGTATTAATAATTGTTTCCATATTTTGTTGCTATTTCTCTCTTTTATTTAGACATTCATGTAATTTACCCATAAGGCCTCTCCCTATATAAGAGAGCCTAGGGTTATTCTATGAAGTACAACAAAGACTCTTTTCTTCTAACAACTCTCCCTGATGCTGATCAACTCCTACATTCTTTCTTCTTCGGACAGTTTCACAAAATTGGCCTTCCAAAGGTAACAAGTTGCCCATAGATTCAAGTATTCAGAAACAATTGATCTCTCTTTATTTCTCGACTGGGCCAGCCAAGATCTAAATTCAAAACTAGAAAAGATAAACATTAATTTACCAAATATATAAAGTACCATGCTTTTGTTACACAAACCACTTGAAACGATTTAGGTAAACAATCTATACTATGAATGACAAAGAAGAAGCATTCACTAAACTCATCCAGAAGAAGGATACTCACAGCGAATATCTTATCATATTCCTCAAGTAGAACTATAACAATTGCCTGTGCATGGTTAGCAGCTGCTGCAGCTTGCAGTAGTTGAAGTGAGCTATCGCCACCCATAGTAAAATCATCATTCAGCTCACAATCACCAGCAAGAGAGGGCGCAAAAGTAAGGGAGCCATACATGCTGCTACAGCTGACACAGACATTCGATTCTCTAATTTATGCGAAACAACAACCCTCATCATTTCAAGAGACCTACAAAGAAGAATTTGGAAATGAAGTCATTTTAAATGCACTCCAAGTTTAGTGAAAAAGATAAATCAGGCACATACGGTCCAAAATTTACAATGTTGTGAAACAAAATCAGATCAGTGCCTCTTTAATTTTGATTATCCTATACAAAAACAACTCCTTGTTTGCAACTATAATCCTTTACCACCTGAAAAAAGCAGTAGAAATTTCATATTTGGGTGTAATTGTATGAATTTCATTATTTCTTCTCATATCTCTCAGAAGTCAGCATTCAACATGGTTAATGTAGGGTTTGATGGGGCTGCCCCTTGCGGGCAGCCAACATGGCTGTCCCGCCCCATTTTTTCCGTATTTTCTTTGAAAAATTTCACCATGTATATTCATGTATATATCCCTCCTAAATGTCATTCAAATTTCGTTAGAAACAGAGACTAGTACGGCCTCCATCCAGATAGGGTCGATTTAAAAAATCCTACGACTGTTAAAAAATGATTGTCTGGATGGAGGTCATACGAGTCTCTGTTTCTGACGAAATTTGAATGACATATAGGAGGGATATAGAGATGAATATACATGGTGATATTTTTCCAAACAAATAAAAAAAAAATTGCGGAAAAAATGGGACAAGGCAGCCATGTTGGCTGCCCGCAAGGGGCAGCCCCATTTTTTCCTATTATGTATACGATTTTGTGTAATATATTTGCTATTATCATCAAATATGTCGTGCATTTTAACCCATAAGCTGCACAGATATTCAATCTCCTCCATCAGGGTGAGTCACCCATCCCAACATATGGGTCTATATGCTTAATCAACGAGCCTAGAGGAACACTAGCACCCTATACCAGCCAACCCACCTCCATAGGGGCTTGGAACCAGCACCTAAGGCTTGAGATATTGATATCAATATCATATCGGTCTGGAAAGGAGTATATCGAATATATCGTACATATCATTGGAAATCTTGTAAATGGCTCAAAAAAGTTTTATCGTAAACTAATACATCATCGTTTGTGAAACAATAAGTAATATATAAATACATTACCCTCCGTCTCCTCCGACCCCCTGCCCCGACCCCCTCCGACCCCCACCGTCCCCGACCCCCCTGCGCCCCCTCCGACCCCCCTGTGCCCCCATCCTACAGCCCTCCCTCCCACCTGTAGCCCTCCCTCCCGCCCCCGCCCCCGCCCTCCCACCCTGCACAGCCCTCCACCCCTGCAGCCATACCCCTCCCCATACCTATACCAGCCAACCCACCTCCATAGGGGCTTGGAACCAGCACCTAAGGCTTGAGATATTGATATCAATATCATATCGGTCTGGAAAGGAGTATATCGGATATATCGTACATATCATTGGAAATCTTGTAAATAGCTTAAAAAAGTTTTATCATAAACTAATACATCATCGTTTGTAAAACAATAAGTAATATATAAATACATTACCCTCCGTCTCCTCCGACCCCCTGCCCCGACCCCCTCTGACCCCCACCGTCCCCGACCCCCCTGCGCCCCCTCTGACCCCCCTGCGCCCCCATCCCACAGCCCTCCCTCCCACCTGTAGCCCTCCATCCCGCCCCCGCCCCCACCCTCCCACCCTGCGTAGCCCTCCACCCCTGCAGCCCTGCCCCTTCGCTTCCCTTCCACCGACCCCTGCAGCCCTCAAACCTTTCCCTCCCTATTGCAGCTTTCCCCGACCCACTACACAACCCTTCCCCTTCATTCCTCTTCCTTGCCCTACTTTGCACCGACCCCTGCAGCCCCTCTCTCCCACAGCTCTCCTCTCTTAGCCTCTTCCAGAGGCTACCACAACATCTAAATCATCGATCCATTCTCCACTATATTTGCTTAGATTGTTTGGCTCCTCTAGCACGAACAATTTCTCCACCACCACGTAGCCTCACAAACAACATCTCATTGATGATGCATCCTTCTCCTCTTGAGACGACTACCAGTGGCTTGATGTGTCCTTTTTGGAATTTTCATTGTTGTCCGGATGGTAGAGAAGGAAGTAAGGTTTTACACGCTTAATCTCCCATATCAAAAGGGTGCATCTCTCCAGTGATGAGCGCGCTTCTGTTTTGCGAGACGCCATCAAGAATGATCTTGATCTATATCTTGCTTTAGAAGGGACCTTGAGGACCCTTGATCAGTGGATGTGCAGGAGGTGCATGAAGATTCAAGCGGTGACTCGGGTTTGCCACCATGATGACGGTCTTGTTCGGGTTACAAATGACACTGGAGCGACTCAAGGGCACATTATTGGCATCTTGAAACCTCTTTCACCTGTCGTACCTGCTGTCACTGACGGGTTAGTTGTCGATGCTTTACTGCTTGATCGTATTTTCAAAGCTCCTATCACCACAGTTAAGAGTATCCCTCCCAGTTGCCGTCTTGCTTTCTCCCAAGCTCTGAAGACAGCTTTGCACCAAGTTATCGCAGGGTCAGGATTCATATCTGCTTAAGTGAGATTGTTACTTCTTCCTCGTTGCACACTACAAATTTTCAGGCCAATGAATAGGTGGGATAGAAGATCTAGCAACAGAAAGTCTTTGCAACAGTGACTTATTCTGAGCTCACTGACTACATGGGGCAATGCAGATGGTTTCATCAAGCTAGTGGATGATATTTTGAAAGGTGGTACACCAGGGACGTCTGGCCTTAATCAGAACAATTCCTTTGAAGAGAATCAACACTCCAACTTTAGGCAATGCCTTCGTAAAGTGTCAGATGGACACTTTTCAGCAGCATTAAGGGTTTTATGCTCTTCAGGAGTGGCTCATTATAACGAAGATACCATGAAAGATTTAGAGGCTAAACATCTGTATAAGCCGCTTCCTTACCAGGTATCTTGGTTTCAGAGACTCCTCTTACAGCTGATACATATGTTATCTTACATTTTATCAAATCTTTTCCTAAGGGGACATCATGTGGCAGAGATGGTCTGAGAGCTCAACATCTTTTAGACGCCCTTTGTGGGGAGGGGTCTGCAATTGCCACTAATCTCTTATGCGATCGCCATGGTGGTTAACTTATGGCTATGGGGAGATGCCCCTTGAGTTTGGCTGAGCTTGTAGCCTATGCACCTCTTAATCCACTACTCAAACCTAACAATGGCATACACCCTATTGCAGTGGGCACTATCTGGAGACGCCTAGTATCCAAGGTTGCTATGACAAGGGTAGGCAAAGAGATGTCTAAGTATCTCAATGATTTTCAATTTGGGGTTGGTGTATCTGGAGGAGCAGAAGCCATTTTACACAGCACCAATCAGCTTTTGAGCAAGCTTCATGGTGATGGATCTATCTCTATGCTTAATGTAGATTTTTCTAATGCTTTCAACATGATAGGCAGATCTTCGATGCTCTGTGAAGTTCGAAGGCGATGTCCATCTATTTCTTCATGGGTGGAGTTTCTGTATGCTCAGGCTGCCAGACTATATATTGGAGACAATCATATTTGGTCGACCACCGGAGTGCAGCAAGGTGATCCCCTCGGTCCACTTCTATTTTCTCTTGTATTGCGCCCACTTCTTTATGATATCAGAGACAATTCTAAAATCATTCTCCATGCTTGGTATCTTGATGATGGGACTATCATCAGGGACACATTAGAGGTGGCCAAGGTGCTTGACATTATACAATGCAGAGGCCCTGGGTTGGGACTTGTTCTGAATATCAAGAAAACTGAGCTTTTCTGGCCTTCATGTGATGGACAGAAGGTCCGCAAAGGGCTATTTCCTACTGATATTGGAAGGCCCGTGCTAGGAGTGAAACTGCTTGGAGGTGCAGTGAGCATGGACAAAGGATTTGTTGAAGACTTGGCTATGAGGAGAGCTACCAAAGTTGTTGAATTAATGCAATTACTCCCCGAGTTGGATGACCCACAGAGTGAACCGACATGCATGGAGCAAGCCGCTGCTTTTTTTGGCAGAGGACTACGTGGAGCTATTGAGGACGTTGTGGTTTGTGGAGGTCCTTTCTTTGGCGACCTTCAATGGTGGGTGGCGTCCCTACCAATCAAGCTCGGTGGCTTAGGCCTGCACTCCGTAATTGAGGCTTCTTCATATGCTTTTGTGGCCTCTAGAGCTCAATCTTGGGTGCTTCAAGATCACATTTTACGAGACAGTAAGGTACGTGATATTGATTCTGATTGCCTTGGAGGGTCTACGTGTCAAACTCCCATCTTTAGGTCTTACATGTTTTGCTAACAAGGATACTGCCCCCCCCTAAAGCCCAGAATGCTTTGGCGAGTTCTCTTTTTAGCAAAATTGTCAAAAAAATTGAGGTTGAATTTGACATGACAGCTAGACAAAAGGCAATTTTTCGATGCTTGCAATCTGATCATGCTCAAGATTTTCTTCTAGCTATTCCTATTGATGGTCTAGGACTGCATATGTCACATATTGAGTATCGTACAATTCTCAGATATCGCCTTATGATTCCACTATTCCCAGCAGATGAGGCATGCCCAGTATGCCACAAATCTTGCCTAGACTCCTTTGGAGAACATGCCGTTCATTGTCGTGAACTCCCAGGTTTTAAATATAGACATGATCTTGTCAGAGATGTCCTCTATGATGTTCTCAAGAAGGCTGGGGTTGCGTCAAAGAAAGAAGTACCTGTGAATTTTTTGTCTGATCCACACGAGGGGAGATCCACACTCAGACCATCAGATATTTTAATTTTTGGTTGAGCTGGAGGAAAACATGTATGTGTTGATTTAACTGGAGTGTCTCCGTTAGTTGGTCTGATAAAAAGTGATTTTACTGCGGGATACGCAGCACAGAAAGCTGCCTCAGCCAAAGTTGCTAAACATGAGAAGGCTTGCATTGACAATCAGCATGTCTTCATCCCTTTCAGGTTTGATACCTTTGGGTTCTTGACGTCTCAAGCTGTAGAGCTCCTTAAGAGGGTCCAGAAAATTATGCATAGCAATGTTATGGTTCTCAGGTCTATGGATGTTGTGTTTCGAAGAATTGGATTTGCCATCCAAAAGGGATTGGCGGCGCAGCTTGTTGTCCGTCTCCCAACAATTTCTTTGTAATATGTCTTGATTTAATATCATTATTTGTATGCAGTCAAAAAAAACATAATGGCGGTTTACCTGACACATTAATATTATATTACATCACATACTATGCACAAACAAAAGGTTGAGTTATATCGAAAATCAAGTAAACAAACAAATGGGTAAAATAGCATATAGATTATTGTGAAATATAGATGATGTGGGACAAAACATGAAGGTATGGTAATCGAATTACAGAGAGATACAATCATCTACCTAAGACATTCATCAACACTCCCCGTCAAACTGGAGCATGCAATGCTCAACTTGGATAAATAGAAAGAGGAACTCACTAACCCTGAAAAAATGACATTACAGACAATATAGACTCAATGCGTACTCTGCCGGTTATTGCCGAGGACGGTGATTCTCATGTCATATTAGGGAAGAGGAACTAGAAGGCTAAAGTGAGAATGATGATCTGTAGAGAAATTTGGATCGACAACTTGCTCGTGTGCTCTGTGTTTGCATCTGTCAGAGTTAACGGTATTAAAATTAGTCTCCTTCAAGGAGTACTCTAGCCCGCAATATATGGAAGGTAGCGCAACATGTGGTAGACAAAAGATTTCTCCATCTCTCAAAACGGTGGAATAATGAAAGTTGTGGGAATATCCATATGTTAGATACTAGTTCTTCTCACGGAATCCTTGGAATGATTTCATACTGGAGTTCACGGTCTCTAGAGAATACAACTTGCACTGAGTCTCTCTCCGAAGAACTCTGAGAAATTGGGTCACTCTAATGTAGAGTGGCTCAAAGAATGGTAGGGCCTAAACCAATGTACAATGATTCCCCTTTCTCCCATACTAGTTGCAAAATAATAATATGTGACCAAGTTGGGAGAATAAATGAAGAGGGGAAACAAAATAACTTTTTTAGGCAAAAAATAAGGAAACACGCTAAGGTGTCTACCCCAGATGTATTAATCTAATGGAGAAATACATGTGTTACCTCACAGGAGCCATGACTAGAGGAGAGTCCAACCATGCATGATTACTGTTGGAGTATTTGGTAGTGCGCCTATTGAGTTGTAGATAAGTAAATGGATACCCTCAGGATCCATTTACCCCATCCAGTGTTTAGTCCCACATCGTCCAACGATGGGACTTGGAGGCTCTGGAGAGGCTATATAAGGAGCCCCAGACCTCCTGTATCCATTGAGAAAAAGCAATGCATAACACGCCCCTTTGAGGGCTTCTCCTGTGGTTTCATCCCGCTCCTCATGGAGTAGGGTTCCACGTAAAAATCCCGCTGTTCTTTATTGTTCTTATTCTTTTTCCATGTTTTGCCTCCGCTTCCGATTTTCTAACATGGTATCAGAGCAGGTTCGATTCTCGTATTTTTTTTATATTCTTGATTCATTCGAGTTTTGGTTTATGGAGAAGACTCGATTCACGCTCTTGGAGGTTTATATTTGAGGTTTATGTTCTAGGGTTTCGATTCGAAACCTAATTCCTAGAGAGCACGGGTTGATTCAAGTTCGTGTTACGTGGGCATATCAAATCCTAGGGTTCAGCTGGAACCCTAAATCAAAGATTTCTCCTGCATGCACAACTCCAGGTCCGATCCTCGTGCAAGGGCTCAGGCGGAGCCCTTCATCAATGATGCGCATCTTCAAGATCTGATTGCGAGAAACCCCCACGCAGTCTACAAGCATCTCGCGGTCCAGGCTCCGATACAGCGACGTTGATTCCGCCTCCCTCTTTCGATACTCGCGATCTCGCCGCAAGAGGCCCGAACCCACGACCACAAGGTTAAGGGCCAGGCAAGCGCACCCTCCGCACAGCTTCCAGGCGCAAACAGCGCAAACCCAGATCTCTCTATAAACAAAGGAGCCGCAAGGGCTCGCGCACTCCAGGCGTGCCACTCGCCCTCCCCTTCCGCGGCGGCACCAGGCGGCATCTCCCAGGTGGCCCTAGGAGGTGGGCCCTTGCCGCCAACCTCCAACAGGCGGAGGAACCCCTGTGCGTCTGCTCCAGCAAGGAGGCGCCGCCCCCAAAAGGCCCTCTCTCTTGTAGGCGGTGAAGCAACCTCTCCTCGCGCGTGCGAGGGGACCCATCGCCTCCTCGGCGGTGCACATCTCAGCGGTGCACCACGCGCTGCTCCTCGCAACGCGCGTCAAGCGCGCTCGTAGAACATCATGCGCGGCGAACTTCTGCTCCCCAGGCGGCGAGTGATGAATCTGTGATTCATCACTTCAAAAGTCAAAAATAGAGCCTTGTTCCCGAGAAAATAGAGGCATATTTCCCCTTATATTGCATAAATAGCATTCATGCATGTATTCATAACTCATGTAGTTTAGCAGCTCATTTGCATCTAAATAAGAAGCCAAAAATCCCTTGTAAAATACCTCTTCACCAAAATAACATCTTCTCTATAATCTATACTCCTTAGCTAATAACATAGGGAAGAATGCCAAAAATCACCATTGTAAAATAGCCAATGTAGCCTGAGAGCCCTTGTACACTAAAATACACATAAAGCCCTCATACAAAGCCTGAATTAGGTCTACTCACTCTTAGAATATTACATATTAAAAGACCTTCAAAATGAGACTAATTTCATTGAATTTGGAGCTCGTATGAGAAACTTGGGTTTTTGGGTCACTTTGTATACTACATATGTATATTTATGTATCCTTGCATTTATGTATCATATTTGACCTCATCTCCGTCTTTGGTCAACATGCAACTTGTAGATCTCATCGAGATCTACAACTTTCATGTTTTGCGTTTTTCCAAATTCGGCTCCCTCTTCTCTCTACACGTGTCTCTTACTCCAGCCACTCACAACAGGCCACGTGGCGCCCTCTGGTTGTGCCACGCGGCCCGCTTCCCATCGCCTCATCCGCCCGCGCCTTCAGCCGTTGGATCTCGCATCAGATCCAACGGCCCAGGCCTTTCCACGTACCTACCATCTCCCAGCCATCAGATCTGCCCCGCACTTCATCTTCACCATCCCTTAGCGCCGCGCCCACAGCTTGACACGTGGCGCGTTGTACGCCGCTTGATCGCATCCCCGATCCTCTCATCGCAGCCGCCCTTCTTCCAGCGAATCGTGGCCCTCTGATCAACCCTATCTCCTCATCCTGGCCGTTCGCGTGCGCTTCGCCCTCATCTCGACACGTGGTGCGATCACCGCTCTCCGATCACAACGCCTCAGATCTAATCCTACCCGACCAGATCCCCCTTGATCCCCACCGTTGGATCTCAAGATCCAACGGTAGAGACCTCGTCTCCTACCTCTGGGCGCCCCTCTCCCCCACGTTCCTTGCCTTGCGGGAGGGGCGCCCCCTTCCTATTTTTGGACGCACGTCAGCCATCTCCTCCGACCGCTGACACCCCCACGACGTCACCCACTCATCCCTCTCCCTCGCCAGCTCCCTCAAGCTCCACCACCTCCACCATACTCGTCCCACGTCGACCACCAACCTCGCTACTCCACCAGCCAACCCACCATCTTCACCTTATAAATACGTCGCCACCGGCGACGTTCACCCCCATCCGCCACTCCAGAAAGGTTCCTCGAGCTCCAAGCTATCCCTTGGTGACAGCAACTGGGTGTATTGTCGAGCGAAGACAAGGAATCGACTCCGGCGAGATCCACGGCCGCCACCGCCGTGCTGCAGCTTCCACGAGCAGCTGCACGAGCTCGGGACCTTACCGACCCCTCGAGCGAAGACCTGGAGCTCAAATCTGAGCTCCATTCCCCAGGTAACGCCCTCCATTCGTCCTCCGATCTTCCTCTTGTTTTTCTTGCTTTTTCTCCGATTTTATTCATCGCCACCGATCACCTTCTCGCCTCCAAACCACCTCGACGAGCTTCGCGTCGAAGCTCCCATCCTCGCTGTCCCATCTGCACACTCCGACGACGCTTTGCGCACCATTCCGACCAACAGCTCCGCCAGTTGGCTGGAGCTCATCCCCAGTGCATCTCCTTCACGCTTTAGGCCTCACCGTTCACACACACTTCTCCACGAACACTTGCACGCTTCGGCTATACACCTAACTCCTTGCAGGTCCTCACTTCTTCACTGAACGGAAGCTCGCCGGAGACACCATCGAGCTTCATCGACAGAGACACCTGGGCACTCTCCGACGCTCCTGACACCGCCATCATCTCCGCCTCCACACCGCGAAGCTCCAGAGCTATCTCCGACAAAGCGGAGAGCGTCAGCATCTCGAGGAAGGGCGGGCGGAGCTACAGCCCGATCGCCGGAGCCCCGCCTTCTCCTCCGCAGGAGGCGGAGGGCCGTCGAGGAAGAAGCAGCAGCTGCCGTTCGATCAATCGATCGAACGGCCCTCACTTCGCCACGTATTCCCTCACCGCGCCCGTCCTCGACCGTTGATCGTGCCTCAAATCTGACGAACCCTCCAGTTGCCACGCGTCTTCATCGCCAACCCTTGGATCGACCTTGATCCAAGGGCCCTCAGAACGCCACGTCGACGAGCCCGAGCCTCCGCCGCCCTCCAAGCCTAGGCTCGGGGGACCCGAGGCTGCACCGAGCCGCAGTCCGAACCTCCTGGGAGCCCGAGGCTCGCCCCGAGCCTCCGCCGTCCTCCGAGCCTAGGCCGCCCACGTGAGGAGCACGTGTGGCCTGGGTAAATTGCACCGAGGCCCCGGAAGCTTTCCGAAATTACAAAGAGGTCCCTGTGAAGCAGACCCCACGTGAGGAGCACGTGCACTGTGGAGAATTTGCATAAGAGTCCACCATATTATCGGTAATTGCATTTTAGTCCCTGTCAGCATATTTATTTATTGAAATTTTAATTTCCAGTATTGCATTTACACCCCTGTGTTTGCACGCATCCCTAGAGTGCATTTTTCATCATTTTGAAATTCTAAAAATTGCATTTTGTTAGAAATTTTGTCCTCTGTATATTGGTACACGTGTCTTATTTTTGTAATCTCAATTGAATTATTAATGAATTAATTGGTGCATTGTTGACATATTTTGCCCAGTGATGCCTTTTGATTTTTAATTAATTCTCTGTGCCTTTAAAAATTATCAAAAATTCACAGTAGCTTAAGGACATCATTTTTAACATACCATAAAAATTTCATAGCATTTGCACGCATATCGAGGCCTAAATAAATTGATCAGTGATTTTCTTAGATTAATTTTAATTAATTCATTTCACAGTGAAATTAAGTTCTGTTAATTTTCCTAAGTCCTTTACCATTAGGGTAACCTAGGATAATTTTAGTTCTTGGAAAAATTGTGGTTTGATATTTATTAAAAATTAAATACTGAAAATCACTCTGTCTGTTTATTTAATTAACAGTAAATTCAATTTGAGTCGAAAAATTCCAAAAAAAATAGTGTAGGTCATTTTCATCATAATTAACTTTCTGGCCAATTTTCATGATTTTTGGACTTCATTTGATACATTAATTAAATTGCACATTAAATTGACCTGCATTGTCTGCATACGTCTGCATAAAAATTAAAAGACCAAAAAAAATTATTACTCCTCGAAAATCAACACTTGGATCCTTGCTTAAATTCACCTAAGGAGACAGATGCCTCCCTGAGATCGACCTTGGACTTACACCAAGTAAAAAAAATTGCCGCTTAAAATTAATTTCACATTAATCGATAAGTGGTTTTTGATTAACCCCTCGTATTCGACTGCAACGAATCACATCATTAATTTGGACATTAATTTGACCGAATTAACTAAGGGTGCGGCGCGGTTATCCAAATGGCGCCGTTGCCGGGGAGGCAAACGGCTTAGGATCATTTTAGAAACTTAGATTTGCATTTTCCATTCAATCGGGTAGTCTGATCCCCGAACCACATTGTAATTATACCATTTTTTTCAATTATTTTCTTTTCTCTGTATTTTTTTTCTTTTCTCTCTCTCTCTCTAACATTTTTATATCTTTTTGTGCGAGGGCTCGGTGGACTTGGAGCGGCTTTCTCGAAGCCGACGCATCTCTAAGTGCATCCGAGGCCGACGATTCGTGGATCAAGTCGGCTGATGAGACGCTAAAAAGATTTTTCCATTTTTTTAATTTGTAAAAAAAAGTTCCATTTCCAGCGGTTCCCGTTTGGGTTCTCGCGTGTGTAAACATAGTGAAACTGTGTCCCTGTCTGCTGTGTGGTTTGAATTTCTAGACTAGGCTTGCACTAGCGACTCCTCGAGCCCCACTAGGATTTGCTTGTGCTCGTAATTTTTTTAGGACCACACATCACTTAAAAGACGCACTTAGACCGCAGATCTAGTCAAATCAACATGTTCTTCACTCGCTAATAGGACTGCCTGTCTAGGTGCGGCTTTTCATCGCTTGCATATCATTTAGTATAAAATTTCAATTCAGTGTTGCATCCTGCATTGTAGAGAGCTGGAGGCACTGTAAGTCTTCTTACCCAAGCATTCATCATCATTTTCTCGATCGCATCGGCTTTTTCCGATTCTCCCTCTCGGTTTTCTAACCTAGGATAAAGGAATTGGGACTGGACGGTAGACGTGATTGCTTGTGTGGATTAATATCAGTGATAACTAATCTCTAAAATCGGGACTGCTAATTGAATTGGATCAAAAAAAATTGACTAAAATTAACCCTTGTTTGCGGGAGATTAACCCCGACCTTGTTTTCAGGCTGAGTGAGGGTACTTGAGTGTGTGTGAACACCTTAAGGCAGAGCCCAAATCCCCGCCTTCCATATCACGTTCCGACTAATCCTAGCAAATATCACAAGTCGAATAATTTCAGATTCACTGACTAGTACCAAGTAGCCTCCGCCTGTCTCAGGTAGATAGGGGCGAAATTGCGGTACTTTGCGACAAGTTGCCAGTAACCCCCCGGGGTGAAGTTCCGGCCTTGTCAGCCTCCGCCTGCTTGCAGGTAGATAGGGGTGTGGTCATTGAATCCATCGACTTGGGATAGGAGCGAAGAAAGGAAGGAGCGGCGGTATCTTAGGCGACAGGTTAAACAGGGAAGACGCATCTGGCTCTGAGCCGACTTCCCTTTAGGCCGCATAATCCTTGCTATCTTGCTTGAAAACCACACTTAAAATTTATAAGATTAATTGGACTCGGTTTCGGGTCCTTCACCGTGTTGAGTGTGAAATCGGGGTTTTGCTCTTGCGTTTGTCTTTGTGTCTGTCGTGTGTGTTATCCTGTGTAATTGCACATTTCTACCTCAATCTTCTTGCATTCATCATTTCCTCCTCAAGATGTCGGGATATTGGTCCCCATACCCCATGACCTCTGATCACTCCTCCTCGACCATATACCGTTCATCTTCGCTTTCTCCTCCGCCATCCACGGGAGACCCTTACCCGTGGCCGGCTCCTCCTCAACCCGATCTTGAAGTCAAAACTCCGACTGACTTCTCCACTTCTTCGCATTTCTCACCTACTCCATATTCTGACATTCCGGATCCACTTCCATCTTGGGTTGACTGTCCTTATTCTCGAGAGCTTGCAGGAATTAAAGAATCAAATGAAGAGCAAGCCACAGCTGAGACAGATGATTGGCAGAATTATATGCCCCCGTTTACTTCATTCTCACCTCAAGTAGGGACCATACAACAATTTACATATACACCTCCCGACTTGACCTTAGGGCATCATTTGATCGATCAAACAACCCGAATTGAGGGGCCTGAATATCATGATTTTCCAGACTTGATTGACTTTAGTGATCAAGCCTCCATTAACCAGCCTTCATTCGGAGAGCCTATACATTCACAGGAGTGGACTAATGAGCTAGACTTACTAGTCCCTTGTTCATTGACTCCATCATATGAGGCTCTGACCAATATCTGCCATTCGGATGATCCATACTCGACCCAGGAATACATGCCAGAGTATAGGTATGTTGAGTATGAGACCTCAACATCTCAGCAGTCTCCTCCAATTGAGCAGAACTCTCCCATGAATTGTCATGGGAATTTTGTGGAGGATGACATTTCCAGACTTATTGAGAAAAGTGAATCATTCGGTAATGAGTTGAGAAATGTCATGGAAATATTGAACTCAATTTCTGCCAGCTTGAGAATGAAAGTGGAAAAGGATATGAGTAATTTTGAGGTTGAAAGCCAAGCAAACATTAGGGAACCCACACCGTCTGTACAGCTGGAGTCCATTCTATCTCCCTCTTCTACTAACCACTTGCCCTCCAATCCAAAGTCCGATCATTCATCTATCCAAAATACTAAAAAAATTGAAAAACCAAAAAACCACATAAAAATTGAAAATGAAAATGACCTAAAAAAATTGGATCCTGCCCTAAGGGAAGCACTCGATGAAGAACTGATTTTCAAACTTCCCTTAATAAAGGCCATAGATCACTTTCCCGACCTCAAACGATTTGTGAGAAGTAAATTGATGCCCAAGAGGTCGGGTAATAAGAGGACAAGGACTGAAAGACACATAGTGTCTATGGCCACCTCCTTGGTGATGGGGAGAAAGACCAAAAGCCGCAGAGTGAAGCGGTTGCCCCGAGTTGAGTGTGAAATCAAAGATACCATCTTTACCCATACGAGAATCGATGATGACTCACCGATAAATATCCTCCCGACCTCTGTGTTTGACAAGCTCAAATTCAGACCAATCAGAAAGTCAAGAGAGATCGTTCAGTTGGCTGATCGATCTATCAAACGGTCTAGAGGAAATATTTCAGTCATCATTACTTTCCAAGGTGCTCTACTCCAGGTGGACTTCACGATCATTGATATCGAGCACCGAGGAGAGTTTTCCCAGTCTCCAATTATTCTCGGGAAGCCGTTCTTAGCCTTGGCTAAGGCGACTATAGATTGCGAGACTCGGGAAATCGATTTTTCAGCATTGGGAGCGCTTCGACCTCATCCATTCTTTGATAAACTTTACTCTAAGGTGACCCACACATCCGCTGACAGTCATGACCATCGAGAAGTAGATGAGTCCCACCTCTCTGCTACACTTGAGAAACCAACTGTCCGGACGACCGTTGGATCAGAGACTCCCCACACCTCCACTTCATCAACTGCTTGCACCACCACCGTGACAGCTTCTAAGGAGGACTCACGATCAAAAGCTATCACTGAGTCGGACACAACATTTGTGGATTGCCTTGATCATTTCAGTGATCCGACACAAGAGCCTAATAATGCCAAGCCAGCTGAGACCACTAGAACCTTCCCGAGGCATGTGCTGACTCTTCAAGAATATTACAATCTATATGGTGACTCATCTGATGAGGAAACCATAGTCAGCACCACACCACGACCCGGACCTTCTAAGGAAACAACCCAGATAAAATTGACTCCACATAAAAACACGGTTGCTCCCTCTTCTAGTCGGTTATCTAGTGAGAGGAAGTTGAGAATTGATTCCTCGAGGTGTTCCCCCAAACCTCTCAAGGCGCGTCGCTCTCATCTCCCTCTCAATGATTCAGGTTTTAGAAAATCGACTAAGATAGTCTCCTTCACAACTCCGGAGAAGGAAGCTTCAGAGGAATCCTCATCTGGTCCGGATAAGGTGATTTATATGAGTGAGCTCAGTTCGGCTGTTCTCAAGCCTTATCTGAGCAAGCAGCCGTGTGTCGACCCTCGTTGGACAATCCCTACACCTCACTATTATTCATCTGAGGACGATTCCGACAGCGACACATATGTATATTATCCACCTCCTCGCGTCCGCAAGAAGGTTCGTCACAAACCTTCTTAATCCTTGTATATTCTAACTCTTTCTTGTACATACATTCTCTCTCTCCCTCCTAGTGATTCGAATCACTCGCCCCGGTTCCATATCATATCATGACTATACTTAGGATAACCAGATCCTAAGTATAGGGGGAGAGTGACCCGCATCTATTCATTGTACATCCTCTAGATCACATCGGTTCTCATACTCACTCATGTCCTATACTTAGGCTGAGCAGAGCCTAAGTATAGGGGGGACCGATGCCCGCCATGTATATATTCATCCATTTCCCCTCTTTTCCTCGTCCGCCCCATTTCTGATCTTCTTCTACACTTAGGCTGCCAGAGCCTAAGTATAGGGGGCAGGATGACTTCTACTTCTTTTTGTTATTTTAGCTCTCCTACGCTTAGCCCGAGCTATGTCTTTTTAGTCGCTTTCGTGCTCTGAGGACATAGCACACGCTAAGTATAGGGGGGCGTGTTTATATTACATATATACTTTATCCATAGCTCGTACTTTCGCGTATTTTCGCGTATTTTTGTATATATTTTGCAATAATTACGGGTGGGTAAAAATCGAAAAAAAAATTGTATACTTGTATAATACTTGTAAACCTTTTGTAAAAATTAAAAAAATAAAATAAATTAAATTAAAATTTTGTATACTTGTATAATATGTACTATATGTATAATACTTGTATAAAAAGTTGTAAAATTCTTGTAAAACATAATTTTGTAAAATTTGTTGTATACCAAAAAAAATTCGTGTATACTATATACAAATTGTATCAACTAAAAATTGTTGTAAATAATTGTTGTATACCAGAAAAATAAAACAAAGGCTTCTTATTTACTCTTGCATATTATCTTGCATTTTCAAAAAACAAAGAGTCTTGCATTTCATCTACATAACATGTCATCTGCACCTCATCTGTATATCTTGCATATGCAAAGTGAAAGGCTAGTGGGTTCTGAACCAAGTTATGAGTAGATATTGAGGATGGACTTGATTTGACCTTAATCCATCTAATTTCAGAGGAACCTTATGAGAACTGGAGTTAAGATTTCTCAGGTCAAGTGACTTAATTCTTTGAGTCCGCAAGTCTATGTTCACATGTCATCTTGATTAGTCTAAGTAGAATATCTCGTGCATACGCAGGATTTTTTTAGATAATGACCTAACTTGGACAAGCACAATGCACGTAGCTCTTCATTGATGAGGTGGTGAGGAGGTAGAATCCTTTAGCTTGGAGTAGCACACGGGTGGAAACATCTGTCCTCCTCTAGGGAGGGTAGTGCATCTCAACCTAGTCTGGTGGTGTTGACATCTAAGGACGGGATGATGTGGGTTGCAATAATGCTTCAAAAGAGGGATAGTCTACCGGCTCAAGAGGAAAAACTCCTGATGTACATGCTGCACCTTGTATATAGTTCCAAAAAAAAGAAACAAAAAAGGAAAAAATGCAAGAACTCCAAAAAAATCAGACAGGTCCAAGTGAAAAAAAAATAATACCTGTCGGAGTATGTATATTAGCAAAGAAAATGCAGCTGGATGACTTGGCTACACTGGTCAGGCATCCCGGGATAGGTAGCTACACTGGATACTGTCCATTCTTTTCTCTACCCCCCTCCTCTTGAGTTGGTCGCACTTGAACTTAGAAGGGAATACCCCGCTCCTCGAGGAAAGAGTTACTGGACCGGGTTATTGAGTTACCTTGTTAGAGGAGGCTGGTTCCGAGTCATTTCTGATGTGGAGAGCTATATCTCACTTACACAGTACAAGTAAGAATCATAGTCATCAGAAATTTGCGTTTGAGGATTTGTTCTGACCTGACTGTTGAGGCGTCTTGAATAGAAGACTTGTGGAACTTGAAGTCTGTTAGGTCTTAAGTTCAGATCCCAATAAGGTTCCGCCACACAATTAATCCAAAGGTCGAATCAAGCTCCATTTTCAACTTTTGTTCATGACCTTGGTATGGAACCCAAAATCATTTCACTCTTGCATTTCATTTAGTTGCTCGGGGACGAGCAAGGTTTAAGTATAGGGGGTTGATGAATCTGTGATTCATCACTTCAAAAGTCAAAAATAGAGCCTTGTTCCCGAGAAAATAGCAGCATATTTCCACATATATTGCATAAATAGCATTCATGCATGCAAGCATAATATCTACATTTTAGCATTCATATTTGCATTAAATAAGAAGCCAATTTCACTTGTAAATATCCACCTGTATATTAGATAAAATATCTTATTTGTATATATTTTATACTAACTCCAAAGCCAATAAAACCAACTCTATAGTGTATCTATTACTAACATTAATTAAAGAAAAATATCTAAAAAATACTAACTTGTAAAATTACCCAATAAAACCCCAACCCAAGATTGAAGACCTTAGACCTTAAAATGCACATATCTCTCTCATACAGCCTCCGAATTAGGTCTACTCACTTTTAAAGTAATATACATTCAAGACCTTCGAAACAAGACCAATTTCATTAAAATCGGAGCTCGTATGCAAAACTTGGGTTTTGGGCCCCTTTTGTACATTGTAGATAATGACCGTTTTACCCCTGTATTTTATCTTTTTATTTTCTTAATTATTAAAAATCCAAAAAAAATAGATTAAGTTGTAAATATTCTTCTCATATTTTCTTTATTTTTATTTTGATTTTTCTCTTAATTAAAAATGACAAAAAAATTGCAAAAGATAAAATACGGTATTTTATATCTCTAAATTGGGTGGTACCTTAGAGATATAAAATACCGTATTTTATCTTTTGCAATTTTTTTGTCATTTTTAATTAAGAGAAAAATCAAAATAAAAATAAAGAAAATATGAGAAGAATATTTACAACTTAATCTATTTTTTTTGGATTTTTAATAATTAAGAAAATAAAAAGATAAAATACAGGGGTAAAACGGTCATTATGTACAATGTACAAAAGGGGCCAAAAACCCAAGTTTTGCATACGAGCTCCGATTTTAATGAAATTGGTCTTGTTTCGAAGGTCTTGAATGTATATTACTTTAAAAGTGAGTAGACCTAATTCGGAGGCTGTATGAGAGAGATATGTGCATTTTAAGGTCTAAGGTCTTCAATCTTGGGTTGGGGTTTTATTGGGTAATTTTACAAGTTAGTATTTTTTAGATATTTTTCTTTAATTAATGTTAGTAATAGATACACTATAGAGTTGGTTTTATTGGCTTTGGAGTTAGTATAAAATATATACAAATAAGGTATTTTATCTAATATACAGGTGGATATTTACAAGTGAAATTGGCTTCTTATTTAATGCAAATATGAATGCTAAAATGTAGATATTATGCTTGCATGCATGAATGCTATTTATGCAATATATGTGGAAATATGCTGCTATTTTCTCGGGAACAAGGCTCTATTTTTGACTTTTGAAGTGATGAATCACATATTCATCAGCGAGCTCCACTCGCCCCCCCTTGTCCTGCTCGAGATCGCGCCCCAAACTCATGTGCAGGCGGCGGCGTTGAGAACGAGGGTTCCCAAGGAACCCTAACGACACGAGATAAAAGGGGGTTGATTGCCTATCTTTTTTAAAACTTATTCCAGGCCCGTGCTTGCTGTATTAATTGGTGGGAGAAGAATTTTGTTTCTATTTTTGGGAGAGGGAGGTCCAAGTGGGCTTGTAATGTACGACACAAAACAAAAGGAAAAATAGGGAGATAAAGGGTGCACATAAAGAGAGAGAGAGAGAGAATCCTTTTTTAAAAAAAATCTGATAGAAAAAAAGAGAGGGAGAAAAGAAGCGCGTACAAGAAAAAGTCGTACACAAGTGAAAAAAAAGGCACGTGCAATTAAAAAAAAGAGCCGCACGCATTTAAAAAAAAAGAGAAGAAGAAGAAAAGCCGTAAAAAAATTGAAACGGCTTAAAAAAAATTTTTTTGACGGCTTAAAAAATATGAAAAAGCCGCAAGAAAGTTTTGAATGTTCATTGTCTCCCCATTCTATCTTGTCTTCTCCCAACTTAGTCGACGTTCATTTTCCGACAAGTATGGGAGAAAGGGGGAGTATGGTATAGAGTCACAGGTCTTGTATTCCAGATCCAGATTCAGATACCAATCTCCAGACCAGCCAGTTGATCAGACTCTACAGTTCGGTTTCAGACTCAACGATCATTGTTTCCGAGTCTCCAGTTTCAGACACGCACGAGTGTGCGGTCATTTTCAGATGAGCATATGTTGCCATCATCAGTTCGTGGTCCCCATCATTCTTGTTGTTGTTCGGCCAGAGTTTTCATGTGAGCCATAGGGACTCCAGAGCAGATGACCATTCCCTTGAGGGCAAAGGTTTTCATGTGGTATCATAGGTACACCAGAGCAGTGCACCATTCTCTGAGCCAGATGGGAGAGATCCAGTTCTCCGACGAGGAGACTTCAGGCGCAGTTTCAGACTCGATGGTCAGATTCCGAGTCTTCAGTTGACTCACACTCCAGCCCGTTCGTCCTCCTCACCTGCACGGCATGAGAAGCAACGTCCTCGACTGCAACATGTGTGCGTTGGGTTGATATTGTCCGTAGTGTCCTGTAGTGTGAGTTGAATTTCTTTCTATTTGTTTGTCCAAGCTGAGCATTGCATGCTCCAGCTTGAGGGGGAGTGTTGGAGTATTTGGTAGTGCGCCTATTGAGTTGTAGATGGGTAAATGGATACCCTCAGGATCCATTTACCCTATCCAGTGTTTAGTCCCACATCGTCCAACGGTGGGACTTGGAGGCTCTGGAGAGGCTATATAAGGAGCCCCAGACCTCCTGTATCCATTGAGAAAAAGCAATGCATAACACGCCCCTTTGAGGGATTCTCCCGTGGTTTCATCCCGCTCCTCACGGAGTAGGGTTCCACGTAAAAATCCCGTTGTTCTTTATTCTTCTTATTCTTTTTCCATGTTTTGCTTCCGCTTCCGATTTTCTAACAATTACAAAACAAATTGCTCACACTGCAACCAAAGGAAAAGGCTACTCCTTAATGAGGTGAAATCCGGCATCATAAAGAGGATCCCAGAAATCGGTTAGCTTGGAGACATTCACCAACCGATCTCCAGCTCATAACAAACAGATTTTGTCTTACATATAAAAAAAGATGCTCCACGAACTCCACTACATCGACACGCATAAGGCATCCATCATCTCCACCCCCCAATAGCCTCGACCATCGATCTCTTGTCCGAATATGTACATGGTCAAAGAACCACAAGAGGACCTTAATGCGAGAAGGTACCTTCAGCTCCCACACGAATCAAAAATCATAAACGAGATTCACGGGCACTAGATCTGGAGCTCTGTCGATGGGTTTCTACGTGTCGTATCACTGAGAAGTCCCCATCTCTCCATACCTAGTGGTCTCTGTCTAACCTTGGACCATAAAAAGAACTGAGAGAATCATAGAGTAGTAAGAGTTCCTTGATACACTGATCGGAGAGACCTGTACGGAAGAGCAACATCCAATCATCGTCATGCCAACAGTCTGCCACCAGAGATTTATAGTCAGTGGATAATGCAAAAAGGCTTGGAAAATGGGACTCCAAAGTCCCCTTACTTGTCCAGTTGTCGATCCAGATGGGAAAAGAGAATCCATTTCGAAGTGTTTGCCAAATGAATCAGGGAAACATGACATCGACTAAGAGTTATCTTTATATTTTCCTATTTCTTTTATAACTACTATGTAATTCATCCTTCAGGGTTTCTCCTCTTTATATAGAGAGCCCTATGGCCCCGTTTTATAATCAAGTCATTATTTTCTTCTCCAAATGGTATCAGAGCGGCGGTACTAGATCGAAGAAATGAGCAACAATCCCGCATCCACTCCCCCACCCCAATCCCCACCACATGGACACTGCCACCCAAGCATTCACCACTACGCTCGTGCGTGCCCAACAGGGCCTCCATACCAATGCCATGTGAATGTGTTATGTATGGCACTAGCGACAACCCTCCAGTTGTTGTAAGTTCCTAGTAGGCCACCCTACTAATGTTGTGTAGTCCTCGCAATGCCATCCGTCAACCGATGCATTTGTACGACGTACTCTAGGAACCGCCAGCAGCCCACTGGTCTGATTTTCTAGATTGTATCAACTCTCTAGATCTTATCACTGTCTGATTTTCGATTTTTAGGGGAAATTTAAGACACGTAAGACCTATCCACTAGCCCTAGCATGACTTCGGTGTTGATGGGAACAGCCGTGGCATGAGTGCGTATACACAACCGGTTCCCCATATGATCGGGTAGACACCTTCAGATCCGTCTATAGCCCAGTCGCATCCTTTCCCGACTTCATCATCATGTCAAAGAGAAGGGGTGATGTATCATCTTCAATGCCTTTAAGGGCCATGCACTCATCGTCAAGATGGATGGGACCAATTATGAGTTATGATTCATGCATTTTTATGACCATTATACAATGCAACAACATGGAGCACATTCTAACGAAGTTAGAGCCGGCTGACAAGGCAAGGTCAAATGCTTCAAGGAAGCAAGGTGACACATGCACAAGTATGGTGATCTAGTAATCTAACCAAAGAGATAGCCACTGACATCCTTCATCAGTCCACTCCCAAGGCAAAATGGGCATCCTCGTAGCCACATACTCTCGGGTGAGGAATGAGAAAAATATCCTGCAGCTTCAGTACGACATTTTCACAGCTAAGTTATATGGGCATCCTCTTCATTTTTTTTCTTCTCATAGCTTGGGGGCATGTTTGAGAAGCTTCACAGCTTCATGCCGTTGAATGCTTTTGCAGAGCAGCAGAAGGAATACAGTAATGTCGCTATATTTGGTTTGTTTCTAGCGACACTTAGACTTTCAATATGATGCCACACGTTAGACTTTCAATATGATGCCACATGTACCCGGCTTCTTATGGGAGTGTTTATACCTCATATGAAGGAGGCCTACAACAGATTCAGCAAAATCATGATCCCTCGTATAGCCACGACTCATATCTCCTGTACGATGGTCACATCTCACAGCTGAAGAGATCTGTCTCAGTTCACAGGACGCGATGTTCGTGGCAGAGAAGGCTATTGTCACCATTCTGGTCACTCCGAGGAGACCTGCTATCGGAAGCATGGTTATTTGCCTGCCTCCTTGATCCACTTCTGCTCAGATCGATGTTTCTACTCAGTCATCGGTTACTTGTCCTCCTCCAATATGATTTTTTGAAATGCAGCCCTCCAGCTCCTCGACAACCAGGAATCTACCTTTTCAACATTATCCTATCTAGAAACATCTACAATTGTGGCCGAACGCCAACCCCATATAAGATCTCTTATCTCCCTCTTGTAAGATCAGATCCCGCGATGGAGAGAGGTCATTATTTCATAAGTTGCACAGTTTCTAAACTTGAGCACTCAACAAATGATCAGAACTCTGTCACCAACTTAATAAATTGATTTTTCAGAAATCAAGATCTCTCAAACTTGAAGCAGGACCGAGGCACGATGCCCACCCCAGAGTCCCAAAGCGGAGGCATGTGATCCGACCTATACCAAGGCCGCGAGAAGGCCAAAGACAATGGGAAGACCTCAAGAACCTCGACAAACGTCGGGAAGCAATCTATCCTCGATCGTGACCCAAAATTACGCAAGGCAAAGCAAGAATCATATGCGTCTGCCACTTCCAACTACAAGTCGTCTATCAGCTCCATAAAAATGCCGGGCCCAGGATCCTTCCCCCCTCCGAGGCACGGGCATTCCGAGGAGAGAAAATTTACATTGAAGTCACCTCTGATTAGGCAACACTCGTCGGGAAATCTTTCTCAAACTTCACACAGCTCTAACCATAGATTAGTACTTTGAGAGGGGATTGTAGGCATGTAGATACAAAACACTAGCAAGCGGAAATCATTGACCTCATTCTGGAGCAAAACCGACAACACAAATCTCCCCATCACCTCCATTGGAAAGGAGAATATCCTATGCTTCCACACCACAATACAACCACATGTGTTGCTGACAACATATAATGCATGAAACTCATATATATTCGAAACTCCCAATGAGTTCCATAAATGGTATGTCCAATCATGTAATTTTGTCTCCTACAACATCACAATACCATATAGTTATCCACCGACACGAGATGCAATCAATCTCTTTTTCTCCAAGTCACCTCGATCCCGGATATTCCACAATAAGATCTTCATGAGCAAACCAACACATTCCCCACGAAAGGGACCACTCCTGCCACTTGAGCTACTATTCCACGAGCAAGTAGCTTCTTGACCTCATACGTACCCTCCTCCTCCACCAACAGTTCTATGACAAAGGCTATTGCACCATAATGTAAGGGAGGTTCTCCAGTAAGCTTAATCGAGGATCGTGCAACAGACTTCTTCTTCTGATATCTCTTGATCGGGTTCCTGCACAATTTTTCCAAGTCAAAGGAACCACAGGAACCCGAGGGAGAAATAATGGACCCGCCAACTCCCATCTTTGAGCCATCCCGAACTTCCGTCGTTACCCTCGTCGGTACTCATGTTGCAATTTATATACAGAATAATGTTTATGCCTTTTCCTTCATGTTCTGTTACATTTTTTGATATATTACAGCTTCTTTTGTTACATGTAACTGTATATGGAAATTAATGAAATGTGTATTGATGACACTTGTTGGTTCTATGGTTGTTTACATTAATTGTAAATATCATTTAGAAATACGAAAAATATTCCCTATATTTCAGTAACCTATGAGATCCATTGTGAATTAAAATTGTGAGTGTTGTGTAAACAGGTAACCCGGATCCGTGAGCAGGGCTTCACAGTTTGGTATCAGAGCCGTGGTACCCCGCTACACACATTCATAGTATTAAGAATTCCGACCGCATTAAGTTCTCGGATAGTGACAGTCCTCTGACTTGTCACGAGTCCGAGATGGAAATATGACATTCAAAATCAATATCCACTAATGTCACCAATTACAGTTAGTTTTCTTATAGTATCCCAAAAAGAGAAAACATGGTTAGAAATGTCAGCAAACATCAACTATTATGATTAATAATATTGGTTCTCATGTAGAACCATGATGTCCAGAGCTAACCAGGAGATGCCTGATCGATTGGAGCATATGGTGATCGCACTCACTGACCTCCAGCAGCAGCAAACTGCTATGAGAGGTCAACGGGACCAGATATTAGCCCAGCTGACAGAGATTGCCAGCAGACAGACTGACATAGAGACGAGGTTCAAGGAGCTATCAGATTTCACTTACCATCCAAGGATGGAACGCGATAGGACCAGCCTCAATCTGTTGAGGTGCAGCAGCCTCATTTTGATGATCCTTATGACACCCTCGGATCCGGACACTTGTTTACGCCGCATTCGCACTATTACATTCACAGGCGATCTCACTAAGTTATGAAAATCAGGGGAAATTTTTCGCGTTGCTTTGCTTTTGCATGACACTCACAATCAAGTAATATTCTATCAACCACAGAACAAAGCACCAATAAGTGCCACCAACATTTCTTTTCATTAATTCTCAGAAGTATGTACAACATGTACATGAGAATTAATCAAAAGAAATGTTAGTGGTGATATATCATTACTTGAATGTGAGTGTCATATGCAAAAGCAAAGCAACGCAAAAAATTTCCCCTGATTTTCATAACATAGTGAGATCGACTGTAAATGTAATATTGTGAATGCGGCGTAAACGAGTACCCTCGAGAGCGTCATAGTTTGGTATCAGAGTTCTGCTAAAATGATGGAAATTATATCCAACCTCTGAAATACAACTCATTAATATAGGTATGTTAATTAGTAATCAGGGTTAAGTAAATAGCAACATATCTAAGTTCAAAGTTATACATTTTATATCATATGACATATATGGGACTAGTCACTATTCAATTGAACCTTGGTCATTCAATAGTGGTTACTTTTTTTTAAACGAAAGTACATATATATAGAAAAGGAATTTGGCTACAGGTTAAAAGAAATTAAAATTTCTTTTATGGATTTGAAAAGAATTTAAATTCTTATTTAATTCATATTTCAGTATTACTTTTCATGACTTGGAGAAAATAAATTAGACGTTAGGATTTGTGCATTTTCTTGAAACTAAAAATAAAATCTAAGGAACATCTAAATTTCCGACTTTAAGTATATTTATATACTTTCCTTATGAAACAACAAATAATTTTATAAAAGCATTATGAATAAAAATCTTCAGTTAACTTGATCCTTGATAATAGTCTATTTATCGCTAAAGATAAGGCGGTGACAAATAAATCTGAGTCATATATAAGAAGGACTGAGAAAGGTTCGAATAGTCGATGAAGGAGTGAAATTGATGATAAATAAAGGATATCAACTAATTATACCAGTCATGGTGACCCTTACACTAGACCGTGCGAGGGCACAATGACCCTCAACTGGACGGAGGAAAGGAAGCTTAATTAGGGCAATAGCCGTCAAGTGCATGGGCCTAGGAACTCAGTCCATTCACGGTTTTTACGCGAGCTCGCACTGTTTTTTGCGCCTCGTTGGAATCCTGACCTTTGACCTGTTCCGCTGACCCTCTGTTTTAGGATTCCTAGGTGGAGGATCCTTGGTTTTAGTTTATTCGTACGAGCTCGTTTGCATGTTACCGGTCGGGCTGGTTTCTAGAATGACTTTTCCGAAGAGTCTCTCTCACCCGTCTCTGTAGCGTAGTTTTGGAGTAGACTCTTTCCTCTATTGGACCGCACTTCCAATTAGAGGGCGAGACGGAAGAGTTTCTTAGGAGGCTACCTCACCGCTTGAGTTTAGTTACTTTTCCGCCAACAGGCTTAGCGGTGCTACATCTGAGTCAGTCACAGTTGTGGATGGGAGGAATTACAATCAAAATTTATTAGGTTATAATATATCTTGGTTAAAAGTTGAAAACAATGATAAGTGGTGTTGGTTAAAATTAACTATAATTAAATTGGATTTGAGATCCCTATAAGTTAGTGGATGTGTTGGGAACTTAGTTAGGATGCATCATACAACACCGCATGCATACGGAGGCAGCCAACCCTAAGGTGTTGTTCGACTGAGGGTTTACCCCCAAAAAACCCCATTTTCTCTTTCTTGTGGGACCCACTATCTACTCTTTATTTAAATACTAAATAAATTAATTTCCTTTCATCTATTCCATCAAAAAATAATATATTATACTATCATATCATCTAAAAATTATAAACTACTCAACTTCTACTCACTTTTCCAAACTTCAATACAATCACATCACAATAACTACTCACTTTTCCAAACTTCAATACGATCACATCACAATAACTACACACTTTTTTCAAACTTCAATGCAATCATACACAGCAAACCCACTACAAACCCACCCCCAATTTAACCCTCTATCCAAACACCAAAACACAAAAATGGGTTGCCCCCGACCAGTTTAACCCTCCCTAATACGCGTACGAAACGCACCCCCCTAACACGCGTACGAAACGCATCCTAAGGAATTTTTCATGCCTTGGAGTCATAGTGTGAGGTTATACAAAGACCAAGACCATAGACTATCCACTAGACTTTAAAAGATAAATAAAATTTAAAACCGATTAATATATTATCCTTTCTATCATAAATAAATTAAGAGTAAAATAAATTATCACCTCACTATTTCCTTACCAAGATACATAACTTGATCTCAATGAAAAAATAACAATTTATACTTATTGGCCTAAATTTTTATGGAAATATTATAAATAGGAAATTTTGGGATAATGAATAATAAGGGGGTAAGGCTTGTAGAATAAATTTGAAAACCTTTTTCTACATAGGTAGTGGTAGATTTTTATTCATGCATGCCTATCTACTTGCTTTCTTTTGCACATAATAAATTACTTGCTATTGTTAAATTACGTGTTGTATTCACATTTGTGACGCCTCTTCTTGCTTACATGTTTTGGCAGGCAAGGAGTCTGTAGTACAGTAGCAGGTTAATGACTTCTGGAGATCGGGTATATTCCAGACGGTACGATTTCTTTTGTCTCGAATTTTTGTTCCATTATGATGTAAATATTCATTCTCCTCTTCAATCAGATTTTGGATATATGTATAATTGTCAGCTCTCATGAACATGTTGTGTATACTTATGAAAATTAACGAAAAGAAAGGTTTGGTGGCAATTCTTGGTGTTTTGTTCTGTAGTTGATACATTATTACTTGAATGTAAATGTCATATGCCAAGCAAAACGCGGAAAATTCACCTATGATTTCATACCCAATGCGATGTTGAATGAATGTAGTATTGTGAATGCGACATAAATGGGTGCCCTGATCCGAGGGTGTCACAGTTTGGTATCAGAGCCATGGTACCCTGCTACAGGCATTCGCAGTATTATAATTCCGATCGCATTAAGTACTCGAATAGCGACAGTCTTCCGACTTGTCATGAGTCCGAGAAGGGAAATATGACATTTGAATTCAATCACCCCAGATACCACTAATTTCATTAATTTTCATATTATATCCAAAGAAGAGAAAAGGCATATATGTTAAGTATCTGCGAATGGCACTTTTTATGACTAAAAATGGTCCTCATGCAGAGCCATGGCATCCCGACCAGGTCAGGAGACGACTGACCAGCTAGCCCGCATACTGACTGTTCTCGACGATCTTCAGCAGCAACAGGCTGCTATGCGAGATCAGCACGATCAGATTTTGGCTCAGCAGACGGAGATTACTGACAGGCAAACGGACATGGAGCTCAGATTTGAGGAGCTGACAGATTCCACCTACCGTCCACCTCACGACGGTACACGCCAGGACCAGCGACAATTGGTTGAGGTACAGCAGCCTCATTTTGATGATCCACATGAGGAGATGCCAACGCATGGAGCAGATGACGGAGATTATGACAGGGAGCAAGATCCTGTAGACTTTGCAAATGAGGATGCACATGAGTACTCTGTTATCCACAAGCATCAGTCAGTGTTCATTTCTTACCAACAGACCAATGTGCCCATGTTCAAGGGCACCGTTACTTCAGATATGGCAGAACAACGGCTGAAGAGGGTGATGAAGATGTTGAGGATGATTCGTGCACCACGAGGCACGTAGCTATCCTTCATGGAGTACTCACTGACAAATTTCGCTAAGAGATGGTGGGATGCAGTAATTTCTGAGTTAGGCTGCGAGCCTACATGGGACGATTTTGAGATGAGGTTCAGGTCCCACTTCTTTTCCGCGAAGTGGAAGGAGTCCCAACGCCGTTTGTTTGTAGAGCTTCGTCAGGGACGGATGACAACCAGAGATTACTTTGTTCGATACACTGAGCTGTCTCGACACACACCAGCAGTTGCCGCGTTTCCAGAGGAAAATCTGGAAAAGTTCATCAGAGGCATGAGGGATGAGGTACATGAGAAGTTTGCTGAATTGCATATCACTTCTATCTCCGAGGTTACTGATGCAGCGAAGAAGTTCGAGGACATCAGAGAGAGACGCTTTGGGAGCTCGTCTGGAGCGGCGCCTAGACCACGGTGATCTTTTAGGCGGATTCATCGACCATTTCAGTAGCAGAGGTCAGCCAGGCAGTTCCGACCTGCAGGTTCGATATTCTCAGACAGTGATAGCTCATCTCCATCTATTACCTTAGGAGGAGCACTTGCCGAACGTGGCACAGATTCCACTCGATCATCTGGGTTGCGGCGAGTGGACAGACCCCCAGCAGGATCAGCTCGGAGCACAGACACGAATACTCCATCTACCCGGCCAGTCCGATGTTACTTGTGCCATGAGTGGGGACATTACCGGCATCAGTGTCCTCAGAAATCTGGTGAGCCTCGCCCACAACCACAATTATCACACCCATAGGCACAACATACAGGGAGTTCTCGTGGCAGGAACTCCAACTTCAGGAGGCAGCAGCAGAGACAGACACAGAGTGTGGCAGGTTCCAGTACCGCACCAGCCAGGCAGTGTCAGCTACGTACAGTGACCGAGGAGCATGCACGTTCAGTACCTACTGTGGTGAAAGGTATGGTCTGAGTCTTGGGCTGACCTTTCCATGTTTTGTTTGATTCTGGAGCGACGCATTCCTTCCTTGCATCGAGATTGCTAGCTTCATAGAGTCGCAGGGACTCTATCTTCTCCATATTACATCCGAAGGCTAGGTGGTCAGTTGTTTATCATTTCACTGATAGTCAGGCACTTGCCAGTACTGATTGGCGGTCACGAGATGCTCGTAGATTGTCTATTACTACAGCTTGATGAGTATGACTTGATTCTAGGCATGGATTGGTTATCAGCTCATCATGCTCCTATTGATTGCTTTAGGAAGACAGTTGTCTTAAGGATTCTAGATTTACCCGAGTTCACTTTTGAGGGTACTTTACATGACTCCAAAATGGAGTACATTTCAGTGTTACGAGCTCAGCGACTTGTTGATCAGGGATGCGATTCCTATCTAGCATTTGTTCGAGAGGTATCTGATCATGAGCCGATGGCACAGGACATCCGAGTAGTATCCGACTACCCAGATGTGTTACCTGATGAGTTGCCAGGATTATCTCCTGAGAGAGAGATCGAGCTCGAGATCATATTGCTACCAGATACACAACCGATCTCGATGGCTCCTTACCGCATGGCACCAGCTGAGTTGAAAGAGCTGAAGGTGCAGTTGCAGGAGTTACTTGACTTGGGATTCGTGAGGCCGAGCACTTCACCTTGGGGAGCTCCGGTTATATTTGTTAGGAAGAAGGATGGATCATGAGATTAAGCATCGATTACAGGCAGCTGAACAAGAGAACGGTGAAGAACCGTTATCCATTGTCGCGTATCGACAATTTATTCGATCAGCTTCAGGGATCTTCGGTGTTCTCGAAGATTGATCGTCGTTCGGGCTATCATCAGCTGAGGATTATAGAGTCCGATATTCTGAAGACGGCTTTCAGGACTCAATCTATGAGTTTGTGGTGATGCCGTTTGGGCTCACCAATGCACCTGCAGCTTTCATGGATATGATGAACCGAATTTTCCGTCCATATTTGGACAAGGTTGTGGTGGTGTTCATTTATGATGTGCTCATCTATTCTTGAAATGAATGGGATCATGCGAATGATCTACGGATTGTTTTGGACACATTGCGAGAGCACAAGTTATATGCGAAACTAAGGAAGTGTGAGTTCTAGTAATCCCAGGTCTTATTTCTTGGGCATGTCATTTCTGGAGCAGGTATCGTAGTTGATCCTGCGAAGATTGAGGCAGTCACGTCTTGTAAGTAGCCCAAGACAGTTACTCAGATTCGGAGCTTCCTTGGATTAGCAAGCTATTACAGACGATTTGCCAGCAGATTTTCTCTAGTTGTTTGCCCTCTGACACAGTTAACACAGAAGGGAGTTTCATTTATTTGGGATGAATTATGTGAGCAGGCCTTCAGGACACTGAAGGAGAGGTTGACGAATCCATCGGGCACGCAGGATGATGCAGTATATACAGATGCCACGAGAGAGAGTCTAGGAGCAGTATTGATGCAGAGAGGTCATGTGATTGCATACGCATCACAACAGTTTAGGCCGCATGAGCGGAATTACCCTACGCATGACTTAGAGTTGGCGGCAGTTGTCTTCGCCTTGAAGATCTGACGCTACTATAAATATGGGGTGAATTTTGAGATTTTCACATATCACAAGAGCTTGAAGTACATCTTTGATCAAAAAGAGTTGAACATGAGACAACGCAAGTGGCTTGAGCTACTAAAGGATTACGACTGCACGATCTCTTACCATTCAGGTAAGGGAAATGTGGTGGCAGATGCGCATAGCAGGAGATCTCATGCAGAGGGTACGGCGAACTGGCTATATACATAGGATATGCTTACAGCTTTGACCAATTGGCATCTTCAGGAGAGTGAATCCATTTCTACTGCCGTGCCTCCACGATTCAACGGTTTGTGGGATCGCATGGTCAAAGGCCAAAACACAGATCCTTGGATTCGAGATAGATACATGCGAACCGTCAAGGACGAGGTTGATAATTTTGTTGTGGCGGAGTCTATTTTATGGAAGGCAGGACGGGTCGTTGTGCCCAACGACGAGCAGTTGCGCATAGATATTCTAGATGAGGCCAACAGTTCACGATTATCTATTCACCCGGGTAGCACCAAGATGTATCGTGATCTGCGTCGACATTTCTGGTGGAATGGAATGAAACGCGATGTGGTGCAACATTTCAACAGATGCATGACATGTCAGATGGTCAAGGCCGAGCACATGAGACCACCAGGATTACTATAATCTCTCCTAATTCTCGAGTGGAAATGGGAGAGTATCTCTATGGATTTCGTCACGGTATTGCCGAAGACACCAGGTGGCCATGATTCTATTTGGGTTGTTGTTGACAGATTGACCAAGTCATCCCATTTCATACCTGTCAGCACGACTTACACTCCATCCAGATTGGCCAAGCTATATGTGCAGAACATCATCAGGCTACATGGTATACCACGAGAGGTGATGTCTGACAAAGACTCGAGATTTACATCGCATTATTGGCATCAATTCATGTCAGCACTACAGACAGAGCTGAGGATAAGTTCTGTTTATCATCCACAGACAGACGGACAGAGTGAGCGCACCATTCTGACACTTGAGGATTTGATACGTGCATGCACTTTGGAGTGGAAAGGTTCTTGGAAGGACCATCTGCTCTTGGTGGAATTTGCGTACAACAACAGCTATCATTCCAGTATCAGCATGGCATCATTCGAAGCCTTATACGGGTGGAGATGCCTCACACCTCTCAGTTGGCGTGAGATAGGTGATCATGCTCTCTATTCCATGGATCCCTTAGAGGAGACTGCGAGAGTTGTTGATCTTGTGAGACGGAAGCTTCTGACGGCACATGGCCGCCAGAAAAGCTATGCAGACCGTCGGAGAAGAGACTTGGAGTTTCAGGTAATCCAATTCTTTCTCTTCATGCATTCAAATATGACTTATCTATATTCAACTTAATCTCACATATAAATAGCATTCCTGTAAATTACAGGTGGGAGATTGGGTATTCCTCTGTGTATCTCCCATGAAGGGAGTACAGAGATTTGGAGTTCGTGGCAAGCCAGCGCCACGATATGTTGGATCTTTTGAGAATCTTGCTAGATTAGGGAAGATAGCCTACCGAGTAACCCTTCCTCCACATCTTTCTGCTATTCACGACGTCTTCCACGTATCCAATTTGAGGAAGTTTATGCACGACCCTCGACACGTCATAAGCTACGAAAATCTTGACGTGGACCCAGACTTGACTTATGAGGAGAGGTCGGTGTAGATACTTGACAACGCTATGAAGAAGCTTCGCAGCAAATAGATTCCATTGGTCAAGGTGTTATGCCACTGACACGACGTCGAAGAGGCGATGTGGGAGACCGAAGCCGACATGCAGGCACGATACCCGCAGCTTTTCTCAGGTAATCATCGAAACAAGCCCTTGAAATTATTATGGCTTGTTTTCCCCTTTGAGGTTTTTATGGGTTCAAAACCCTTTGAGGTTTTTATGACCATATGAGATTCAAACAAGACACCTAAGAACCTTGACTCGAGTCTTGAGGACGAGACTCCCTTTGAGGTTTTTATATTTGTAACATCCGGAATCCGCATAAACTCAAACCCAATATGATTAAGGTCCATTTAACCCAATAAAGTTGTCAGTCAGCATTAAATGACTTAAAACGATCAATTGATCGTGAATTAAAAGTCGTTCAGGCAAAATTGACTAAAAATCGGTCGCATCGTAATGCGTGCCCGAAAAAATCGCGACGTAAATTTGGAAACTGCGAAATGAACCGAGACCACCTAAAAATCCGATTCGGCGAAATAAGACCAATGGAATCGACCGTTCGTAAATCGGAGATCGTTTAATATTTTTAAATTACAAAATTTAACCTTAAACAAAAACCGTATCTCGAAAACTTCAGGGTTCAAACCCGATCAAAAGTATATCAATATTATACTCATTTTGATCGTCGTTTAGAGACGATCAAATCGAGATATTAAGCGTCGAAATCAGAGGTTGAAGGTGCGAACTCGGTCAACATTTGTATGCCAGATAAAAGAAAAGAAAAATGATTCAAAAAAATAAAATAAATTTTATTTCTAAACATACTGTTGTCGTCTGTCTCCTCTTCCCACTTGGTTTATTATTTTTTCCACTTGTCTAAATAATAGCACAGCCATCCCCTTATAAATATCCCCCAAAACTCCAAACTCTTCTTCCTAATTCCTCCAAATTCTCCTCTCCATTTCCAGAAAAAATCCAGCCGAGACCTCTTCTTCTCCTTTCCTTTTTCCACTCAGTAGTTGGGAAAACTTTGTAAGCAATTGTAGCCCTCTCTTCCAATTGGAAGCCTTCAAAATCCTTTTGCTGGAGCTGCAGCCCCAGATTTCCAGCACTGCATGCAAGGCCCTTAATATCCAAATTGAGAAGATCAAAAGGTACAATTCCCTTCCCTTCTCTTTGCTTCCTTGCATGTAAACTTAAGATCTAAATTTACAAGCCAATTTCTCACTTGTTGCCCTCTTTGTATAATGTTTATTTTGATATCTTAAGAGATGAAGGTGTCCTCCGAATTGCAGATTTATGAAGTTAGAAACTCTCAAAATTTTCAAGAATTTAAATCTACTCCTAATTGAATTAGTTACTGTTGCTTTCAGATTTGCAAGATGTGACTTGGAAGGTTAGATTTTAGATTTTTATAATTACTGTTTAGTTGAAATATATATATATATATAGATTTACAATAAATCAGATTAAATTTTAGAATTATGTAGCTACTGTTTAGTTGAAACTCATATTATATATAATTTAAAGAATGTACGTTGAGATGTGTTGGAGTATTTGGTTGTGCGTCCATTGAGTTGTAGCAGGGTAAATAGATCCTGGAGAAGATCCATTTACCCCATCCATGTGTTTAGTCTCATACCGCCTAGTGGTGGGACTTGGATGCTCTGGAGAGGCTATATAAGGAGCCCCAGACCTCCTGTACTCATTGAGAAAAAGGAATGAAGTATCCGCCCCTTTGAGGGCTTCTCCCGTGGTTTCATCCCGCTCCTCACGGAGTAGGGTTCCACGTAAAATCTTTTGTGTTCTTCATGTTTATCTCTATTTCTATGCTCTGTTTATCGTTTCCGCTTCCGCATGTTTATTTTGTAACATGGTATCAGAGCGGGTTTGATCTCGGATTTGTATTTGAAGATTTATTTCATAGTCGAGATTTGATTGGTGTTCGATCTCGAAGATCAGTTTTAAGGAGATTCAAGTTCCTGTTCTAGGTTTTTTTTAAAGCCCTAGATTATTCTCCAGGCAGGGCTCCGTCCAGATCAGATTCAGCCAAGGCGCAGGGCGCGTCTCCCTTTATTCCACAGGCTCCAGGCACAGCAAGTCCACCATGGCGCATCCTACGGGCGCAAGACCACCACAACCAGGCCCAAACGATACTAGCGAGAAGATATGCACGCAGGGCCTCCAGATCGCGGTGACCCAGCCCTTCGGCGACCTCCAGATTCAGTTCCAGGAGGAGGTGACGATCCTCCATCGCTCTCCTTCTTCGTTGCGCTTTGCCAGGTCGCACCGAACCTCCGCAACCTCATCGCAGCTCTCATCGCAGTCTCTCCAACCCTAGGAGGTGCTAGCGCGCCTCATCGCAGGTCCAGGCACATGGTCCAGGCGGATCCTCCATCGCAGATCTCCAGGCCGATACAGATAGACGTTGGCGGCGCAGAAGCCCTCACGCGCAACCCCCGTGCGCTGTAGCACCCCCTCCCCTCTCGCGCAGCCCTCGCGCGAGACCTTAGCCCATTCGTTCAGCAGCAGACCTCCAGACCGATGCCTGTGCGCTTCCTGCGCGACTCTTCAAGGCGACGCGAGCTGCACACCAGCCTTCACAGAGCGCGCACTCCAGAACCTGTCGCTCCATCGCCTTCCCGCGAGCTCTCTCCCATGCCCTCCCGAGCGCGTAACCGCAACGGCGTCCATCTCCAAGCTTCGCTCGTCAGGAGGCGCGAGACGAGATCCCCAAGCGGCGGCAACGGTTCTTTTTTTTCGAGGGTTTCGGGTTTCCCATTATTGGAACCCTAAAAGACATGCAGATGCTTTGGGGCCTTAGGTGGGCCGTAAGTTCTTTAAAAAAAGGAGAGGGAGAAGAAAAATGAAAGGGCTCACAGTTCGGCCTTGTGCTACAAAAATTTTTTTAAAAAAAAACACAAAAAAAGGCTGCGTAGAAGAAAAAGCCGTACACAAAGTTTATCAAAAAAAAGTTGAAAAGCCGTTAAAAAAAGATTGAACGGCTTATGTTAAAAAAAACATCATGGCGGCTATTTAAAAAAAAAGAATGACAAAGCCGCAAGTTTCATGTTCTTGTTGTTTACCCCCTATTTATCTTGTCTTCTCCCAACTTTGTCGATGTCCATGTTTTCCGACAATTATGGGAGAAAGGGGGAGTATGGTATAGAGTCATGGGTCTTCTCCATATGTCAGATGCCAGATGCAAATTATCCAGACCACCTAGATATTTCAGACTCTACAGCGGTTATTCAGACTCGATGTTCAAGAGTTTCCGAGTCTCCAGTTTCAGACACGCATATGTTTGCGGTCATTTTCAGATGAGCATATGTTGCCATCATTGTCAGAGGTCCCCATCATTATTCTTGTTTTGTAGGCTAGAGTTTTCATGTGAGCCATAGGGACTCCAGAGTAGAGGACCATTCCCTATGTCATGTTGGCAAGGGTTTTCATGTGGTATCATAGGTACACCAGAGTAGTACACCATTCTCTGAGCCAGATGGGAGAGACCCAGTTCTCCGACGAGGAGACTTATTTCAGACTCCATTCTCCAGCAACCGTGGACTCCGACGAGGATTGCACAGCCACGGCCATTTCAGTTCGGCCCTTTTTCAGAGATGGAGCAGTTGTCCACATATTGTGGCGGGCCAGAGTACTCCGACGAGGAGACTCATTTCAGTTGCAGTGACTCTGACAGGCGCAGTTCAGAGCATGGAAGGTCGTATCCCGATATATCGGCGATATATCGTCGATATATCTGTATCGACATGGGACCGATATCGAAATCGATATATCGATATATCCGATTTTCGGCACCATACTACCCTTTCTCCCATAATTGTCTAACCCGACATGTTGATATTCACTAACTAACATACCTATACTAATGAATTGTATTTCAGAGGTTGGATATAATTTCCAATCATTTTAGCAGAACCCTGATTACCAAAGAATAATTTTGTGGCTACCTCTTTAATAATGAATTTTATTACAATTGTTAGATACTAATTTCAATCATATCAGAATCTGGATTTCCAAATAAATCATGATTTCCAATTTTTTTAAGAGAAGAATTTCATCTTGTTAGAAAATAAACATGCGGAAGCGAAAACGATAAACAGAGCATAGAAATAGAGATAAACATGAAGAACACAAAAGATTTTACGTGGAACCCTACTCCGTTAGGAGCGGGATGAAACCACGGGAGAAGCCCTCAAAGGGGCAGATACTTCATTCCTTTTTCTCAATGAGTACAGGAGGTCTGAGGCTCCTTATATAGCCTCTCCAGAGCCTCCAAGTCCCACCACTAGGCGGTATGGGACTAAACACATGGATGGGGTAAATGGATCTTCTCCAGGATCCATTTACCCTGCTACAACTCAATGGATGCACAACCAAATACTCCAACACTCCCCCTCAAGCTGGAGCATGCAATGCTCAGCTTGGAGAAATAGAAATAAACTCAACTCAACACTACAGGACACTACGGACAATATCAACCCAACGCGCACATTGCTGCAGTCGAGGACGTTGCTTCTCATGACGTGCAGGTGAGGAGGACAAACGGGCTGGAGTGTGAGTATGATGAATCTCCTCGTCGGAGTGCATGTCTAAGTTGGGAGAAGACAAGATAAATAGCAACATGTCGGCACCATACTCCCCCTTTCTCTCATATTGTCTAAGTAAATAGCATCTCCTCGTCGGGTTAAGTAAATAGCAACATGTCTAAGTTCAAAGTTATACATTTTATATCATATGACATATATGGGACTAGTCACTATTCAATTGAACCTTGGCAAGTCAATAGTGGTTACTTTTTTTAAAAACTAAAGTACATATATATAGAAAAGGAATTTGGCTACAGGCTACTGTTTAAAGATTCTAAATAAAAGAAAATAATATTTCTTTTATCGGTTTGAAAAGAATTTAAATTCTTATTTGATTTAGATTTCAGTAGAGATACTCTTTTCATGACTTAGAGAATAAATTAGAAGTTACGAATTGTGCATTTTTCTTGAAACTAAAAATAATATCTAAGGAACATAATTTCTAACCTTAAATATATTTATATACACTTTTCTTATGAAAAAACTAATAATTTTATAAAATCATTATGAATAAAAATCCTCAGTTAACTTGATCCATGATAATAGTCTATTTATCGCTAATGATAAGGTGGTGACAAATAAATCTATGAGTCATATATAAGAAGGACTGAAAAAGGTTCAAATAATCAATGAAGGAGTGAAATTGATGATAAATAACTGATATTAATTAATTATGCCAGTCATGGTGACCCTTACACTTGACCGTGCGAGGGCGCAATGACCCTCAACTGGACGGAGGAAAAGAAGTCCATTAGGGCAGCGGCCGCCAAGTGCGCGGGTCCAGGATCCCAGTCCTTTCTTTGTTTAACGCAAGCTCGCAGTGTTTTTTGCGCCTCGTTGGGATCCTGACTTTTGACCAGTTCCGCCGACCCTCTGTTTTATGATTCCTAGGCGGGGGATCCTCGGTTGTAGTTTTTTCGTACGAGCTCGTTTGCTAGTTACCGATCGGGCCAGTTTCTAGAGTGACTTTTCCGGAGAGTCTCTCTCACCCGTCTATAGGATGTAGTTTTGGAGTAGACCCTTCCCTCTATTTGACCGCACTTCCAATTAGAGGGCGAGACGGAAGAGTTTCTTAGGAGGCTACCTCACCGCTTGAGTTTAGTTATTTTTCCGCCAACAGGCTTGGTTGTGCTACATCTGAGTCAGACACGGTTGTGGATGGGAGGAATTACAATCAAAATTTATTAGGTTATAATATATCTTGGTTAAAAGTTGGAAACAATGATAAGTGGTGTAGGTTAAAATTAACTATAATTAAATAGGATTTGAAATCCCAATAAACTAGTGGACGTGTTGGGAACTTAGTTAGGATGCATTATACAACACCGCATGCCTACGGAGGCAGCCCAACCCTAAGGTAATTTTCATGCCTTGGAGTCATAGTGTGAGGTTATAGAAAGATCAAGACCACAAACTATCCACTAGACATAAAAAGATAAATAATTTGAAAACCGATTAATATATTATCATTTCCATCACAAATAAATTAAGAGAAATAAATTATCACCTCACTATTTCCTTAACAAGAAACATAACTTGATCTCAATGACAAGATAACAATTTATACCTATTGGCCTAATTTTTTATGGAAAATATTATAAAGAGGAAATTTTGGGATAATGAATAATAAGGGGATAAGGCTTGTAGAATATATTAGAAAACCTTTTTCTACGCAGGTGGTGGTAGATTTTTATTCATACATATCTATCTACTTGCTTTCTTTTGCACATAATAAATTACTTGCTATTGTTAAATTGCGGGTTGTATTCACATTTGTGATGCCTCTTCTTCCCTACATGTTTTGACAGGCAAGGAGCCTGGAGTACAGTAGCAGGTTAATGACTTCTATAGATCGGGTATATTCCAGACGGTACGATTTCTTGTCTTGAATTTTTGTCCCGTTATGATGTAAATGTTCATTCTCCACTTCAGTCAGATTTTGGGATATATGTATAACTATCAGCTCTCATGAATATGTTGTATATACTTATGAAAATTAATGAAAAGAAAGGTTGGTGACACTTGTTGGTGTTTTGTTATGTGGTTGATACATTATTACTTGAATGTGAATGTCATATGCCAAGCAGAACGCGAAAAATTTCCCCGTAATTTCATACCCAATGCGATGTTGAATGGCATATGACATTCACATTATTACTTGAATGTGAATGACATATGCCAATCCTGATGAGGAGAAGCCAGCACATGAAGATGAAGATGGAGATCGTGATAGGAAACAGGACCATATATCTTTTGTCAATGAGTTTGCACCCGGTCACTCTGACGTTCATAGGCATCAGTCAGTTTTCACTTCCAATCAGCGAGCCAATGTGCATGTTTTCGAGAGCTCGTCTAGAGCGGCACCCACGTCATGGCGATTTTTTTGGACCAATTCGACGTCAGTTTTAGCAACAGAGGTCAGCCATGTGATTTCTTCCTTAAGGTTCGGCATTTTCAGACGGTGTTCGCTCATCTCCAATGACTTGTTTTGGAGGAGCACTTGTTGGACGTGACACCAGTTCAGCTCGAGCATCTGGGTCGTAGAGAGTGGGTAGACCCTCAACAAGACTGACTCGGAGCATACACACAATCACTCCACCTATCCAGTCAGTCCGATGTTACTTGTGCAACCAATGGACAGAATATTGGCTTCTTTTTTACTTCAAAAGTTTCTCAGTGCCTCCAGGTTTCTGGTGATCCTCGACCACAGCCACAACCTTCACAGTCGCGGCACAGCATACTGGGAGTTTCCATGGTAGGAACTCCAACTTCCGAACACCGCTGAGACAAACACAGAGTGTGGCCGGTTCGAGTACTACACTAGCTAGACAGGGACAGTTGCATGCAGTGACTGAGGAACATGCACGATCAGCAGCTATTGTGGTGAAAGGTATGGTCTCAATCCTGAGCCGACCTTTTCATGTTTTGTTTGATTCTGGAGAGACGCATTCCTTCATTGCTTCGAGGTTACTAGTTTCATTAGGTAGAGTTGCAGAGGCTCTATATCCTCCTTACCACATCTATGGGTCAGGTGGCCAATTGTTTGTTATTTCACTGATAGTCAGAGACTTGGCAATGTTGATTGGCGGTCACGAGATGGTCGCAAACTGTCTGTTACTACAACTCGATGAGTTCAACTTGATTTTGGGCATGGATTGGTTATCAGCTCATCAAGCTCTTGTTGATTGCTTTAAGAAGGCAGCTGTCTTCAGGATTCCAGATTTACCCGAGTTCACTTTTGAGGGTACATTGCATGACTCCAAAATGGAGTACATCTCAGCGTTGAGAGCTCAGAGACTTGTTGATCAGGGACGTGATTCATATTTAGCATTTCTTCGAGAGACATCCGATCATGAGTCGATGATCCAGGACATCAGAGTTGTATTAGATTACCCAGATGTATTTGAACAATATTGAACATCGGGATTTCAGCGTGGAACCCCACTCCCTTAGGAGCGGGATGAAAGAACGGGAGAACGCCTCAAAGGGTTGATTTATGCATTGCATTTTCTCATCTGATACAGGAGGTATGGGGCTTCTTATATAACCTCCACATATCCTCTAAGACCCACCACTAGTAGATGCAAGACTAAACATTGGGATGAGGTAAATGGATCCTACGGTGGTCCATTTACCCATCTACACCACAAGTGACACATAACACATATACTCCAACACTCCCTCCCAGGCCAAAGCATGCAATGCTCAGCTTGGACAAACAAAAAGAAATCTCTACTTACGTTACAAGACACTACAGACGATATCAACTCAACGCGCTCAACTGTCAGTTGTTGTCGAGGATGTTGCTTCTCATGCCGTGCAGGTGAGGAGGAATATTATGCTGGAGTGTGAGTCAAACTGGTGTGCTCTGCACTGCGCCTGTCAGAGCCATTGAGACAGAATGAGTCTCTACTTGGAGAACTCTGACTCGCCACATGTAGAAGACTGGATCATGTAGACAACTGCTCCATCTAGGCCGAACTGAAAAGCCGTGGAGTCCATGGTCGCTGGAGAATGGAGTCTGAAAAGTCTCCTCGTCGGAGAGCTGGGTCTCTCCCATACTGGCTCAGAAAATGGGATCTCTACTCTAGGGTCCCTGTGAAACCACATGAAAACCCTAGCCTACACGGCATAGGGAATGGGTTATCTACTCTAAAGACCATATAGAACACATGAAAACTCTGACTAAAAACAAAAGATAGGGACCACATAAAAATGATGGTAAACATGTGCACATCTGAAAAGGAGTCTCTCTCTGGAGAACTCGAAGAAAATGGGTCACTCAACTATGAAGTGCCTCGAACTTGGACTATAAGCCAATCGTCGAGTCTGAACATATGAACTGTAGAGTTTGAAAATTTGGCTGGTTTGGAATCTGTCATCTGAATCTAGAAAATATCTGTGACTCTATACAATCTTACCCCTTTCTCCCATACTTGTCGGAAAACAATGGCATCGACAAAGTTGGGATAAGACAAATGAAGAGGGGGAGAAACAAAACATCGCATAAGCCATCACAATATCTCGGCTTTTCTTCTCAACCATTTTTTTCAAATCATTTTTTTACTTTCAGCTATTTCATCTTTTACAATTTTTTTAATAGCCGTCACATTTTTTCCACTAAGCCGTTTATCAATTTTTTCGGCTTTTTTAGCATACGGCTTTTCTTTTGTACGTGCCTCTTAAAAAAACGCACATTTTTTTAAATTAGGACCCATTGGGCCCAAATACAAAGCAGTCTCTCCTTTTTTCTCAGTAGTAGCTCTGGGCATTTACAATTTTTTTAATGATGGGCTTCCCTTTCTCCCCTTTTTTACTCTCGTTTTTTTAATCTTTTCAGTCCACTTGGGCATCCTCCTATCTCTTCCTGTTTTTATAAACATGGGTCGCGCACACTAGGGTTCCCAATCTGGGAACCCACCGACAGATGAGCTCTAAAGAGAGATGCAGCGCGAGGGAGGAGAAATTGTGTGCGGGATCGTTGAGGACTTTCCAGTCGAAGAGGATGCACCAAGGATCTTATTTAGGATTCCCATCGCCGAACCCTCCTTAATACCCCCGATGGGGTTCTTGTTGTTGTCACTGCTTTGGAGCTGGAGGCCGAGGAGCCGAAATCGGAAGGAGAAATCCTGAAGAGCGCGACATCACGCGCCACCTGCATGGTAGGTTGCGCCGCCCGTGGAGATCGGCACCTCTTATCATGCCATGATCTTCAGAGAGGAGCATCCGCCTTGGGAGAAGGCACGATCAGGGAATTGTGGTGCCCTGGAAGTCGCGACGTCTGCGCGAGAATGAGTTGTAGTGCCTGAGGGTTGCCGTCTGGAACTGGGAAGAGGGCGGCGAGCCCCTCTTCATTCATCAATTCTTAAGGAGGAGCGGCGACGCCACCGCTTGGAGACCACATAGTTCATCTCGCGTTGCCAACACGAGAGAGGAGACGAGGGAACACCGCTTGGAGGAAGCGTCATCGTCAGGAGGGATCGCGGCAGTCGCTGCCTGGAAATGAGGGGCCATCGACTTAAGGGGACCTGCCGAAGGATCTGGAGAAGAGGTGCTTGTTGTCGATTAAGAAGGCACCGCATGTTGCATTTTTTCCGAACACAGAAGCAGGGACTTGGAACAGTCATGGCCTAGAGGGGAGCACCTGATCTGGAGCTGAACGGATTTTAGGGTTTTCAGAACGAAACCCTAATTTTTTTTCTCGAACACGTTGATCGGACTTCCAAATGTCGCAGCAATCTACGGTTGAGGACTTCAAAAGAGGGGTTCATCATAAAATAATACGTTTCAGAATAATCAACAAAGCGTCAACTCTTGAACAAAACGTGAATTAGGGTTTCGACATAACCCTAGAACTGAATCTCGAGCAAAAATAAAGAATATAAAAATCCTCGAGAATCGACCAGCTCTGATACTATGTTCGTAACATACTAACATCCAAATCCGATTAAACTCGAACCCGACCCGATTAGGGTCCGGTTAATCCAATAAAATCACCAATCAATATTAAATAACCTAAATCAACCTATAAATCGTAAATCAAAAGTTGTTGGGATGAAATCGTCTGAACGTCGATCGCATCGTAAAGTGTGTCACGGAAAAGCCGCAACGTAAAATCGGAAACTGCAAAACAAACCGAGACCACCCAAAATCTGATTCGACGAAATAAGACCAACGGAATCGACCATTTGTCAATCGGAAATCATTTGACATTTTAAAATCACAAAATTTAGTCGTAAATTGCGACCTTATCTTGAGAATTTCGAGAATTTATTTACGACCCAAAGTATATGAATATTATACTCATATTGATCGTCGTTTAGAGACGATCAAATCGAGGTATTGCGCATCGAAATCCGAAACTCGAGGTATGATTACGGTCAACTTTAAGTATTCCAAATAAAGAGAGATTATGATTTTAAAAAAATAAAATAATTTAAAAAAACAGTAGCAAATTGCTGGAAAATCCACCAGCCTCTACTTGCCCTCTCAAAAAATTTCCATTTAGCCCCCAAGCCCTTCCACTTGTCAACCTGTAGACCCTCTACTTTGGTTATATAAGCAACAACCTCGCCCTCTTTATTTCCTCAATATCTCGCCCAAATTCCACTTCGTTTGGAGTTCAAGGAGTGGTTGGAGATCCAATTTCAGCCAAAGTTCAAAGTGTTGGAGCTCCTTTTTCAGCCAATAGCTGCATGCAACTTTGATTCCCAATTGGTAATTCTAATGTACAATCCAAGACCTCCTTCTTGCTATTATCCATGAGATTTATCCCCATTCTCTCCTTCTCATTCCATCTTTTAACAACTCAAAATTGGGGATTTTAGTGTGAATTTAACCTCGGTTTCAGATCTGATCATTAGCTCTTAAAACCATTTTTTAACAAACTCAAAATGAGGATTTTAGTGTGAATTTAACCTCAGTTTCAGATCTGATCATTAGCTCTTAAAACCATGTTTTAACAAACTCAAAATTGGGGATTTTAGTGTGAATTTAACCTCAGTTTCAGATCTGATCTTTAGCTCTTTAGACCATTGTTAACTGTTATAAAATCAACATGCGGAAGCGAACATGGAAAAAGATAAAGAAATATAAAGAAGACAGGATTTTTACGTGGAACCCTACTCCGTGAGGAGCGGGATGAAACCACGGGAGAAGCCCTCAACGGGACGTGTTTGTCTATTGACTTTCTCAATGAGTACAGGAGGTCTGGGGCTCCTTATATAGCCTCTCCAGAGCCTCCAAGTCCCACCACTAGGCGGTATGGGACTAAACACATGGATGGGGTAAATGAATCTTCTCCATGATCCATTTACCCTCCTACAACTCAATGGGTGCACAACCAAATACTCCAACACTACCCCTCAAGCTGGAGCACGCTTTGATGTCAGGCACGAGAGGGGATCGAAGCCGCCTGGAGAGTGGCGTTCCTGGAAGTGCGAGGGGTTGTGCCAAGGGGTGGTGACGTCGCCTGAAGGCCTCGCGGCAGATCTGGAGAACTGCTCTCGTGGAGAATCACCACAGAAATAATATCTGGAACAAAAATTGACACTTAGAATCTTCGCTCGCTGTGGGGCGCTGGAGAAGAGATACGAGTTGGATGCATTGCCTGCTCATGAGATTAGGGTTCCTGAACTGGAACCCTAGTTTCCTTTGCATTGCTCAATCCCAGAAAATTGCAATCTTCAAGAAGTATCGAGAACCCGTGGAGAAATAAAGTTCTAGAATGAAACTTTTAATCAAATCTTCTACTTTCTCCAAGAACAAGTTCACGAATAAGAAATATTGCAGAACGAACAATAATCAAAACTCGACTAAATGAAAGATCATAAATCGATTCCTCGAGAATCGAACCCGCTCTGATACCATGCTATAAAATCAACATGCGGAAGCGAACATGGAAAAAGATAAAGAAATATAAAGAAGACAGGATTTTTACGTGGAACCCTACTCCGTGAGGAGCGGGATGAAACCACGGGAGAAGCCCTCAACGGGACGTGTTTGTCTATTGACTTTCTCAATGAGTACAGGAGGTCTGGGGCTCCTTATATAGCCTCTCCAGAACCTCCAAGTCCCACCACTAGGCGGTATGGGACTAAACACATGGATGGGGTAAATGGATCTTCTCCATGATCCATTTACCCTCCTACAACTCAATGGGTGCACAACCAAATACTCCAACATTAACAAACTCAAAATTAGGAATTTTAGTGTGAATTTAACCTCAATTTCAGATCTGATCATTAGCTCTTTAAACCATGTTTTAACAAACTCAAAATTGGGGATTTTAGTGTGAATTTAACCTCAATTTCAGATCTGATCATTAGCTTTTAAAACAATGCTTTAACAAACTCAAAATTGGGGATTTTAGTGTGAATTTAACCTCAGTTTTAGACCTGATCACTAGCTTTTAAAACCATGCTTTAACAAACTCAAAATTGGGAATTTTAGTGTGAATTTAACCTCAGTTTCAGATCTGATCATTAGCTCTTAAAATCATGTTTTAACAAACTCAAAATTGGGGATTTTAGTGTGAATTTAACCTCAGTTTCAGATCTGATCATTAGCTTTTAAAACCATGCTTTTAACAAACTCAAAATTGGGAATTTTAGTTTTAATTTAACCTCAGTTTCAGATCTGATTATTCGCTATAAAAATTTTATTTTAATAACTCAATATTGGGGATTTCAGTGTGAATTTAACCTCAGTTTCAGATCTGATCATTAGCTCTTAAAACCATGTTTTAACAAACTAAAAATTGGAGATTTTATTGTGCATTTACCCTCAATATCAGATCTGATTAGTAGCTCATAAACCCATGTTTTAACAACTCAAAATTGGGGATTTTAGTGTCAATTTAACCTCTCTTTCAGATCTGATCATTACATCTTAAAACCATGTTTTAAAAAACTCAAAATTGAGGATTTTAGTATGCATTTAACCTCAGTTACAGATCTGATTATTAGCTCTTAAACCATTGTTTTAGCAACTCAAAATTGGGGATTTTAGTGTGAATTTAACCCCATTTTCAGATCTGTTCATTAGTTCTAAAATCCTTATTTTAACAACTTAAAATTGGGAGGGGTTAGCGTGAATTAAACCCCATTGTCAGATCTGTTCATTAACTCTAAAATCCATGTTTTAACAAATTAAAATTTGGGGGTTTTAGTGTAAAATTAACCTAAATTTCAGAACTGTTCAAAAGCTCCAAATTGCATGTTTTAAAAATTTTAAAAGTGGGGGTTTTATACGAATTAGATCCCAAGATTTCATGAGGTTTTGAGTGAAATTATAAGTATTCTACAATACTAAAAAATTTCATCAATGATCGTTAGTATAGCTTACGATATGAATATCACTTATTACAATTGATGGCGTAGACCGATCAGTTAGATCTGCAAAGCCAATCATATAAGATATGGAGGTATGATTATATAATAAATGAACCTAGATGGTTATAAGAATCAACGACAATTGATATTGTGCTGGTCATGGTGACTGTTACACCTAACTGTACGAGGGCACGGTGACCCTCAAATGAGCGGGTGATAGGAAGCCTAGTTAGGGCAACGGCCGCCAAGCCTACGGGTCTAGGATCCCACTCCTTTTCACGGTTTTTACGCGAGCTCGCAGTGCTTTTACGCCTCGTTGGGATCCCGACTTTTGACCAGTTCTGTCGACCCTCAGTTTTAGGGTACCTAGGCTAGGGTTTCCTCAGTTTTAGTTTTTCATACGAGCTCGTTAGCCCGTACCGGTCGGTCCAGTTTCTAAAGTGACTTTTCCGGAGAGTCTCTCACCCGTTTCAGTGGCGTAGTTTTGGAGTAGACATATCCCTCTATTGGACCGCACTTCCAATTCGAGGGCGAGACGGAAGGGTCTCTTAGGAGACTTCCTCACCGCTTGAGTTTGGGTTACTTTTCCGCCAATAGGCTTGGCGTTGGCTACATCCGAATCAGTTAAAGTTGAATATGAAGGAGTTATAATTGAGCATTGAAATAGATTACAATTGAATTTCGCTAAGAGATAAGATCAATTACAATTGAGTTGGGCTAGTGTTGAGATCAATCACAGTTGAGTTTGACTAATAGTTGAGTTTGGTACGGAATCATCATTTATTATAAATCCTCAATCATCAACAATTTATCGAATCTTGAAGTTACTATTATGAGCGGTAAGATAAGCTAGTGTACGTGTTGGGAACTTTGTTAGGATGCATTACACTTCACCGCATGCCTACGGAGGCACCCCAACCCTAAGGTATTCTTCACACCTTAGACTCGGAGTGTGAGGTCAACCTCTGACCAAGACCACAGATTATTAACTAGACTTGACAAATGATACAGAATTGAAGACCATATCAAAGATTCATCATCATCAATACCAAAATCCATCATCCTTGTCTTTAAAGTTATGAAAAGGCAATAACCTATGTATTTGGATCATTAACTAATATATATATGGAGAATTTTGGGGTGATGGGTGATCATGGGCATACATACAAAGCAGTTTGGAAATCATTTTCTACGCAGGTAGTTTGATAAATTTTTATATCATTGCCTTTCTACTTGCTTACTTTTGGACACATTAAATTTTTATTATAATTTAATATGCAGGAATGTACACAACATCCGTTGACGTCCTTTTGTTCCTTGCATGTTTGGCAGGCAAAAAAACCTGCATCTCAGTAGTTGATTGATGATACCGAGCATCCGTCGTTATACCTGACGGTACAGTTATTACAGTTTTGATTCAGTTTCTATAGTAGTGCTTTTCTTTCTCTTTTGTACATTTTGCAAGACATGTATACACTATCAGTTTCTTTTGTTACATGTTGTATATAGAAGTGGAAATTAATGAAATACAAATTGGTGGCACTCTTTGTTGTTTTTGTGGTTGTTACAATGTTTATGAGTGTCAAATACAAAACGCGAAAAAGTTTTCCTTAATTTCATGTATCTAGTGCGATCATTATTGAATGTTATATTGCGAATGCCGTGTAACCGGGTACCCGGATCCGAGAGTTTCACAATGTTAGAAAATAGAAATGCGGAAGCGGAATCAGAGAAATAAAGATAAAACAATATTGAACACAGGGATTTTAACGTGGAACCCTACTCCCTAAGGAGCAGGAGAAACCACGAGAGACCGCCTCAAAGAGTTGATTTATGCATTGCATTTTCTCATCTGATACAGGAGGTCTAGGGCTTCATATATAGCCTCCACAGAGCCTCCAAGTCCCACCACTAGTAGATGTGGGACTAAACATTGGGATGAGGTAAATGGATCTTGGAGTGATCCATTTACCCATCTACCCCACCAGTGACGCATAACACGTATACTCCAATAATAACAATGAGAAGTCGGTTAGCCAGCACATTGGCGATGATGAGATACATCGCGTTGGAGAGAACAATCGATCCATAATCTTCCACCTTGGTGGGTACCTCCTTTGGCAGCATAAACAAGAGCACCTTGTTCAAACACTCAAAATCGAAGTTATCCCTAATGAATTCAGGAAACACCTCCAAGATGTCCCCCTTTACAACCTCCCAAAACTCCTTATACCTGATGCACCATAAGCGTTTAGGCTCCAAACAACCTTCTTCACCTCCTCCTCCTCCGTGAAAGGGTCAACCGTCGCCCCTACCTGAGACGTGGAAATATACCAAACTCCTTTGCCATGCCAGCCCTAGGCAGCACGAGTAACTCTTCTGTTGGCATCCACACAAAAAACCTTGAAGAGACCTCCCAACCTGTCGCTCCCCATACACCACTACACCAACCACCTCAAGCTCATGGATGAAATTTTTCCTCCGCCTTTATTATGCCATAGAGTGGAAGAAGCGGGTGTTCACCTCTCCCTCCCTAAACTACTTCTGGAAAGAGCATTGCCTCAACTCGACCTTTGTCTTCTTGTCCTCTAGAATGATCTCATGTATGTTCATCGCTCTCTCCTCTCTCCTCAATCTCAGCAGCATCCAACTCCCTCTTATCTTCTAGTTGGTCTAACCTGCAAACTTTCTCCTGAGCTCGTGCAAGAGGATCACGTTCACGTCGTTGATCACGAACCTTTTTGAACTCCATAAGGAATCTTTGCAGCATCAAAATCATAAATGCAATCTAACAGTCACGGATCCCTCCACAGGACAATCCCTCCAAAAATTAGTCACAGCATTCTTGAAACCATCTTCCAGCAATTGTTGGAGTACTTGGTTGTATGCGTCACTTGAGGGAGATGGGTAAATGATCCCTCCCGGATCCATTTACCCCATCACTGAATTTAGCCCCACATCTACTAATGGTGGGATTTCGAGGCTCTGTGGAGGCTATATAAGGAGCCCCAGACCTCCTGTATCCATTGAGAAAGTCAATACACAAACCTGGCCTTTTGAGACCTTCTCCCGTGGTTTCATCTCGCTCCTTAAAGAGTAGGGTTCCCTGTTAAATCTCTGAGTTTCATGTTTTATATTTCTGTTCTTATGCTCTGTTTATCATTCCACTTCCGCTTCCTATTTTCTAACATGGTATCAGAGCGGGTCAATTCTCGAGGATTCGATGTTCGTTCATTTTTTGATTCGAGATTGATGTTACGAAAATGATTATTATTTTGTTCAAGTTCCATTCAAATTTTAGGGTTTTTGAAATCCAAAATCTGTAAGATATTATCCGTGTATTCTATTGCAAGTCCATGTTCTTCGGGAAAAGTTTTTCTAGGGTTTCATTATGAAACCCTAACTCTATTTTGTTGTGCCCTTCGCCAAGTCTAGCGCATCTCTTGTGCGCAGATCTCCCGGGGCAAGCAAAAAAATCCAATGGTGGCAGATCTCCCAGGGCGAGCAACAAAATCCAATAGGGCACATTCTCGCACGATTCATAGAGCGCGCACAATGCAATTGGGGCTTGCGCATCTCCAACGCTGATAGCACGAACCCCATGTGGCGATCAACATCTCTCCTAGGTGCCAGATTTCCAGGTCGCAAAGATTCATCGATGGCATAATTTCCTCGGCGGCATCTGGCCGAGCCCCCCCACGCAGTGACTCAGGCGACGCGCAACCGCACCTTCCCCGGCGCGAGGGTTCTCCTTCACCTCCATCTCCATCTCCGGGCAGCAATACGAAGAAACCCAGCAGGCGGCGCTAGAGGAAGGGGCATCCTAACGAGGCATCTCCAGGCGGACGCCTCCAGCCCTCCGCCTCATCCTCGCAAGCTTAGGCGGAGACTCCCTCTCAACGGAGAGGCTCTGCAACCAAGCCTCTCTTCCCTCCTCTCATCGCGTGCTCGTGCGCGCAGGCGGCACCAGCATCATGCAAAACCCAGGCACGAGTCTTGGATCTCCTTTGGCGGCGCGTGTCGAGGGCGTGGGTTCCGTGGGAACCCTAAGTGCAATGGTGGCGCCACTTGAAGTCCTGGTACTGACTATATGCGCATGTTGTTGGGTTGTTAGACCCAATCGAGTTGCAGCCACTAATTTAAAAAAAAGGAAAGGAGGGCTGATTTTGGGCCCTTTGGGCCGTCATATTAAAAGAATAGGGAGAAAGAAGATTGTGCCCAAGTGGTCCGAAACAAATTCAAAAAAAAGGAGGGAAAACAAAAAAAAGTGAGGGGTCATGTAAAAAAAGGTAAGAGGGCAACGCAGTTTTAAAAATAATGTTTGCTTTAAAAAAAGGCACGTACAATAAATAGCCGTACGCAAAAGTTGAAAAAAAAATGGAATAAGAAATAGTTGGAAAAAAAGAGAAAAAATTTGAAAAAAAAGAAGCCGAAAAAAAATGAAACGGCTTAAAAAAATAATTTAAAAAAATTGATAATGATGATTTGAGAAGCCGAAAAAGTTGTGATCGGCTTATTTGTTTTCTCCCCATCTTTGTTTTGTCTTCTCCCAACTTGGTCGACGTCCATGTTTTCCGACAAGTATGAGCGAAAGGGGAAGTATATGTAGAGTCACAGGCCAAATTGTCAGACTTTCCAAGTTCTCCAGATTCAGAGATTCCAGAGGCCCTTCAGATTTTCCAGACTCTACAACAGATTTCAGACTCGGCGATCCAGGTTCCAAGTCTTTAGTTCAGACACGCACATGGATGCGGTTGTTTTCAGATGTGTACATGTTTGCCACCTTTTGTAGTGGTCCCCATCTTTTCTTGTGTTTCGGCCAGAGTTTTCATGTGAGACATAGGGACTCCAGAGTAGATGACCATTCCATGTGCCATGTCGGCAAGGGTTTTCATGTGGTATCATAGTTACTGCAAAGTAGTGTACCATTCTTTGTGCTAGATGGGAGAAACCCAGTTCTCCGTCGAGGAGACTTCTTTCAGACTCCATTCTCCAACGACCGTGGACTCCGACGAGGATTGCACTTCCACTGCCTTTTTCAGTTCGGCCCTTTTTCAGAGATGGAGCAGTTGTCCACATTGTTGTGGCGGGCCAGTGTACTCCGACGAGGAGACTCATTTTTAGTTGCAGTGACTCTGACAGGCGCAGTTCAGAGCACATGCTCTCTGACGAGGAGATTCAGCAGACTCACACTCCAGCCCGTTCGTCCTCCTCACCTGCACGGCATGAGAAGCAACGTCCTCGACAGCAGTAGTTGCGCGCGTTGAGTTGATATTGTCTGTAGTGTCATGTATTGCGAGTTGAGTTTCTTTCTTTTTGTCCAAGCTGAGTATTGCATGCTCCAGCTTGAGGGGGAGTATTAGAGTACTTGGTTGTATGCGTCACTAAGGGAGATGGGTAAATGGATCCCTCCAAGATCCATTTACCCCATCACTAAGTTTAGTCCCACATCTACCAATGGTGGGACTTGGAGGCTCTATGGAAGCTATATAAGGAGCCCCAAACCTCATGTATCCATTGAGAAAGTCAATAGACAAACCTGACCCTTTGAGGCATTCTCCTGCAGTTTCATCTCGCTCCTTAGGGAGTAGGGTTCCACATTAAATATCTGAGTTTCATGTTTTATATTTCTATTCTTATGCTCTGTTTATCATTCCTCTTCCGCTTCCTATTTTCTAACAGCAACCAAGCGCGATCAAACCGGAAAAAATTTCGTGGCTGAGCTTTCCCTCGTCGACCAAAGCAGATGTGTATGATCAGAGTGAGATCTCGGAAGAGCCCATGCCCTAGAAAGAGGAAAGGCAAGCAGGACCTTGATGGAAAGAAGGAACAGGTCGATGTGCAATCTCTTGAGTTACGTCGTTCATATCTACAACATGCAACATCTACCACTGAGAAACCAAAATCCAGAACCAAAGCAGATAGCTCAGCAGATCCAACATCATTCCCACCATGCATTTGTGGTATGTCCTCAAGATTGAGAGTCATATTGAAATCATCGCCGACTAGCCAAGGATCCCCAATAAAAGTACTTCTAACAAAATGTAGTTCGTCCAGGAATCCCGAAACATCCACACCATTGCTCGGGCCTTAGAAATTAGTAATTGCAATAATCACCTCGTTTGTTATTCTTCTAAGCCGTACTGTCAACGTATGTCTACCTTTGAAATCATCTCAAAACAAGTTAAATTTTCCATCATTCCAGCTCACTGCCAAACCACCGGACGCGCTATCTGAATTGATCGCCGTGAACATTTATTGTCGCACCACCAATCTCTTTGCAAATCAGCTCACCCCCTTAGGTATTTTTTTTCTTGTAGCATCACCACTTCTGCTCTGGCTTCTCTAAATAACATTCTTAAGCATGCACGCTTCTCTGGCCTTCCCAACTCCCTGACATTCCAACTTACCACCATTTAGAAATTAAAGTATCCACCCCAAAAGGCGAGATCACCCCCAAACAACCCACCGGTTCCCGACCAACCCTGTGCCAAGAAGAGCACCCAACAGTGTCCCATTTCTTCTTCGATTACGCGCTATCCCCTATAGGAGCAGTCTCGTAAGTTTGTTACCCCACCAATACCCCTCGCCCAACCACCTCGGCCATCACCTTTGCACCTTCCTTGTACTCCAGCATCTCCAGAAGCATCAACCGACGCCACCTACACCACGACTTCAGCCCACATCGCACATAGAATCTCCCAAATCTCCCCACCGAAATTCTAGCTCCCAGAGAACTGCACCTCCTGGGGGATTCACCCCTTCCTGTGGGCGGAACCATGGTCCCAACATTAGATCTTACCGGATATGAACAACCCCTCATTGATTCATTGTCGAAGTTCCAATGTGAAGGAGAAGGGGAAGCGAGGGTTTGACCTTCTAGTACATTGCCTTGCATGTCAGGGGAGAGGATATCCAAAGATGAAATGCTCTTTGGGTCCATATCCGAAGAGTCGCATGAGATACTATTGATCAGGTCTCCCACCATCTTTAACTCGTCCAGAACTGGATTCTCCATCACCTTCGAATCCGCGAACCCTATTGGAGCCGGAATAAAAGGAGACGTTGTATTTGGATCAACCACCGTCGAGTTGTTCGTGTCAGGTGTTGCCATCTCCTTAATCGGGTCCACCATCATCGGGTTAGGCATTATCGGGTCTTCCATCATCATGTTAGGCATTATCAGGTCATTGGATAACACTGCCTTTGGGTCCTGCAGGAGAGGAATCAGATCCGACTCAGGTTCCCAACAATGATGAGCCTTGAAGAGTCAGGAAACAAAGGTTCAGACCATCTCGAATTATTCGCAACCACCTCTGGAAAAGGAGTCACGATGGTCGAGGGAGCCCCCACCATCTCTTGGGAAGGAAACTTTTTGAGACCCATGTTTACCATCACACAAATTAAATCTCGATTGAGCTGTAAAGTCTGGAGGTGGTTCGCTTTCCATCTTTGGCATCCCTTCCCCAACCGTTGTCGCTCGCATCGTTCATCATGCCACAGTCGACCACATCTCCAACGATCCCAAGGATACTCCCCGCGCCTTCACCAACTCTTCATGGACAGAGATTCCTAGCAGAAGGCGGTGACCCTATATGGTAATAAAACACATTATTGGCATTACGGCATCGAAATCAACCACCTGAATAATCACCTATGATTGTTGGCCGACACTGGCCCATCGAAGATCAATGCCCAGACCTTGGCGATCGAAGCCAAAATCTCAACAATCTTCTTCAAAGAGCAATACAGCAGTGAGATACCTCGAATCTGTAGATAGGGAATAGGTTTAATAAGTAGCACTCCATCACAAGACTTCGACGACCTACAATGCGATAAAGACTTCACGCCATGTCCAGCGCCAACAGCTTCTTCACGTCTAATGATCCTAGTACATTGGCAAGCACCATAGGACCTTTAAGCTTGACAATATCGCCTGCAAACTTGCAAACTAATGTCATTCCAATATCAAACATCGGATCTGATAAACATGAAACCTCGCTTCTCCCAATCCCAACTAGAAACAGGTCCTTTTCCTACACTTGGTCTCCAAAATGGGGATTTCTTGGAGGGCAAACCATGATTTCAGAGCATGAAGCATTCTGGTGACTGAATCTCCCGCATGCATAACATACGGGTTCGCGGCAGCCGCGCACCCAATGATATGTTCCACAGCATCGCAGACAACCACCCTTCTGTTGCCAACCAAGATCTTACCTAGCAGGAGGTCTTCTCTGTTGAGGAGCTTGGTGTCGCCGTTGGGCCAGGATCCAACCATCCTCGTCTCTCTCTCTCTCTCTCATGATTTGTATCATTAATCCCCCAAATCAGCATCACTTGAGCTTCCGTCAAAGGATCCTCCATCATCAATAAGACCAAAACACAACAATGTCATGCAACAGCACAGCCACTGAGATCACCACCACCCACGAGCCGATCAATACCTCTTTCGTTGATGAGTTGCCTTCAAATCCAAGCCCTCACCAAGCCTCCACCACCTCCAGGGGGCCCGCAAGCACCCTCGCAATGCGCAGCCCGCACGAGTGTCATCTTAGCACTCTAGGCAGTCTAAAACCCTCCTTGCACATGGCAACACCAACCCACCACCATCTCCTCAAGCAAGCAACACCCCTCATTGTGCACCCACGCACCTCTGATCACCTTGCGCAGATGTCCCCCCACATTGCTCAATACACGCGAATGTCCAAGCAGCGTCTCCAGAAATGACGACCTCCAGGCCCTTCTCTTTAGAATAGCAACGGAGGGATTCCAGAACCCTAGCCTTCCTGAGAAGAAGGGGTGATACCATATTTCCTTTTAGAAAAACAAAGAGAAAGAATAGAAGAGAGATCAGCAAATAAAAAATGAAATGTATTAGGCCCAATTGTCCTCGACTACATTAAAAAAGAGAAGAAAGAAAGAAAACAAAAGACAGAGGTCTATAGTCCCAATGGGATGTTGTATTCGAAGAGAGAGAGAGAGAGAGAAAGCCAAAAGAAAGAAGAGAAATGGCTTAAAGGGATAAAAATAGAATAACCGAGAAAAAAAGAGATGTCAACGAAAACTTAAAGAGAAAAAGGGAGGATGATTTGTGAAAAAAATAAGAGCGCAAAAAAGGAGAAAAATGAAGGTTTTGGTTTACCCTCAATCCTCCATTTGTTCTCCCAACTTGGTCGAGTACCTTTCAATTTCTGACAAGTATGAGAGAAAGGGAGAGTGAGAGAATGCAGGATATGCGTCATACACTTTTGAGAGATTCAACTTAGAGACCAACTCAATGCAGACAATGAGAACACCAATGACCATAATCTTCATTACGAGATCCTTCCGAGGTTCCTAAGAGAGAAAACCCACTTCAAGGTTCCAATAAGAGTGACCCGCATTCAAAAATCTACGTATGAATATTCCAACAACATGAAGAAAGACATTCAAAGATAAATCCCCCATAGGTTACGATGCCACACTCCCACAGGTTTCGACAACAAAGAGATTCACCTCATCCTCGCCATCATGGCATGAAAAGCACCATCATCAACATCAACCAACAAAGTATGTGTTGAGTCCTTATGGTCCGTAGTGTCATCTATTCGATGAGAAAGTATGTGTCTTCTTATTGTTTGTCCAAGCTAAGCATTGCAAGCTCCAACTTGATGGGGAGTGTCGGAAAACGACCTAGCTGGGTAATTGGAACTTTCTAGGATCCAATTACCACATCATGAGAATAGTCCCACATCATCTGTTGGTGGAACTTTAGAGAGTCGGTGGAGCTATATAAAGAGCTACATAACCCTGTATTCATTGAAAGAATTAATCAGAAGAATTCGACATCCGAGGCATTCCGTCGTAGTTTCATCCCGTTCCTCACGGAGTAGGGTTCCGTGTAAAGCCTTCATGTTATTCAAGGTTCTTTACTCATTCTTCAGTACGCGGATGACACGGTTCTCTTTCTCGGGGGCGATGCGGAGCAATCTGCTAATGCGGTTTGTTGACGCATATAGAATACCTGTACCTCTTTGTTATTTTATTTTTCAGTTGTCTTCTTTATGTAATTTACCCATAGGCTACTCTCCTATATAAGAGAGCCTAGGGCTTATGGAATAGATCTCTCTCATTCATTTTTCCCAACATGGTATCAGAGCGACGGTCCTAGCCCGGAGTTCTCGAAACCCTAGCCCTAACCTACCCCACCCGCCGGCCCTCTCTCTCTCCTACTCTCTCTCGATCGGCGCGCCTCCAACGCCGCCTCTCCTCCTTCGCGCGCCGCTGCTCGCGCGCCTTCTCCAGTGCGCCACGCGATCCCCCTGCACATCTTCCTGCGCACGATTGCGCGCACCTGCGCCTACGCCATCATCTCCAGCGCGCGCCTGCGCCATCTTCTCCTGCGCACGATTGCGCACCTGCGCGTAAAGGGCGCCTGCGCATAGCGCCAGCGCGAAGGGCACCAGCGCGCGTGAAGGGCATCAGACAGTGCCTTGCGGCACATACCGCCTGTGCGCATAGCGGTCCTGTGCACACTCAACTGCGCGTAACAGTACGCCAGCCTACAGCACGCGTGCATCTCCGCGTGCATCTTCGTCATTCCTGCGCGTGTGCAGACCGTAGCACGCGCATATTCATGGGGATAGTTGCTTGAGGTCTACACATGCAACTAATCCCATCTATGGTATTGTAGACAAAACACATCGTTTGTCGATCGCTCCAGTCTTCATTTTTCAATATGTCGGAGAGCAAGGCAGATGTCCCATCTATTGGCGCATTCCGTGGTCCAGCGCCTATTGTCAAGATGGACGGTACCAACTATGAACTGTGGGCAATGCAGTTCATGAGCATGATTGTAACATCCGGTTTCCAAGTAAATCCGAAGTCGACCCGATTAGCGTCCGATTAACCCAATAAAGTTAACTGACAACATTAGATCACCTAAAACGATCAACTGGTCGTGAATCGAAAGTCGTTCGGACAAAATCGACCAAAAATCGGTTACATCGTAAAGCGTGCCGTGAAAAAGCCGCGACGCTAATTTGGAAACCGCGAAACGAACCGAGACCGTCATTAGATCCGATTTTGACGATACAAGACCAACGGAATCGACCGTTCGTCAATCAGAGGTCGTTTAATATTTTTAAAATCACAAAACTTAGTCTTAAACAAAAACCGTATCCGAAAATTTCGGGTATTCAAAACCCGATCGGAAGTATATCAATATTATACTCATTTTGATCGTCATTTCGAGACGATCAAATCAATATATTACGCGTCGATATCCGACACTCGAGGCATGGGTATGGTCATCTTTAAACTTTATAAATAAAGAAGAGTCTTAGTAAAAATAATTAAAAAAAAACAACTAAAATTTAATTTCAGGCGCACAGCAAAACAGACTGTAAGTCTCTGTTCGGTTGAAACAAAAAAAAACAAGTGACATCATGCTAATGATGTCATTATGTTTTTTTTTGAAAAGTAAAGTAATATACGGGAGGAAGGTTCCTTGAACCTTCCTCATCCCAACCCTTATTTATATCTCCAACAAGGGCCACATCCGTCCCCCATCAGCATCTTTTCCCCCTTTCTATTCTTCTCCTTTTCTCTTCAATTAAGTCAAAAAAAAGGCCCAAATTCTCTACCAATTCCAGACGAATGGATCATCTTCTACCTCTTCCTACTGCTGTCCAGGAGTCTTGGAATGCTTCTCTGAGCTCCAGAAAATGCAACAAGCAAAGAAGTCTAAGGAGGAAGCTACTCCTCTTTGAATTGGTGATCATGCATGCAAGATTCAACCCTCCTTCCTCCAAAATTTGATCCAAATAGGTACAATCCCTAGCCTAATTCTTGCTGCCATGCATGTGTTCTCACAATAGTTTTCCCTTTTGTTGGGAATTTTGGATTCTATCTCATGAAATAATAAGCTTCTAATAGTTTTAAATTTTAGATCTGAATATTCTCTGTAGCTTTCCTGTAATATGCTAAAAAAAATCAAAATTTTGGGTCTGAATTTAATTGTCTACATCTCCTGTAAACTGATGTGTAAATTTTGGTAAAAAAAAGAAAGAAAGAGAATATCCTAGTCAGTTGGGGTACATTAGAGTAATCTGTTCGTTATTTAGACACCAATACAAGTAAATTTACTCTTCTGGAAAAAGGCAAGCAAATCCTTCGAGATGTATTTTAGGTTTGGACTTACGTACATCCAAACTTCTTCTTTCCTGCCATTCATGCAAAATTACCCTCCATTCTTACTATTCAATGATTTCTATGCAAGTAAAATCCAAAATTTAGCTCCAGTTTAAAGTACAAAATCTGGAAATCAGAAATAGCTAAAATTTTTGGGATGCATGTCTGATCAGCCATGCAAGATTTATAATAGAAAATTTTGTTTCCTATTAAATTGTATTGTTATAATTTGATGGATTGGTTGGTAAACAAAAAGTGTGATATTACTTAAGCTCCTGTTTAAAGATTAATATCTATCACCTCTCTTGTAAGAATTGTCATTTGAAATTAATTTCAGGAAATAGAAACTTGAATGTTGTGCATGCCAGATTTTCTGAATCTTTTCCCTTAAATGTTTGTAGGTTCAAATTAAATTCCAGCATTTTAAATCCTAAATTTTTGCATCATGTATACGAAGAATGATCTGGGATTTTCTTGCATGAACCTATTGCATACATTTAATTTATAAGCTAACCAGACAATATTTGGGATATAAGGCATACAAAAAATACTTCTGCATACATATCTCTACTACAGTATGAAGAATTCCAGATCCTTGTTAAATTTGGTAAATGTTTAGCTAATAAGCACGAAAACTGTCTCTCTCTGATTTCTGTTTAAGACAAATATATATATAAATAAGAAATATAATGCTATTACATTCACAATTGTTACTGTGTGTATATATATAAAGGTATATATATTATACTGAAAAGCTCATGTAAATATATCTCTACTATTGTATATGTAATACATAATTGAAATTTTCTTGAAATTGAAATATTGCTGGATGGATGAATATTTCTGTATTGTACATATACGTCTAATAAAAATCCAGGAGCTTATATGGTATAGAAAAATTTATTATGTGAAAAAAAATGTTGGAAGAAAAAATATATATATATATACAGTCTTAGAGAAGAATGGATAATCATTGGGGACGCGCCTTCCTACATCTTGGTTTTGCTAATGATGTGAGCAATACCCTTAGAGGACCTTGTAAAATTAAAAGTTGTTAATAAGAAAACCTGCGATATAGGAAGATTATCTGCTATTGAGGAAAATCTCATTCGTAGACAATTATTGATGGCTCGGTAGGTATAACATAAATCTCTATTCCCTAGTTGAAGTTAAATCTCTCTTACTTTCAAGCGATATTCATTTCGTATAATAAATTGATGAAATGAAGGAACCATCCTTGATCGTTTACTGGTAGGAACAATCATTAGAGCAGTAGTTGTCAGGGTTGGCTGATCTAATAGGATTGTTATTTCACATTTTGGGTCGGTTTATTGGTTGATCTAATGGGCATATACATAGTGGTTCAAGCATTTGACTTGAATGAAAACCAGGTGTGTGCATAATGCTATAGTAAAACATCTGGTCGGTGTATATCTTTAACTTATAAATTAATGTCGATACAGATACATGGACCGATGAACATCAGTGATGTCAATACTTTGTGCCGGTCATGGTGACCTTTGCACCAGACTGTGTGAGGGCGCGGTGACCCTCAACTGGGCGGGAGATAGGAAGCCCAGTTTGGGCAGCGGCTGCCAAGTGCGCGGGTCTAGGATCTCAGTCCCTTTTCGGTTTTTACGCGAGCTCGCAGTGTTTTTACGCCTCGTTGGGATCCCGACTTTAGACCATTCCGCTGACCCTCTGTTTTAGGATACCCAGGCGGGGGATCCTTGGTTTTCAGTTTTACGTACGAGCTCGGTTGCCCGTTACCGGTCGGGCTGTTTTTTTTAGAGTGACTTTTCCGGGAAGTCTCTCTCACCCGTCTCAGTGGCGTAGTTGGGGAGTAGACCTATCCCTCTATTGGACCGTCCTTCCAACTAGAGGGCGAGACGGAAGAGCCATTTGTAGGCTTCTTCACCGCTTGAGTTTTCTTTCGCCAACAGACTTGGCGATTCTACATCCAGATCATTCGTATCTACATGATACATCTATATTTACATCATTGAGAGTACATCTGAGAGAGTTACAGTGAAGGTTTGGAGGAAATCACAATTAAAATTGAGTTGATTAGAAGTGACTTTAATCCGATTTGAAAACCCTATAAGTTAGTGGACGTGTTGGGAACTTAGTTAGGATGCATTATACAACACCGCATGCCTACGGAGGCACCCCAACCCTAAGGTACTTTTAAATACCTTAGAGTCATAGTGTGAGGTTATACACACACCAAGACCACAGACTATCCACTAACTTAGAAGGAGTAAATAGAATTAAGGATCAAATTCATCATCATCATATCAGTCCATTGTCAAAAACTATGACATGATCTCAACAAAAAAAAAAGTAGCCATCAAGTTCCGCAACATGATCTCCAAGACCCAAAATCATGATCTTAAAACACAGGAAACCATTATATGTTAGGGTTTGTCATCTAAACTTTATATAATTATATATATATATATATATATGGGATGAATGAGAAAAAGGGGAGAACAAATGAACTTAATACCAAACAGTTGAAAACCCTTTTACTTACGCAAGTAGATGTAAATGGTAGTTATTCCACCTTTCTACTTGCTCTCTTTTGCACATTATAAATAAGTGTTATTTATTTTTTAAACTACGGGTTTGTATTCACAATTGTGACTCCTTTTCTTCCTTGCACGCATGGCAGGAAAGGAGTCCGTTGTTCAGTAGCTATACAGGGTTCCAGGAGACAAGGTCTGTACCAGACGGTATGTAGTTTTTGTTACAGTTTTTAGTTCAATTGATATTGTAAAATGCTTCTTCTCTTCAGTCAAATTTTGGGTTGTTGTATGTACAGACATACATTGTACATGTTGTAAAATCATATGAAATTAATGAAATAAGATTTTGGTGCCATTTTTTCTCTATTAATTTGTGGATGTGAATGTCATGTGGAAAATTAGCCGCGCGAAAAATTTTCCCATAAAAATTATACTTTTAATGCGATGTCATAAATAGAATATTGCGAATTGTGTCGTAAACGGGTACCCGGATCCTCGGGGGTTTACATTTTTGGTATCAGAGCAATGGTACCCCGATACGCACATTCGCAGTACTACTATTCCGATCGCATTAAGTTCTCGGATAGCGACAGTCTTCCGACTTGTCGTGAGTCTGAGAAGGGAAATTGACATTCAAATTTAATCACCACAGATGTCACCAATTTCATCAATTTTCATACTATATCCCAAGAAGAGAAAAGGCGTTTATGATAAGTATCTTCAAATGATACTTCTATGACTAAAAATGGTTCTCATGCAGAGCCATGTCATCCCGACCAGACCAAGAGATGACTAACCAACTAGCACACATACTGAGTACTCTTATCGACCTTTCCATGTTCAATTTGATTCTGGTGCGACACATTCTTTTCTTGCTTCGAGACTACTTGCTTCCTTAGGAAGAGTCGCAGAGACTCTCTCTTTTCCATATCACATCCTAGGGCCAGGTGGCCAGTTGTTTATCATTTCTCTGATAGTCAGGTACTTGTCCGTACTGATTGGCGACCACGAGATGATCCCAGATTGTCTACTCTTACAGCTTGATGAGTTTGACTTGATTTTGGCATGGATTAGTTATCCGCTCATCATGCACTTGTTGATTGCTTTAAGAAGACAGTTGACTTCAAAATTCCAGACCGACTCGAATTCACTTTTGAGGGTATTGTACATGACTCCATCATGGAGTACATTTTAGTGTAGCGAGCTCAGCGACCTTTTGATCAGGATTGTGACTCATACCTTGCATTTGTTCGGGACGTATCTGATCAGGAGCCGATGACACAGGACATCCAAGTAGTATCTGAATATCCAGATTTTTTTTCCTGATGAGCTACCAAGATTACCTCCTGAGAGAGAGATAGAGTTTGAGATCACATTGCTGTCAGATACACAACCGATCTCTATGGCACCATATCGCATGGCACCAGCTGAGTTGAGGGAGCCGAAGGTGCAGTTGCAGGAGTTACTTGACTTGGGATTCGTAAGGCCGAGCACTTCACCTTGGAGTGCTCCGGTTCTATTTGTCAAGAAGAAGGATGAATCCATGAAATTGTGCATAGGTTACATACAGTTGAACAAGAGAACGGTGAAGAACCGTTATCCTTTGCCACGCATCGATGATTTGTTTGACTAGCTCCAGGGATCTTCGGTTTTCTCGAAGATCGATCTTCGCTCAGGTTACCATCAACTGAGGATTAGAGAGGCTGATATTTCGAAGACCGTATTCAGGACTCGCTATGGACACTACGAGTTTGTGGTGATGCCGTTTGGGCTCACCAATGCACCTGTGGCTTTCATGGATATGATGAACCGTATCTTCCGTCCATACTTGGACAAGTTTGTAGTGGTGTTCATCGATGATGTGCTCATCTATTCACGGAATGAATGGGATCATGCGAATGATCTACGGATTATTTTAGACACATTGCGAGAGCACAAGCTATATGCCAAGTTGAGCAAGTGTGAGTTCTGGTTATCCCAGGTCTCATTTTGGGGCATGTCATTTCTGGAGCAGGCATCGCAGTTGATCCTGCGAAGATAGATGTAGTTATATCTTGGGAGCAGCCCGAGACAGTTATTCAGATTCGGAGTTTTCTCGGATTAACGGGCTATTACAGACGCTTTGTCTGCGGATTTTCACGCATTGTTCGCCCTCTAACACGGTTGACGCAGAAGGGAGTTCCATTCATTTGGGACGATTCATGTGAGCAGGCCTTCCAGACATTGAAGGAGAGGTTGACTACAACACCTATTCTTGCTCTTCCTTCAGGCACTCAGGACTATGCAGTCTACACAGATGCATCTGAAGAAGGTCTAGGAGCAGTGTTGACGCAGAGAGGTCAGGTGATTGCTTACGCATCACGGCAGTTGAGACCGTACGAGCGGAACTACCCCACACATGACTTGGAGTTGGCGGCAGTTGTCTTCGCCTTAAAAATCTGGCGCCACTATCTATATGGGGTGAACTTTGAGATTTTCACGGATCACAAGAGCCTAAAGTACATCTTTGATCAGAAGGAGCTGAACATGAGGCAGCGCAGATGGCTCGAGTTGTTGAAGGATTATGATTGCACGATCTCTTACCATCCCAGTAAGAGAAATGTGGTGGCTGATGCACTTAGCAGGAGAGCGCACGCTGATGGTACGGCGAACTGGCTATATACATGGGATACGCTTGCCGCTTTGACCGATTGGCATCTTCAGGAGAGCGCATCCATTTCTACTGCCGTGCCTCCACGATACAGTAGTCTTTGGGATCGTATTGTAGAGGGCTAGAAGACCGATCCTTGGATCTGAGATAGATACATGCGCGCCGTCAAGGACGAAGTTGATGATTTTGTCGTAGCAGAGTCTATTTTATGGAAGGCAGGACGGGTCGTTGGACCCAATGACGAGCAGCTTCGTAGAGACATTCTCGATGAGGCACACAGTTCACGGTTATCTATCCATCCAGACAGTATGAAGATGTACCGTGATCTGCATCGACATTTCTGGCGGGATGGAATGAAGCGCGATGTGGCGCTACTTGTTAGCAAATGCATGACCTGTCAGATGGTCAAGGCCGAGCATAGGAGACCACCAGGATTACTGCAGTCTCTCCCCATTCCTGAGTGGAAGTGGGAGAGCATTTCTATGGATTTTGTCACAGGCGTGCCGAAGACACCGGATGGCCATGATTCCATTTGGGTCGTTGTTGATAGGTTGACCAAGTCAACCCATTTTATACATGTCAACACGACTTACACTCCATCCAGATTGGCCAAACTATATGTGCAGAACATTATCAGACTGCATGGTATACCACGAAAGGTGGTGTCTGACAGGGATTCGAGATTTACATCTCATTATTGGCATCAGTTCATGTCAGCACTACAGACAGAGCTGAAGATGAGTTCTGCATACCATCCGCAGACAGATGGGCAGAGCGAGCGCACCATTCAGATGTTTGAGGATCTACTTCGCGCATGCACTTTAGAGTGGAAAGGGTCCTAGAAGGACCATCTGCCATTAGTGGAATTTACGTACAACAACAGCTATCACTCCAGTATTGGCATGACACCATTCGAAGCCCTATACGAGCGGAGATGCCTCACACCTCTCAGTTGGTGTGAGGTAGGTGATCATGCTTTATACTCCGTAGATCTCTTGGAAGAGACTGCGAGAGCTGTTGATCTTGTGAGACGGAGGCTTCTGACGGCACAAAACCGCCAGAAGAGCTACGCAGACCGTCGGAGAAGAGACTTGGAGTTCCAGGTAATCCAAATCTTTCCTCTTCACTTATTCAATTATAACTCATATATAATCAACTTAATCACATACTAAGGACATTCCTGTAAATTACAGGTGGGAGATTGGGTATTTCTCCGTGTATCTCCCATGAAGGGAATACAGAGATTCGGTGTTCGTGGCAAACTCGCACCGCGATATGTGGGTCCGTTTGAGATTCTTGCGAGAATGGGGAAGGTTGCATACCGAGTAGCCCTTCCTCCACATCTATCAGCTATTCATGATGTTTTCCACATATCCAACCTGATGAAATATGTCCACGACCCTCGACACATCATCAGTTATGAGAATCTAGACGTGGAACCAGATCTGACTTATGAAGAGAAGCCAATCCAGATACTTGATCGTGCTGTGAAGAAGCTTCGCAGCAAAGAGATTCCATTGGTCAAGATTTTGTGGCACCGTCATGGCGTCGAAGAAGCGACGTGGGAGACCGAAGCCGACATGCGGGCACGATACCCGCAGCTTTTCTGATGTAAGCATCAAAACAAGCTTTTGTAATTAGATACATGATAAATATATGGCTTGTTTTCTCTTTGAGGTTTTTATAAATTCAAAACCCTTTGAGGTTTTTATAGGTTCAAAACCCTTTGAGGTTTTTATGACAAAATGAAACACAAGACACATAATGACCTTGACTCGAGTCTCGAGGACGAGACTCCCTTTGAGGTTTTTATAATTGTAACATCCGGTTTCCAAGTAAATCCGAAGTCGACCCGATTAGCGTCCGATTAACCCAATAAAGTTAACTGACAACATTAGATCACCTAAAACGATCAACTGGTCGTGAATCGAAAGTCGTTCGGACAAAATCGACCAAAAATCGGTTACATCGTAAAGCGTGCCGTGAAAAAGCCGCGACGCTAATTTGGAAACCGCGAAACGAACCGAGACCGTCATTAGATCCTATTTGACGATACAAGACCAACGGAATCGACCGTTCGTCAATCAGAGGTCGTTTAATATTTTTAAAATCACAAAACTTAGTCTTAAACAAAAACCGTATCCGAAAATTTCGGGTATTCAAAACCCGATCGGAAGTATATCAATATTATACTCATTTTGATCGTCATTTTGAGACGATCAAATCAATATATTACGCGTCGATATCCGACACTCGAGGCATGGGTATGGTCATCTTTAAACTTTATAAATAAAGAAGAGTCTTAGTAAAAATAATTAAAAAAAACAACTAAAATTTAATTTCAGGCGCACAGCAAAACAGACTGTAAGTCTCTGTTCGGTTGAAACAAAAAAAACAAGTGACATCATGCTAATGATGTCATTATGTTTTTTTTTGAAAAGTAAAGTAATATACGGGAGGAAGGTTCCTTGAACCTTCCTCATCCCAACCCTTATTTATATCTCCAACAAGGGCCAATCCGTCCCCCATCAGCATCTTTTCCCCCTTTCTATTCTTCTCCTTTTCTCTTCAATTAAGTCAAAAAAAAAGGCCCAAATTCTCTACCAATTCCAGACGAATGGATCATCTTCTACCTCTTCCTACTGCTGTCCAGGAGTCTTGGAATGCTTCTCTGAGCTCCAGAAAATGCAACAGGCAAAGAAGTCTAAGGAGGAAGCTACTCCTCTTTGAATTGGTGATCATGCATGCAAGATTCAACCCTCCTTCCTCCAAAATTTGATCCAAATAGGTACAATCCCTAGCCTAATTCTTGCTGCCATGCATGTGTTCTCACAATAGTTTTCCCTTTTGTTGGGAATTTTGGATTCTATCTCATGAAATAATAAGCTTCTAATAGTTTTAAATTTTAGATCTGAATATTCTCTGTAGCTTTCCTGTAATATGCTAAAAAAAATCAAAATTTTGGGTCTGAATTTAATTGTCTACATCTCCTGTAAACTGATGTGTAAATTTTGGTAAAAAAAAGAAAGAAAGAGAATATCCTAGTCAGTTGGGGTACATTAGAGTAATCTGTTCGTTATTTAGACACCAATACAAGTAAATTTACTCTTCTGGAAAAAGGCAAGCAAATCCTTCGAGATGTATTTTAGGTTTGGACTTACGTACATCCAAACTTCTTCTTTCCTGCCATTCATGCAAAATTACCCTCCATTCTTACTATTCAATGATTTCTATGCAAGTAAAATCCAAAATTTAGCTCCAGTTTAAAGTACAAAATCTGGAAATCAGAAATAGCTGAAATTTTTGGGATGCATGTCTGATCAGCAATGCAAGATTTATAATAGAAAAATTTGTTTCCTATTAAATTGTATTGTTATAATTTAATGGATTGGTTGGTAAACAAAAAGTGTGATATTACTTAAGCTCATGTTTAAAGATTAATATCTATCACCTCTCTCGTAAGAATTGTCATTTGAAATTAATTTCAGGAAATAGAAACTTGAATGTTGTGCATGCCAGATTTTCTGAATCTTTTCCCTTAAATGTTTGTAGGTTCAAATTAAATTCCAGCATTTTAAATCCTAAATTTTTGCATCATGTATACGAAGAATGATCTGGGATTTTCTTGCATGAACCTATTGCATACATTTAATTTATAAGCTAACCAGACAATATTTGGGATATAAGGCATACATAAAATACTTCTGCATACATATCTCTACTACAGTATGAAGAATTCCAGATCCTTGTTAAATTTGGTAAATGTTTAGCTAATAAGCACGAAAACTGTCTCTCTCTGATTTCTGTTTAAGACAAATATATATATAAATAAGAAATATAATGCTATTACATTCACAATTGTTACTGTGTGTATATATATAAAGGTATATATTATACTGAAAAGCTCATGTAAATATATCTCTACTATTGTATATGTAATACATAATTGAAATTTTCTTGAAATTGAAATATTGCTGGATGGATGAATATTTCTGTATTGTACATATACGTCTAATAAAAATCCAGGAGCTTATATGGTATAGAAAAATTTATTATGTGAAAAAAAAATGTTGGAAGAAAATATATATATATATATATACAGTCTTAGAGAAGAATGGATAATCATTGGGGACGCGCCTTCCTACATCTTGGTTTTGCTAATGATGTGAGCAATACCCTTAGAGGACCTTGTAAAATTAAAAGTTGTTAATAAGAAAACCTGCGATATAGGAAGATTATCTGCTATTGAGGAAAATCTCATTCGTAGACAATTATTGATGGCTCGGTAGGTATAACATAAATCTCTATTCCCTAGTTGAAGTTAAATCTCTCTTACTTTCAAGCGATATTCATTTCGTATAATAAATTGATGAAATGAAGGAACCATCCTTGATCAGTTTACTGGTAGGAACAATCATTAGAGCAGTAGTTGTCAGGGTTGGCTGATCTAATAGGATTGTTATTTCACATTTTGGGTCGGTTTATTGGTTGATCTAATGGGCATATACATAGTGGTTCAAGCATTTGACTTGAATGAAAACCAGGTGTGTGCATAATGCTATAGTAAAACATCTGGTCGGTGTATATCTTTAACTTATAAATTAATGTCGATACAGATACATGGACTGATGAACATCAGTGATGTCAATACTTTGTGCCGGTCATGGTGACCTTTGCACCAGACTGTGTGAGGTTGCGGTGACCCTCAACTGGGCGGGAGATAGGAAGCCCAGTTTGGGCAGCGGCTGCCAAGCGCGCGGGTCTAGGATCTCAGTCCCTTTTCGGTTTTTACGCGAGCTCGCAGTGTTTTTACGCCTCGTTGGGATCCCGACTTTAGACCATTCCGCTGACCCTCTGTTTTAGGATACCCAGGCGGGGGATCCTTGGTTTTCAGTTTTACGTACGAGCTCGGTTGCCCGTTACCGGTCGGGCTGTTTTTTTTAGAGTGACTTTTCCGGGAAGTCTCTCTCACCCGTCTCAGTGGCGTAGTTGGGGAGTAGACCTATCCCTCTATTGGACCGTCCTTCCAACTAGAGGGCGAGACGGAAGAGCCATTTGTAGGCTTCTTCACCGCTTGAGTTTTCTTTCGCCAACAGACTTGGCGATTCTACATCCAGATCATTCGTATCTACATCCATGGCCTCAAATTTCAGCGAAATTCGGTCGAATTTCTGTCGAATATCGATATCCAGTCGTAATCGAAATTCGATCGAAATGACCGAAATAAACGAAATATGGGCGTCCTAGTACAAAAAATGGATGAAATGACCGAAATTTCGGTCGAAATTCCACCGAAATTCCATCGAAATTCTGTTTTGGTCGATACCGAAATGGTGACCGAAACCGACATTTAAGGCCTTGTCTACATCTATATTTACATCATTGAGAGTACATCTGAGAGAGTTACAGTGAAGGTTTGGAGGAAATCACAATTAAAATTGAGTTGATTAGAAGTGACTTTAATCCGATTTGAAAACCCTATAAGTTAGTGGACGTGTTGGGAACTTAGTTAGGATGCATTATACAACACCGCATGCCTACGGAGGCACCCCAACCCTAAGGTACTTTTAAATACCTTAGAGTCATAGTGTGAGGTTATACACACACCAAGACCACAGACTATCCACTAACTTAGAAGGAGTAAATAGAATTAAGGATCAAATTCATCATCATCATATCAGTCCATTGTCAAAAACTATGACATGATCTCAACAAAAAAAAAGTAGCCATCAAGTTCCGCAACATGATCTCCAAGACCCAAAATCATGATCTTAAAACACAGGAAACCATTATATGTTAGGGTTTGTCATCTAAACTTTATATAATTATATATATATATATATGGGATGAATGGGAAAAAGGGGAGAACAAATGAACTTAATACCAAACAGTTGAAAACCCTTTTACTTACGCAAGTAGATGTAAATGGTAGTTATTCCACCTTTCTACTTGCTCTCTTTTGCACATTATAAATAAGTGTTATTTATTTTTTAAACTACGGGTTTGTATTCACAATTGTGACTCCTTTTCTTCCTTGCACGCATGGCAGGAAAGGAGTCCGTTGTTCAGTAGCTATACAGGGTTCCAGGAGACAAGGTCTGTACCAGACGGTATGTAGTTTTTGTTACAGTTTTTAGTTCAATTGATATTGTAAAATGCTTCTTCTCTTCAGTCAAATTTTGGGTTGTTGTATGTATAGACATACATTGTACATGTTGTAAAATCATATGAAATTAATGAAATAAGATTTTGGTGCCAATTTTTCTCTATTAATTTGTGGATGTGAATGTCATGTGGAAAATTAGCCGCGCGAAAAATTTTCCCATAAAAATATACTTTTAATGCGATGTCATAAATAGAATATTGCGAATTGTGTCGTAAACGGGTACCCGGATCCTCGGGGGTTCACAATGATGAAGTCTACGGGTAAGAAGCACATTCTTACCGAATCAGAGCCTGCTGAGAAGACTGGAACCTATGCCTCTTGGGAGGCTGATGACGCATACGCCAAAGTCTGGCTATCGGGCACGTTGGCAATTGAGATTGCCAATGATATCCTCTATTAACCCACAGCGAAGGATATGTGGGACATTCTGGCGGCCACATATTCCCCAGGCGAAGAACGAGACAAAGATTCTGCAACTCCAGCATGATATCTTCACCATCAAGCAGAATGGTCGCCCTCTACATTCTCTCTATACATCACTGAGAGGGATGTTTGAGAAGCTATATAGCTTCATGCCCTTGACAGCCACGCCAGAGCAGCAGAAGACATACAGGAACGCTACTATGGTGGGTGTGTTCCTAGCTGCACTTGATCCTGAGTACGAGGCAGCACGATCACAGATTTTGGCCGATTCTACAATTCCGCCAATGGAGGAAGCCTTCCATAGACTGAGTCGGATTACAGTTCCCTCAACTGCTGCAAGCCAGAATTCTTCAGCCATGGCAGCAACCAGAGGTCGCGGATATCATCACCAGGGCTGTGGACGTGGACCCCGTGGGAGGGGTGGCCGCACTAGGCCAACATGCACCTACTGCCACCGTGTTGGACACAACGAAGATACATGCTATTCAAAGCACGGATTTCCTGCATCCGCACGAGCTGCTGAGCAGATAGAGCCCCCATCTGCTGCTACCTTAGATCAACGGTTTGATGATTTAGTTGCCCGTCTGAGGGGCATTATCCCACAATCTGGTCCAGCACCGACTACAGAGAATCATTCTGATGCCGCTGCCTCTGCCTCTGCATCTACTAGTGCTTCAGGTAGTATACTTGTACTCCATAGTAGTAGATCTGATACACTGCCATGGATCATGGACTCAGGCGCGACACATCACCTATGTGGCGACCAGAGCCTACTTACAGGATACACCCAGATCCCTCCAGGACGGACAGTAGTGATTGCCAATGGCACACATTCCCCCATCACTGGTCAGGGGGAGATTATACTGACATCTTCTATGCAGCTCAAGAATGTGCTTCATGCACCTGATTTTTCAATGAATTTGTTGTCAATTAGTCAGATTACGAAGGACCTCCATTGTCGGGCAATTTTTAATCCATCTTCTTTGATTTTTCAGGACATCCGTATGGGCAACGTGATTGGTCGTGGCTATGAGCAAGGAGGCCTTTACCGTCTGAATCCGACCCCATTTGCCGGAACCACATCCTCTCCTGCTGGACAAGTATCTCCTCTACTGTGGCATCTGCGTTTTGGTCATTTACCGCTTCAGAAGTTGCGTCGAGTTCTACCCTATGGTCTTTCTCACACACCTATCCAGTGTGAGGCATGTCAGTTGGGAAAGCATCACAGGTCGTCCTTTCCCAGTAGTCCAGGTCGGAGTAGTAACTCCAAGTTTGAGTTGTTTCATGTCGATGTCTGGGGTCCGAGTCGTGTTCCCGATCATCAGGGACACAGGTTCTATATTGTATTTGTGGATGATTTCTCTAGAGTGTCATGGGTGTTTCTGATGAAAAATAAATCTGAAGTAGGAAATATTATTATCCACTTTCTTAATGAAATTCAAAATGTTTTCTCCACATCTGTCAAGCTTGTGAGAAGTGATAATGCTTTAGAATTGTGCACCAACATTCTAGCCAATTACTACTCCTCAAAAGGGATTATTCACCAAACATCGTGTGCTCATACATCTCAACAGAATGGGATTGCAGAAAGAAAACACAGTCACCTTCTTGATGTCACAAGATCACTTCTTATTCACAGTCATGTTCCCTACTCCTACTGGGGTGATGCAGTTCTTACTGCATGTTACCTAATCAACAGTATGCCTTCGTCTGTCTTGAATGAACAGATTCCTTTTTCACTCATTTACCCTGACAAGGATTTGTTCACTCTTACTCCTCGTGTGTTTGGGTCAGTTGCATTCGTCCATCAATTGTCGCATGGTACTGACAAGCTCTCTCCTAGGGCTGTCAAGTGCGTCTTCGTTGGGTACTCCAGAATTCAAAAGGGGTACAAGTGTTTTGATCCTGTGCGTCGGCGGTATATGATCAGTGCAGATGTTACATTTTTTGAATCTGTTATGTATTTTTCAGAATCAGGAGACAAGCAGCTACCATCTATACCTCCTGATGCCATTTACATGACACCACCACCTCAGTTACCGACGCCACCGCCACCACCGCCACCACCACCACCGCCGCCGCCACCGCCCGTCTCACCACTACCATTCCATTACACCCGCAGGCCTCCTCCAGCTCATGGTCCTGACCCGTCAACTAGCTCGCCTATGGTATGTAATGTAAACATTAATGTTGATGGATCTGACGACATTTCTTAGCAGGATGTATTGCAGGAGCCTGATACAGATGATTTGGATGTTCCAATTGCTCTACGGAAGCCAAAGAGAAGCTGTGCCAAATATCCATTATCAGCAGCCGTGTCTTTTGAGAGGCTATCTGGAGACTTCAGGACGTTTGCGTTGTCACTTTCAGCTAGAGACATTCCACGGAATTATCATGATGCTTTGCAGGATGCTAGACGGCGGCTAGCAATGGAAGAAGAAATGACGGCACTTCAATCCAGAGGAACCTGGAGCTTGGTTCCTATACCTCCAGATGTCAGCCCGGTGAGTTGCAAATGGGTGTTTACAGTGAAGCACAATGCAGATGGCTCCATTGACAGGTACAAGGCACGCCTTGTTGCACGTGGCTTCACACAGACATACGGGGTAGATTACCTTGACACATTCTCGCCTGTGGCACGTCATTCCACTCTGCGGATCCTGTTATCAGTTGCAGTTGCTAGAGACTGGCCACTTTATCAGCTGGACGTGAAGAATGCATTCCTGTATGGCGACTAGCAGGAGGAAGTCAATATGCAACAGCCACCTGGTTTTGCTGTTGAGGGGGAGTGTTCCAAGGTATGCAGATTACATAAGGCCATCTATGGCCTTAAGCAGAGCCCCAGAGCGTGGTTTCAGAAGCCTTCAGATCTTTTTGAGAAACAAGGATATAAACGCTCCAATGCTGATCATTCCTTGTTTGTACAGAAGACGGCTAGAGGTATCATTGTAATCATGGTTTATGTTGATGATATCTTGATTACAGGAGATGATGAGCAGGGCATTAAGCAGGCAAAGGAAAGGCTGGGGACCGAGTTTGTCACCAAGGACTTGGGAGTCCTTAGATATTTTCTAGGGCTGGAGTTTGTTAGAAATCCATATGGATTAGTAATGTCGCAGAGGAAATATGTTACAGATCTATTGAGTGAGACAGGTATGCTAGGGTGTCGACCTGCTACGACACCAATGGATCCCAGCATGAAGCTTTATGATGATGACACAGAAGAGGTGGACAAGAGAAGGTACAGAGAACTGGTAGGCAAACTACTGTATGTCACGATCACTAGACCTGATATATCATTTGCAGTGATTCGTGTGAGCCAGTTCATGGAGCAACCACGTCAGGCCCATATGGATGCAATACACTTGATTCTGAGATATTTAAAATCATCTCCAGGTGCAGGCATGCTATTTAAGAAAGGAAAGGAGATCTCTATCACGGCATGTGCTGATGCAGACTATGCAGGATGCCCCAAGGACAGGAAGTCCACGTCAGGATTTGCAGTCTATGTTGGAGATGCTCTAGTCTCGTGGAGAAGCAAGAAACAGACAGTGGTAGCTAGATCCAGTGCTGAATCCGAATAAAGGGCTATGGCCCAGGCTAGCACAGAAATGATGTGGGTGAAATCCTTACTTGCAGATCTATGTCTTGATATACCTCTTCCTATGATGTTGGAATGTGACAATCAGGCCGCCTTGTTCATTGCAAACAACCCAGCCTTTAATGAGAGGACCAAGCACATTGAGGTTGACTGTCACTACATACGTGACATGGTTCAGAAGGGGTTCATTGCTACATCTCACGTCACATCAGAGAATCAGACTGCTGATATTTTCACCAAGGCATTACTTCGAGGCCCATTCCAGAAGTGTGCGTCCAAGCTGAGCATGATTGATATCTATGCTCCATCTTGAGGGGGAGTGTTGACGCATATAGAATACCTGTACCTCTTTGTTATTTTATTTTTCAATTGTATTCTTTATGTAATTTACCCATAGGCTACTCTCCTATATAAGAGAGCCTAGGGCTTATGGAATAGATCTGTCTCATTCATTTTTCCCAACATGGTTCAACTGGTCGAGATTTTTGGGGATATGGCGGGGCTAGAGATCAATATGCGCAAATCTGTGGTGATTACTTTCGAGATGTCGGCGGAAGAGCAGGTAACTGTGGCGGGCTTGGTCGATTGCCCCTTGGGGAACTTGTCGATTCATTACCTTGGGCTACCGCTGGTGGCCGGTAAGCTGAACGCGGTCGACTGGGAGGAAGTCATAAGAAGGATGGAGCGTAAGTTGGCAGCGTGGAAGGCGGTCACCTTGTTCAAGGGGGGTAAACTTGTCCTGCTTAAGCATGTGCTCGCGCCAATCCCTGTTTTTTTCTATTCCACAAGGTTAATGTCGGCGGGGGTCAGAAGGAAGATCGAATCTATTACGAGGAGTTTTTTTGGTCCGATGGGAGGCAGCAGAGGGATGGTATTCATCTGGTTGGCTGGGAAGAGATGACGAAGAGACTGGCGAATGGGGGGTTAGGGGTCAGATACGTGCAAAATATGAACAACGCTCTCATCGCGAAGTGGATTATCTCTATTTGGGGCTCCTCATCATCACTGGTGGTGAGGCTTATTCGGTCGATCTATGGTATCTCGGGCTAGTTGGTTGCGGGAAAGGGTTCGTTTTGAATCATCTCTGCGGTCTGCAATCCCAACCGTTCTCCCGTTGTTACAGAACCGTTTGAGCCCTTCGATTGGGGATGGCAACCTCTTCCGTTACTGGAAGGACCGTTAGTCATCTGTTGGGATTCTGGCGGACCGTTTCCCTCGGCTCTACGCGATGGCTAGTTCGAGGGACGTTTCCCTTGCGATGGCTGGGGCGACGGGCACTTGGGCCCCTTTGTTCCATTCGGACCTATCCAACCAGTGGCTGGCCGATTACATGCAGATGATGGAATCTCTTCCCCACAGACGAGTATCCTGTCGGGGGGTAGAGATCATTTCGTATGGTCGAGCGGGACGTTCTCGGTGCGACGCGCGTATGAGACGTTAACCAGGCGTGAGCAGGACCAGGACCGGGAGCTGTTACAAGACTTAAAAAATTGTGTGGGGATGCGAAGATTCCGAGTAGGATCAAGGTTTTCCTCTGGTGTCTTCGTAGAGGCCGATTGTTGGACAAGGTGCGCCGAGGTCACCTGTTGGGCATCGTAGATACATGTTGTGACTGTTGTGCGGAGGCTGCGGAAGATTCGCTCCATCTTTTCTTGACGTGCCTGGCTTCGTATCGAGTGTGGTGGGCTCTCCACTTTCTTTGGCTCCCCACTAAGGGCTTCTCGGAGTTCTGGGCATCTATTAGGGGCGCTCGCAGGAACAATACAGTTGATTACTGGAAGGCCTTTGCTTCTCTGTGGGCAATTTGGTTGGGGCGGAACGAGAAGATTTTCAAAAAATCATAGATTGTATGATGAAAACATCGTAGCTCATTGTAACGCTTTATGTGTCCTCTGGACTTCTTGAATCTTGTAAATCCTTTCTATCCAATTAATTGAATTTGATTCAGGTGGTGGCCCCTGCGATGGGGGTGCACCCATATTTCAATAAAAAAAGGTTCTTTACCCATGTTCTTGATTATCACTTACGCGTTATCTTTTTCCATCGATTGTATAGTTAGGATATGTACGGTTAAGGATGTACACACTTTTTTATCTAAAACAAAGAAAGATCGATCATGGTTGCCTATAGATGTAGCTAATTATATTTGAATCTTGTAAGTCTGTGACTCTGTGATTGCTACTTGAGTTTGTTCTTTGCCTCGGTAAAAAAATCTACACATGCATGATCTAAGAAATATCAGAATGTATTTTCATGTGAACTCAGTTAACTAAAAAGTTTGCATCATTTAATTAATATATTCACATCCCATTGCATTATTCTTGACATCATTAAACCTAAATTTTCCTTGACAAATCCCTATCAACTACTTATTCAAATTTCTCTTTGTTTATCTAATTTTACTTGCTTTTATTCACTTATCTGTGAATCCAAGATTAGTGAAAACATGTTCCTTTAAGACCTTCCAACCACCTTATCAAATAACCAAGTACTTTGCCTGAGATGTTTTTTTAGCAAAGTTTATTCCTTCTCCCAAAGTGTTGGAGTATTTGGTTGTGCGCTATATGAATTGTAGTAGGGTAAATGGATCTTTCCAGGATCCATTTACCCCAACCCAGTGTTTAGTCCCACATCTCCCAGTGGTGGGACTTGGAGGCTCTATGGAGGCTATATAAGGAGCCCCAGACCTCCTGTATCCATTGAGAAAAAGGAATAGAATATCCGCCCCTTTGAGGCCTTCTCCCATGGTTTCATTCCGCTCCCTAGGGAGTAGGGTTCCACATAAAATCCTTGTGTTCCATGTTTATTTTCTTTATTCTTTGATTCCGCTTCCGCATTCTCTATTTTCTAACATGGTATCAGAGCGGTTTCGATTCTCGAGGATTTCGTGTTCTTTATTTGTTCAAGATTCGATTGTAATGATTTGTTTGAAGATATTTTTATGGAGTGCGTTGTTCAAAGATTAAGTTCTAGATTTGGGGTTTAGGGTTTCTTGAAACCCTGAGTCGGTATTTTCTGAAGTTCATCATTCTAAGGTTTCTTTTTTTGGAAACCTATGATCCAGGGCAGAAGCAGCCGCCCTTCCAGGCGGGACCCTCACGGCTCCTCCATCGGTTCCAGGAAGCTCCAGTTCTCCAGGACCATCTAGGTTGCGGCACACCTCTTGGCAACGCCTTCTCCAGCCGGACTCCAGTCGATCAACGCCGCCCCTTCACCTTTGCCCCAAATCATCTACAATATGAAGCATTCGGAGTTCTAAATCAATGGTGACATCGTCAACATCAGCATCAACATGATCATGCTTGACCAACAGGCGGTGCGCAGCCCTAGCGCAGGTGTTGCAGAAAGGTGCAACATTGCTCCTCTGTCTTCCCGGCGGCCCTAGCATGGAGCAACTCCATCTCCCGGGGCTTTGCCAATAAGGTTCTGATTCCTGGCCAGGCTCGAGGCATCTCCAGTGCAGGTGTAGCCCTAGCCCTCGCGTATCCAGGCCCCAGGCGCGATCCTAAGTGGTGCGAGATTGCACGCACGACCATCTTTCCTCGCCGCATCGTAGCCTCCAGCAGAGGCCTCCCATCTCTTCAACAGTCAGAGGCGGAGCACTCCTTTAGACCGATCGGTGCCAATCCCAGGTGACTCGACTTTTCTCCTACACGCAGGCGGCAACGCCCATTCTCTCTGATCAGTGCAGAGTTCCTCCCATGGGAGACGCAGAGCTCATGCCGCCATCCTCTTTAAGTGGCGCCGCATCCTCTTCAAGCTCGCAGGAGAGGCGGCGTCATCCTTGGAAGCCCCAAGTCGGCTGGCGACGTTTTTTTAAAGTCGAGGGGTGGGAACCCTAAGGGTCGGCGGCATTTAAATATATATATATATATATATTAAAGGGGGGGAACCCTAGCGGCAGCATTTGAAAGTGGGGGTTCCAGTTGGAACCCTATGTCAGTACGATAGCCAAGAAAGGGTCCTGGTTGGGCCCAGTTTAAAAAAAGGGAGGCGGATGGGCCGAGAAAAAAAAGGAGAGGAAGAGGCTCGGTTTTCGAAAAAAATTGTGGTGCGTAAAAAAAATGTGAAAGAGGCGTGTACAATAAAAAGACGTACGCAAAAGAATCAAAAAAAAGAGAAGTAAAAGGCCGGAAAAAATGTCAACAGCTTATTTGTAAAAAAAATTGATGATGATGGCTATTTAAAAAAATTGGTTTAGCCAGAAAAAAAATTGATTTTGATAGTGAAAAGTCGAAAAAAATCGGCTTATTTAGTTTCATTTATTTCCCCATTTTATTGTCTTCTCCCAACTTGGTCGACGGTTGTCATTCCGACCAGTATGGGAGAAAGGGGGAGTATATGTAGAGTCACAGGTCTGTTACAAATACAGATGTCAGATCCAAACCAGTCAGATTTTCCAGACTCTGCAGATGATCAGTTGTTCAGACTCGACGTCAGATTCCGAGTCTTCAGTTCAGGCACGCACATGTATGTGGTCTTTTCGGATGTGCACATGTATGCCATCATTTGTCATGGCCCCCATCATTCTTGTTGTTGTCAGCCAAAGTTTTCATGTGAGCCATAGGGACTCCAGAGCAGAGGACCATTCCATATGCCATGTGGGCAAGGGTTTTCATGTGGTATCATAGGTACTATAGAGTACAGTATCATTCTCTTAGCCAGATGAGAGAGACCCAGTTCTCCGACGAGGAGACTCCAGGCACAGTTTCAGACTCGATGATCAGATTCCGAGTCCTCAGTTTGACTCGCACTCCGGCACATTCGTCCTCCTCACATGCAAGTCATGAGAAGTAACGTTCTCGACAGCAGCCGACAGTTGTTCGCGTTGAGTTGATATTGACCGTAGTGTCATGTAGCGTGAGTTGAGTTTATTTTTGTTTGTTCAAGCTAAGCATTGCATGCTCCAGCTTGAGGGGGAGTGTTGGAGTATTTGGTTGTGCGCCATGAGTTGTAGGAGGGTACATGGATCTTTCTAGGATCCATTTACCCCATCCCAGTGTTTAGTCATGTTAGAAAATAGGAAGCGGAAGCAAAACATGGAAAAGGAATAAAGAAAATAAGAACAGCGGGATTCTACGTGGAACCCTACTCCGTGAGGAGCGGGATGAAATCACGGGAGAAAGCCTCAAAGGGTCGTGTTTGTCTATTGACTTTCTCGATCGATACAAGAGGTATGGGGCTCCTTATATAGCCTCCACAGAGCCTCCAAGTCACACCATTGGTAGATGTGGGACTAAACACTAGGATGGGATAAATGGATCATGGAAGTATCCATTTACCCATCTACAACTCAATAGGCGCTCAACCAAATACTCCAACACTCCCCCCTCAAGCTGGAGCATGCAATGCTCAGCTTGGACAAACAAACAGAAAGAAACTCAACTCATGCTACAGGACACTACGGACAATATCAACCCAACGCGCACAACTGTTGATGTCGAGGACGTTGCTTCTCATGCCGCGCAGGTGAGGAGGACGAACGGGCTGGAGTGTGAGTCAACTGAAGACTCGGAATCTGACCATCGAGTCTGAAACTGCGCCTGGAGTCTCCTCGTTGGAGAACTGGGTCTCTCCCATCTGGTTCAGAGAATGATACTCTACTCTGGAGTACATATGATTCACATGAAACTCTGGTCGAACAACAAGAAGAAGAATGATAGGGACAACTGAACAAACGATGGCAAAACATCCGCTCATCAGAAAAGAAGACCGCATCCATGTGCATGTCTGAAACTGGAGACTCGGAATCAATCGTCGAGTCTGAATGTCTGAACTGTAGAGTCTGAATAATTGACTGGTCTGGAGACTGACATCTGAATCTGAAATCTGGAGCAAGACCTGTAACTCTACATAATACTCCTCCTTTCTCCCATACTTGTCGGAAAATAGAGAAAACGACAAAGTTGGGAGAAGACAAGATAATATGGGGGTAAACATGAACATCAAAAAACATGCAGCTTTTCATCAATTTTTAAGCCATCCATTTTTTTAAGCCGTTTCAACATTTTTTACGGCTTTTCTTTGCAACATATTTTTTTTTGAAAAAAAACTTTGTGTACGGTTTTTTTTCTTGTACGACCCCTCCCCTTTTTGCAAAATATCTTGGCCCAAAGTCTGGGCCCAAATCTATCTCTCCCCCCTCCCATTTTCTTTTTTTTAAACTTCTCCAGACGCTCCAGCCCAAAAGGGCCTCTCATTTTTTTATAACTCAAGTCAGGCCCCTGCTCCTTTCTCTTACCCTCGTTTTTTTTAAACATGGCCACTTGGGCCCCCCAAATAAGAAGCCCCCCAAATTTTTTTGAATCCATCGGGCCCTAGGGTTACCCGAAGCCACTGCCGCCCTATTGGGCAACTATCGTCGCCGCTACCAAGAGGGAGGACGCGAGGGAGATGCGCGCTCTGGACGCGCCGCCTGCGCTGATGGAGCCGCGTGGAGCCGCTCGTGACGAGCGATCACCGCCTCCTGGGAGAGATTCTGCGATGGGGTGCCGACGATCTGGAGTTGTGCGGGGAGATGGGGCACTTGGGGTTTCTTCGATGGCACGCGAGCGAGATGAACGGAGATGCGTGCACCACCAGGAGATGTACGCGCCTCCGAGATTCGCCTGATGTTGAAGCTATGCGGTGGAGAACTGAAGAGGGTCGTCGCGATCTGAAGAGGGCCGCCACGATCTGAACAGGGCGCCACCGAGATATGCGTCACAGGTCTTCTTGTTTAGGGCTGAGGGCGCTGCCGCTTGTGTCTTAGCGCGGGAAGCGCGTAGGGACTGGATGGGGTGCGCCTCCAGCGCACTTGGAAGTCAGAGGGAGTACACGTTTGGCGAGGAGCGCAAGGCGGAGAAGCGCGGGGCTGCGTCGTTCCTCCGCCTGAATGTGATGTCGCTGGGCTGGTTGTTGGAGTCTGAATATCTGCGGAAAGAACAAGCGCGCTTCTGTTGGAGCAGCGCTATCTCGTGCGGCATCGCCATGTGCAGCCTGAGGAGGAGCGACGCTCGAAGAAGAAGACGGAGAGGATCTGGGGGATGCATCGCCAAGGGCGGCGCCGCCTGGTGTTATTGTTTTGGCGCAAGGGCTTCGTGCGCAAGGCTTGCACGATGGAGGAGAAATCGCCTGGAGCCGTGTGCGGCTGGGAACTGTGTCGCTGTATGCGGCTGGAATCTGGAGGCGAGGGCACATGTCGTTGATTCAACTTGAACAGGAACCTCTAGGCTAGAACTCAAACTTTGAACATGAAAAGTTCTTTTTAAAAAATAGAAACACCAAACTCGAATCTCGAACAAATGGAAAACATAAACTCCTCGAGAATCGAACCCGCTCTGATACCATGTTAGAAAATAGGAAGCGGAAGCAAAACATGGAAAAGGAATAATGAAAATAAGAATAGTGGGATTTTACGTGGAACCCTACTCCGTGAGGAGCGGCATGAAACCACGGGAGAAGGCCTCAAAGGGTCGTGTTTGTCTATTGACTTTCTTAATAGATACAGGAGGTCTGGGGCTCCTTATATAGCCTCCACAGAGCCTCCAAGTCCCACCACTGGTAGATGTGGGACTAAACATTGGGATGGGATAAATGGATCCTGGAGGTATCCATTTACCCATCTACAACTCAATAGGCGCTCAACCAAATACTCCAACAAGTCCCACATCTCCCAATGGTGGGACTTGGAGGCTCTATGAAGGCTATATAAGGAGCCCCAGACCTCGTGTATCTATTGAGAAAAAGGAATAGAATGTTCGTCCCTTTGAGGGCTTCTCCCGTGGTTTCATCCCGCTCCTTAGGGAGTAGGGTTCCACGTAAAAATCCTTGTGTTCCATGTTTATTTTCTTTATTCTTTGATTCCGCTTCCGCATTCTCAATTTTCTAACACAAAGAAATATAAATCCATAGTTAGGAACAGTTTACATGCATTTTTTTACTATAAAGGCGAGATCACTACCTACTGCAGAAAAAACTTGCTTTTGGGTCCACAAGTAAGATGGTTAAGAAAATCAGAGTATTCACAATTTCACACTATAACCTGAAAAGAAAATAACGATTCTTTAACTTTGACAAGCATGGATAATGGAAAAAGGCGATGACCCAAGAGAGATATAAAAGAAAATCTGGTGATCCCAGTATTAAACTTCAAAAATCTAGAAGTTTCAAAGTCCATTCATTTTCATCGATTAAATTGCTTGATGTCAAGGGAAAAGAAATATATATTGTGTACTTTGCAAAAAAGGAACAGACTTAGCTACTGATGAATGCCAACGTCATTATGTTGTGCATTACTGAAACTGGACACATAAATTAATTGAACCAAATGATAGTTTACGTTAATAACAATAAAATAATCACATAACTGAAAAATGATCATGCTGATCTATATCTTGTCTGAGGTCGAAAACAAGATGACCAGGGTTTTAGGATAAGGTAAAATGTAATCCAGCAAGCACTTAAAACCCAGTGCGTTGCACTAAAAAATGATTTTAAATTTAAACAGCCTTTAGAATAAGTGCTCAAACACCAATAAAATCAGATCAGTGCCATCATCTTACAAAAAAATCAATAGTACCTTTTAAGCAAACGGCGATTAGGCTCTGGAAATGTTTCAAATATAACAGAAGACATACGATTGACTCTAGATGCTCGATCTCCTCCTAAAAATTTCAAGAAATGTAAAAGTGAAAATGTATTTTATTTTATTTTCGAAAGTGAAGGGGGTGTGCACCCTTGGCAGGGCATGCCCAGATGAGGAGCATTTTATCAAGACGCATCAAAAAATACAAAGACCAGGAAAAATGTAAAAGTGGATTTATTTTATGAAAAACCTTTTTTTCTTTAAAATTCCGATTTCATACTTAACAAGCAAAAAATATTAAGAACCAAAATAAAACTAGTGTTGAATCTAATTTGGAGAATTTTAAAATGAGAACTCATAATGAAAATTAAAAAGACATGTTGCATTATTAAAAGGTTGGGATTTTACATGCATGCCCTTGTATAGCTTCATAATTATATTCTGATCATCCATATATTGTATTTACTATTTACAATTAAAACACAGGATAGACACCCTGTCTTATACATTAACCTCGACACCACCTCCACTCTACCTAGAATCTTCCCCTCCCACGACATAGCTAGTGCCACCTCCTCCCCCCTCCCCCAGCAACTCCCACTCCTCCTTCAAGTAGTTGTCATGGAGTCGATACTTCACCTCTTTGATCTTGTCATTAATCCTCCCTCAAGTCACCTGGCTTTCAATGGCCTCTACCATGCTGGCGATATTCGCAAGGAAGTTCCTCGGAGGGGCGGCTCCACATGATCATGGATGTCCAACACAATGTGAACCTCCATGGTCGTATTCAAGGGAAACTCTTTGGATTTGCATACAGATCGCCAAGTGGTGAGCCAAGACAGCGAAGAAGGTGCTATGCATGCCCTTCTCACTGCCCTTCAGGCTATTTACCTATGTTATTGTCAGTCAAACACAATATGGTGGTTAAATTAAGCATGGTACAAGCATCATCGATAATTCGAGCATACTCCGAGTGTTGGTACTGGGCGGAAGGTGGAGATCTGGCCTTGTCAGTCAGACACCAACAAGATAATCAATTTAAGCATGGAGTGAGCAGTGTTAGTAATCCAAGGATACTTTGAGTGCTAATTGTAGAGATAGATTATTCACTTCTGTACTTTTCTTATATTTTTATTTTCTGCTGGACTCTTTATGTATTTTACCCATAGGCTACTCTCCTATATAAGAGAGCCTAGGGCGGATGGAATAAACAAGTTCTATTATTTTCCCAACATGGTATCAGAGCGACGGTCCTAGACCGGAGTTCTCGAGCCGAACCCTAACCCTAGCCCCACCTTCAAGCCCTCCGCCTCCGCGCGCCCTCTCTTGCGCCTTCACCTCCGCGTCCCTACGTACAATGCCCCTCGCCTCTGCGTACCTGCACACAGTGCGGCTGATCGGTGCGCGCTCTGTGTACCCTTGCGCGCTCCATGTATGCGTGCTCCCTGCGTACGTACTGTGCCCTTGTGCGCAATCCCTGTACGAGTGACCTGTGTGCGCTGTGCTCTTGCGCGCGGTGGCCCTACGTGTTGTGTGCGTCTCCTGCACACGTGATTCGTGCGCGTGATTTTTGCGTGCCCAGCGTGTCTTTCCTGCACGTGATCGTCTAAAGGTCTTGACTCCCGTAAAACCCTAAGTCAAGCTCGCGCTTCTCCAAAGTAATGGGTTTGGTTGCTTGAGTCTACACATGCAACTAAACTCGTTAATGTCCGTGTAGACGATCATATCTCCAGTTTTCTACCCCAGTCTTCCGTTATCACTATGTCAGAAAGCAAGGCAGATATCCCATCTATAGGCACCTTCAGAGGTCCAGCGCCGATTGTGAAGATGGATGGTTCAAACTACGAACTGTGGGCAATGTAGTTCATGAGTATGATGAAGTCAACCGGTAAGAAGCACATTCTAACTGAACAAGAGCCTGCTGAGAAGACCGGGGTCAATGCCTCATGGGAGGCAGATGATGCATATGCCAAGGTTTGGCTATCTGGAACCCTGGCCATTGAGATTGCCAATGATATTCTTCATCAGCCCACTGCCAAAGCAATGTGGGATATTATGGCTGCTACATACTCTCAGGCAAAGAATGAGACAAAGATTCTGCAACTCCAGCATGACATATTTACTATAAAGCAGAATGGACGGCCTCTGCACTCGTTGTACACATCTCTACGAGGGATGTTTGAGAAGCTTTATAGCTTCATGCCTCTGACAGCCACTCCAGAGCAACAGAAGACCTACCGGAATGCTACTATGGTAGGTGTTTTTCTCGCTGCCCTTGATCCAGAGTATGAGGCAGCACGTTCCCAGATCCTGGCGGACTCTACTATTCCTCCTATGGAGGAGGCATTTCATAGGCTGAGTCGCATCAGTGTTCCCTCATCTGCTACGAATCCAACAGCCTCAGCCATGGCAGCAAATCGAGGTCAAGGACATCATCATCCGTTCCGTGGTCGTGGACCTCACAGTAGAGGAGGTCAGACGCGGTCATCATGTACCTTTTGCCATCATTCTGGACACACCGAGGACACATGCTATTCTAAGCATGGTTTTCCAGCTTCTGCATGAGTCGCTGAACAGATTGAGCCCCCATCTGCATCATCTATGAATCAGCGCTTTGATGATCTTGTAGCCCGTCTGAGGGGCATCATTCCTCCATCTGGTCCAGTTGCATCAGCATCTACTTCTGAGAGTCACACCGACGTTGCCGCATCTGCATCCACCAGTACATCAGGTAGCACCTATGCATTCACTAGCAGTAGTGGCTCAGATACCTTAGAGTGGATTATGGACTCGGGTGCCACACATCATCTGTGTGGTGATCAAGGTCTACTTACAGGATACAGACAGGTTCCACCAGGTCGAACAGTGGTTATTGCTAATGGAACACATTCCCCGATTACTGGTCAGGGGGAGATTAGATTGACTCCATCCATGCATCTCAAGAATGTGTTACATGCACCTAATTTTCAATGAATTTCTATCCATTAGCCAACTTACAAAAGATTTACATTGCCGAGCAATTTTTGATCCATCCTCTCTTATTTTTCAGGACATCCTTGCGGGCAACGTGATTGGGCGTGGTTGTGAGCAACGCGGCCTCTATCGACTCAGTAGGACTCCCTATGCTGGAACCTCATCTCTACCTGCTGGGTCCATCTCTCCATTATTGTGGCACTTGTGCTTTGGACATCTCCAACTTCAAAAGCTACGTCATGTGTTACCTCAGGTTTCACCTCATACGTCTATTCAATGTGAGGCCTGTCAGTTGGGAAAACATCATCGGTCTACTTTTCCCAGTCGTCAGTGTCAGAGTAGTACCTCCAAGTTCGAGTTATTTCATGTCGATATCTGGGGTCCTAGTCGTGTTCCTGATCATCAGGGACACAGGTTTTATATAGTTATTGTGGATGATTTCTCTAGTGTGTCGTGGGTATTTCTGTTAAAGAATAAATCTGAAGCGAGAAATATTATCATAAGTTTCATCAATGAAGTTCGTAATGTTTCTTCTGCATCCGTTAAAATTGTGAGAAGTGACAATGCCCTGGAATTCTGTACTCATACCCTAACCAATTATTTCTCATCTCAAGGGATTATCCACCAAACATCATGTGCCTATACTTCCCAGCAGAATGGGGTTGCTAAAGGAAACACCGTCATTTACTCGATGTTACCAGATCGCTTCTTATACAAAGTAATGCTCCACATTCTTTCTGGGGTGATGTTGTTCTTACTGCATGCTACCTTATTAATCGAATGTTGTCCTCTGTTTTAGGTGAGAAGACCCCATTCTCTCTTATTTTCCCTGACAAAGAGTTGTTCTCTCTTACTCCTCGTGTGTTTGGCTCGGTTGCCTTTGTTCACAAGTTGTCTTTTGGGACTGATAAGCTCTCTCCTAGGGCTGTCAAGTGTATCTTTGTCGGGTACTCCAGAACTCAGAAGGAGTACAAGTGTTATGATCCATTGCGAAGGAGGTATTTCGTCAGTGCTGATGTCACCTTTTTTGAATCCATTATATATTTCTCATCCACAGGTGATCAGTTGGTTCCCTCTGACACGCCCAAGGCCATATACATGCCACCACCACCACCACCACCAGAACCATTATCATCTCATATGCCTCCTGTCACGGTGCATGTTTCACCACTACCATTCCACTATACATGTAGGCCTGCTTCTGCTCATGGTCACCGCTCATCATCTAGCTCGCCTGAGGTATGTTCTGAAAATATTTCTATTGATGGATCTGATGATCTTCCTGAGCAGGATGTGTTGCAGAGGCCAGCTGAGGAGACAGATGATTTAGATGTACCTATTGCTCTACGAAAGCAAAAGCGGAGCTGTGCGTCATATCCTATAGCATCTTCTGTGACGTTTGATCATCTAACTGGTGAATTCAGGAGTTTTGCCCTTGCATTGTCAGCAGTGGATATTCCACGGAATTATCATGATGCTCTGAAGGATAGCCAATGGCGGTTGGCCATGGAAGAAGAAATGGCAGCTCTTCAGTCCAGAGGCACCTGGAGTCTTGTTCCTGCATCTACTGATGTGTCTACAGTTAGCTGCAAGTGGTTCTTTACAGTTAAGCAGAATGCAAATGGCAGTATTGACAGATACAAAGCTCGCCTTGTAGCTCGTGGCTTTACACAGACATATAGGGTGGATTATCTTGATACATTCTCACCAGTTGCTCGCCATTCCACCCTACGGATTCTCCTCTCTGTTGCCGTTTCTCGTGATTGGTTGCTGTATCAGTTAGATGTAAAGAATGCATTCCTATACGGTGACTTACATGAGGAAGTCTATATGCAATAGCCACCGGGGTTTGTTGTTGAGGGGGAGAGTCCTACGGTATGCAGACTTCATAAGGCTATCTATGGCCTTAAGCAGAGCCCCAGAGCATGGTTCCAGAAGCTCTCAGACCTGTTTGAGAAATAGGGATACAGACGGTCAAATGCTGATCATTCTTTGTTCGTACAGAAGACACCTAGAGGTATTATTGTTATTATGGTGTATGTAGATGACATTTTGATTACAGGTGATGATGAACATGGAATCCAGGGGGCAAAAGAAATGCTGGGCCGTGAGTTCGTTACCTAGGACCTTGTGGTTCTGAGATATTTTCTGGGGCTGGAGTTTGCTAGAAATCCTCATAGGTTGGTAATGACCCAGAGGAAATATGTCACTGATCTGTTGAGTGAAACAGGAATTCTTGGTTGCCGACCTGCAACTACACATATGGATCCCAGTATGAGACTATATGATGATGACATGGATGAGGTGGATAAGAGAAGATACAGAGAACTGGTGGGCAAACTTCTCTACGTTACTATTACCAGGCCCGATATCTCCTTTGTTATAAGTCAAGTGAGCCAGTTTATGGAGCAACCACGTCAGGCACACATGGATGCTATACACATGATACTCAGGTATCTTAAGTCATCTCCAGGTGCGGGTCTATTGTTTAAGAAAGGCAAGGAGATTACTATATCAGCTTGTGCAGATGCACACTACGCAGGGTGCCCCAAGGACAGAAAGTCCACCACTGGGTTTGCTGTGTATATTGGAGATACTCTAGTCTCATGGAGAAGCAAGAAGCAAACGGTGGTAGCATGGTCCAGTGCAGAGTCTGAATATAGGGCTGTGGCTCAGGTCAGTACTGAAATGATGTGGGTAAAGGCTGTGCTCACATATCTACATATAGAGGTTCCTCTTCCTATGGCTCTAGAATGTGACAATCAGGCGGCTCTATTCATTGCAAATAATCCAGCATTCCACGAGCGGACCAAGCACATTGAGGTCGATTGTCACTTTATCCGCGACATGATTCAGAAGGGGTTTATTGTTACATACCATGTTAGCTCAGAGAATCAGACTGCAGACATTTTTACCAAGGCGTTACTTCGAGGGCCTTTCCAGAAGTGTTCATCCAAGCTGAGCATGATTGATATCTATGCTCCACCTTGAGGGGAAGTGTAGAGATAGATTATTCACTTCTGTACTTTTCTTATATTTTTATTTTCTGTTGAACTCTTTATATATTTTACCCATAGGCTATTCTCCTATATAAGAGAGCCTAGGGCGGATGGAATAAACAAGTTCTATTATTTTCCCAATACTAATATTGGACGAAAGGTGGATATAGAGCCTTGAGAAGGGTATCACTGAGGAAGAGTGGTGTTATGGCATTGTAGAGATATTTATATATTTCCATATTCTCTATGTACCATTTTCTTTATTTTATTTCTTTGTATCCATCTTATATAATTTACCCATAGGACTCTCCTCTATAAAAGAGAGCCTAGGGTTCTTAGAAAATAACAACACACTCATTTCTTCCAACACGGTATCAGAGCGGCGGTCCTCGACCGGAGCTCATATACCCTAAACCTAATCCACACCCCCCAGCCCCTTCCCCCTCCTCATCTCGGCACTGCCGCTGCCACCGCCTCTCAGCCCTCCCCTCCGCCAGCGTCGCCCCCCCCCCCCCCCCGCTAGCACCCCTCCCGTCTGCTAGCGCCCCTTCTCGATGCCACCACTCAGCCGCTCAGCGTCGCCGGTCCCCCCTAGGCGCTATCGGCCCCTTTCTCGAGCCTCTCCACTGTCGTAGGCCCCTCATCTCCATCGTTCCATTCGTTGCTTTGGTATGGATTTGATTGCATAAGTCTACATATGCAATCGAATCCTTACATGTTCTTGTAGACATCTCTCTTACGAATCCCCTGTGATCTTCATTCGGCATCATGTCAGAAAACAAAGTCGATGTACCCGCCACAGATGCCTTTAGAGGTCCGGCACCAATTGTCAAGATGGACGGGACGAACTATGAGCTCTGGGCTATGCAGTTCATGAGCGTTATGGAGTCTAATGGTAAACAGCATATTCTTACCGACGATGAACCGGTAGAGAAAATAGGGATTCACGCCTCGTGAGAGGCGGACGATGCATATGCCAAAGTTTGGTTGTCAGGAACATTTGCATCAGCCCACTGCCAAAGCAATGTGGGATATTCTCGCTGCAACCTATTCTCAGGCACAGAATGAGACCAAGATACTTCAACATCAGCATGATATCTTCACGATCAAGCAGAACGGATGGCCTCTCCACTCATTGTACACATCCTTACGCAGGATGTTTGAGAAGCTCCATAGCTTCATGCCTCTAACAGCTACTCCTGAGCAACAAAAGACGTACAGGAATGCTACCATAGTGGGAGTATTCCTTGCTGCACTCGATCCTGAATATGATGCTTCTCGCTCTCAGATACTTGCGGATGCTACTATTCCTCCTATGGAGGAAGCTTTCCGCAGAGTTAGCAGGATCACTGTCCTGACCTCTACTGTTGGCCAGACTTCTTTGGCAATGGCAACCTCTGGGGGGTAGAGGCGGCTCATCTGTCTTTCGTGGACGTGGACCCTGTGGTAGAGGGGATCGCATCCGTCAGCCCAGCACATATTGCCATCGTCCCGGTCACTTAAGGGATACATGCTATTCTAAGCATGGTTTCCAAGCGTCTGCACGTGTAGCGGAAAAGTTTGAGTCTCCAGCACATTCTACTTCAGATCAGAGATTTGATGATCTCATAGCCAGACTACGGGATATCATGCCCCCTGCCTCATCTTCAGGAGGCCATTCAGATGTGGCAGCTTCAGCCTCTACCAGTACGTCCGCTACAGCCAGCACCTCGGGTAGTCCTTATGCTTTTAACTCTTGTCATGGATCTGCGATTACAGAGTGGATTATGGACTCTGGGGCGACCCATCTTTTATGTGGAGACAAAGAGCAACTTATAGCATATAGACAGATTCCTCCAAGAAGAACCGTGGTGATAGCCGATGGGACTCATTCCCCGATCACAGGACAGCGGGGATTAGTTTGACACCTTCGATGCATCTGCAGAATGTGTTACATGCTCCTGATTTCTCTATGAATTTGTTATCTATTAGTTAGATTACGAAGGATTTGCACTGTCGAGCTATTTTTGGCCCATCGTCTCTTGTTTTTCAGGGCATCCATATGGGCAAGATGATTGGTCATGGCCGTGAGCAGAGTGGTCTTATCGCCTGGTCCGCACTCCCTATGCATGTGCATCCTTTCATACAACCGGACCAGTCTCTCCTTACACTTGACATCTCTGTTTTGGCCACCTCCCTCTTCAGAAAATGTGTCGCATTTTGCCGTAAATTTCTCAGGGTTCCTCCTTCCAGTGTGAAGCGTGTCAGTTGGGAAAGCATCATCGGTCAGCTTTTCCAAGTCGCCAGAGTCGGAGCAGTAGCTCCCTTTTAGAGTTAGTTCATGTCGATATTTGGGGTCGGAGTCGTGTTCCTGATCACCAGGGACACAGGTTTTATCTTGTTGCACCAGATGATTTTTCTCGTTTGTCATGGGTATTTCTATTGAAGAATAAATCTGAAGCAGGAGATGTGATCGAAATTTTTATCATCGAAGTGCAGAATCTGTTTTCTTCTTCTGTGAAATTTGTGAGGATCGACAATGCTTTAGAATTTTGTACTCGTGCGCTATCATATTTCTTTCCATCCCGTGGTATAATATATCAAACAACATGTGTTTACACCTCTCAGCAGAATGGTGTTGGAGAGAGGGAACATCGCCATTTACTTGATATCACTCGAACCCTACTTATTAAGAGCCGTGCCCCACATTCGTTTTGGGGTGATGATGTTCTTACGATATGTTATCTTGTGAATCGCATGCCTTCATCTGCCTTGGGTGAGAAAATCCCTTTCTCTATAGCCTTCCCGGAGAAGGAGTTATTCTCTTTTACCCCCTGTGTCTTTGGCTCCATTGCATTTGTTCACCACTTAGCTCCAGGTCTTGACAAGCTCTTTCCAGAGCTGTCAAATGTGTTTTAGTTGGGTACTCCAGGACCCAAAAGGGATATCGGTGCTATGATCCTTTATACAAGAAATACTATATCGGTGCTGATGTCACATTTTCTGAGTCTGTGATGTATTTCTCTCCTACAGGTGACAGGTTGGCCTCCTCAGTGTCGGATACTGAAATCTACATGCCACCTCCTCTGTTGTCTCCCCTATTGGTTATACCCAACACATCCACCACCACCACCACCTCCAGCATCACAGCCACCTGTGACAAATATTCCACCGTTACCCAATTCTATACCCGTCGGCCAGTTTCTGCTCATGGTCGTCGCCCATCATCCAGCACATCCCAGGTTGGTTCTGATAACATGGTTTCTAACGATGGGTCTAGAGATATATCTGTGCAGGGATCATTGCAGGAGGAGGTTCCCAACGATCTGGACATACCCATTGCCGTTAGGAAGCAAAAGCGTACATGTGCCTCATATCCGCTTGCTTCACATGTGTCTTTCCATCGCCTAACAGGGGAGTTTCAGAGATTTGCAGTTGCTCTGTCTGGCGTGACTATTCCACGGACTTACAAGGAGACCTTGACAGATAGTCGCTGGCATTTAACTATGGAAGAGGAGATGGTTGCATTGTGATCCTGTCGTACCTGGAGTTTAGTGTCTGCTCCTCCTGGCGCCTCTATTGTCAGTTGCAAATGGGTGTTTATTGTTAAACATCATGCAGATGGAAGCATTGATCGTTACAAGGCAAGATTGGTGGCACGTGGTTTTACTCAGACCTACGGTGTAGATTATATGGACATGTTCTCTCCTGTTGCTCATCACTCCACTTTACGCGTTCTTTCAGTTGCAGTGGTACGTGACTGGCCCTTATTTCAGTTAGATGTTAAAAATGCATTTTTCTATGGAGATCTACAAGAGGAGATATATATGCAGCAGCCTTCGGGGTTTGCTGCTGAGGGGGAGTATCACCAGGTCTGTAGACTCCATAAGGCAATATATGATCTTAAACAAATTCCAAGGGCATGGTTTCAGAAGCTCTCGAATCTGATTGAACGGCAGGGGTTCAATAGGTCAAATGCAAACCATTCTCCATTTGTGCAGAAAACACCTAGAGGTACAGTGGTTATCATGGTGTATGTTGATGATATAGTTGTTACAGGAGATGATGTGCAGGGAATAAAAGATGGCAAAAGAATTTTTGGGTCGTCAATTGTTACTAAGGATCTGGGCACCCTAAGGGTTCGTTTGGTTGCAGGGTTGGAGAGGGTTGGGTTGGGTACTATTCACAGGGGTACCCCCTCCTCACAGTTTACTATTCACCCAGCCCTGTGAATAGTACCCAACCCTGCTCAACCCTGCAACCAAACGAACCCTAAGGTATTTCATAGGGTTGGAGTTTGCAAGGAATGTGCAGGGTCTTGTGATGACCCAAAGAAAATATGTAACAAACATGCTTGTTGAGACAGACATGATTGGGTGTCGACCTTCTACTACTCCTATGGATCCTAGCATGAAATTATATGATGATGATACAAATGAAGTTGATAAGTGGAGATACAGAGAGATGGTGGGAAAGCTCATTTATGTTACTATTACCAGACCAGATATCTCTTTTGTTGTGAGTCAAGTGAGCCTGTTCATGGAGCAGCCTCGCCAAGTACATATGGACGCTATACACATGATATTGAGATATCTAAAATCTTCTCCAGGTGCAGGACTATTTTTCAAGAAAGGAGCAACTCTCTCTGTGTCCGAGTGCGCTGATGCTGACTATGCAGGGTGTCCTAAGGACAGGAAGTCTGCTTCGGGCTTTGCAGTGTTTGTTGGCAGTTCTCTTGTTTCTTGGAGAAGCAAGAAGCAAACAATTGTGGCCAGATCAAGTGTCGAGTCTGAATATAGGGCTATGGCACAAGCAAGTACAGAAATGATGTGGGTTCGAGCAGTGTTAGCAGATTTGCATATAGATGTCCCTCTACCTAAGCAGTTACAATGTGATAATCAGGTTGCCCTATTCATTGCAAACAACTCTGCATTTCATGAGAGAACAAAACATATTGAGGCAGATTGCCATTACACTAGAGATATGATTCAGAAGGGTTTGATTTCTACCTCCCATGTCAGTTCAGGAGAGCAAACAGCTGATATCTTTACTAAGGCATTGCTCAGAGGATCATTTCAGAAGTGCTCATCCAAGCTAAGCATGATTGACATCTATGCTCCATCTTGAGGGGGAGTGTAGATATATTTATATATTTCCATATTCTCTATGTATCTTTTTCTTTATTTTATTTCTTTGTATCCATCTTATGTAAATTACCCATAGGACTCTCCTCTATATAAGAGAGCCTAGGGTTCTTAGAAAATAACAACGCACTCATTTCTTCCAACAGGCTTCAAGATCAGTCCCTCTTGTTATTCGAGCCCATATATTGAAGAAAAGCAACATCGATACACCATTATCGAGGATTTGGTGCATCAACAATCCATTGCACACACTATCTCATTTGAACCCGGTGGCCTAATTATCGAAATATATATAAACCTCATGACTTGAGAAATCGAGTACTATGAGATGATCATTTTCCTAATGCAAATGCATTGCCCGAACAAAGGCAAGGGACAAAGGAGGGTCCATAAAGTGTATGGTGCCAGGGAAGAAGAGGCAAAGGAGGGGGAGTTGTTGGGGGAGGAAGGAGGTTGTGGCAATGATGGGGCCCAGGGGAGGTGTTGGGAAGCCTGAAATCAAGCAAGGGGTGGCAGAGTTGAGGGAGGGATAGTTTGGGAGAGAGGGTTACTGGTAGAGGGAGTAGGTGATAATAGATGGAGGAAGCGATAGTGGCGGCAGGGATCAAGGGAGGGAGGAGGAGGAGGTGGTGGTGGTGGCGGCGTATGAGGAGAAAGGGCAACGAGTCAAGAGAGGAGGTGGTGGTGGCAAAGGGAGAGGTAGCAGCGGTGGATGGGGAGGGGAGGGGAGGGGGGGAGTACCATCGTTGACAAATGTGATTGACTTGGACAATGACAGAAGATAACACAAGGGTATGCGATGTGATATTTAGTAGCTATCCATGAGTTTGGGTATAAATACAAACTATGGAGGGGTCAGACTTACATTATGAAAATATATAGGGCCTTGCTTGTAAAAATCTCTAGAAAATATTATTAATACAAGCATGAAATACTATGCAAAACAGAAATGCTATCTTAATGTATTTCTCACCAAGAGCGCAATAATTATATGCTATCTCTAGTACATAAACAAGACATTTAGAGTAAACTGCTACAAATTTAGGAAATCCAAGTTGCTGATATACAAACCGACATACTGAATGCTTCCAAGAGAGCCGTGCAACAGGACGCGGGAACTGGAGATGAAGGCATCTCTCTTAGAACATACTGTCAGATTGGAAGAAGAGAAACAAAAAACAATGAATGCTATTGAAAGTATTGAACATAAATAACAGCTTCGTGAGTTCTATTCAGATCTTCACCTTTATGCAGTCAGCAATGACATGGCCATCCTCATCAGCAGAGAATTCATTTTTTCCTGAAACAAATGAACAACTGCCACTAGTTGACAAGACATAAATATGATATAAGGGATATACTGCATGGAGACCATGGTGACTAATGCTAAGACTATACTTGGCATCGATGTGCTCTTCGGTTTTGTGGGTTTTTACCGGTTCTTACATTGGAATATAACTCGATTAATTTATAAACTATAGATAGCTACACATCTGGGATAATATCCAGAGCAGATGATTGGTCCTATTATCCAAAATGGCTGACCTTGCTCATATTCCTCAATCCTGCGTTTCACTTCTTCCACATCTGCAGACTGTCGTAGGATACCTTCTATTTTACTTCCTGCCAAAAAGATAATGCCTTTGTAATCGCAAATAACATATATATATATATATGTATGTATGTATGTATGCATGTATGTATATGTATATCAAATTGCATTAGCCTAAGTTTCAAGAAGAAAAGGCGTTCAACTCAGTAATGTAAACTTGGATTCATACCTAAGAGAAAATGAATGAATCGCACTCATTTTTTATTATTTGTAGTGTCAAGAGAGGATACATTATATTTCTTTCATATATAACCTCCATTAAAATATCTGCAAATCCTTATATCTTGATTATCAAACCAGCGTACTGCCAAGATTCCCCCAAAGTTTGTGGTGTTCAACTTGGCTATGCAGTAGAACTTGGTCAACAATCCTAAACTTTAATTGAGTTGGCATTGGGTAAGTAGAAAATTTGGAATAAATGATTCTAATGATCTTCACCTCCTAACATGAGAACCACATCTGTAGCATCCGGTTTCCAATCAAACCTGAAGTCGTCCGATTTTGGGTCTAATGAACCCAAAAACGTTGTCGGTCAATACTAAACAACCTAAAACGATCAATTGATCATAAATCAAAAGTCGTTCGGACGAAATCGACCAAAAATCGGTCCCTTTGCAATGCGTGCCGTGAAAAGCCGCGACGCAAATTCGGAAACCGCGAAACGAACCGAGACCGTCATTAGATCCGATTCGACGAAACAAGACCAACGGAATCGACCGTTCATCAATCGGAGATCGTTTGACATTTTTAATTTACAAAATTTAACCCCAAACCGAAACCGTATCTCGGAAATTTCGGACATCCAAACCCGACCGAAAGTATATGAATATTATACTCATATTGACCGCCATTCCGAGACGATCGAAATAAGATATTTCACATCGAAATCCGACGCTCGAGGCAAGAATACGGTCAACTTTAAGTATGACAAATAAGAGGGAATTTAAAAAAAATATAATAACAGCAGACAAGACTGTCTGCTCGTTTTTTTTTAAAAAAAAAATTTACAATACCAATAACCATTCTTTCCAGCCACTTGGACACTTGCTTTCCTCCCACTTGGATGGTTTCTATTTCCACTTGTCCACATAAGGTTACAGCCACCCCCTTATAAATACCAACCCAAAAGTCCCCAACTCCTCTATTTTTAGCCGACAAAGCAATTCCAGCCTTTTTTTTTCTCCATTGCTTCGGTTCTTCTCCAATTGGCTGTTGATTCTTCTCCAATTGGCTGTTGATCGGGCAATTTAAAAGCTTCTGGCAGCTGCTTGCAGTCTTCAATCTCCTGATGAGAGCCCTCTTCTGCATGATGGCTTGATTGAAGAACAAGGTACATTCCATTCCCCCTCATTGCTGCCATACATGTCTTATCCTCTAAAATCCATGTTTATTGTGCATTGCTTGAGTCCCATTGGATGATATTACAGTACAAATCCTACCCCTTTCTTTTGTTGCCTTGCATGCAATATATGGATCACAATGTATAATCTAACTTTTCCTTCTTATTGTAATATGTGAAATTTAGTTGAGACAATTTGATAATAATATGTGTTGGGTACTGCTGTACTCACAGGATATCCATGAATCGTGCACATATAAAAAAAAAATCAAAATTTGAACAATGACATGGCTAACAGACCTAAACAGAAGAAGCAAGCTTTGCATCAAAAGATGAGTGTTTTGTCCCAGAAATATACATAGAGGTAATCTAATTGTAAATTAAGTACTTATTAAGAGGTAGTGGTACGTATATAAGCAGACCCACACATTAATTTCAATGTCTTTCCGAGAGTTGGCCATCCTTTCATAAGCTAAATGGCACACACAACATTCTCTTCCCATAGCAAACAATAACACCTACCATGAAAAATAACCCCATCAGTTAGGCATCTGTTGAGTATGAGGTCAAGAAACTATTAGTCGGTGGTGAGATAGTTTACAACAGAATAGACTGTCATATCTGGAGGAATGATAATAATTTGGACTGGATTTTGAATTATAGGCCAACTGAGGATATTAAATCTGACATATATGGCATAGTGTGACAATCTGTTTAACTTGATTAGATTGTTGTCTATTCCATGGGAATATGTACTCACTAAGGGGAAGCTCATAGCTTGTCAGAGATGTATTGAAAAGAGTGGAGTCTCCTCTGAATAACCACAGTGGCAGTGAAACTAATCACAAATTATATGAAATATACATTCTCACTTATCAATATAAATATATGTTACCTAACTAACATATAATAAAATAACAATGCAATGCATGGCAATATAATCAATACCCAACTTCATATCTGGACTTAGTCACTAAATTATTAGTAGAAATTTAGATTCTTGGAAACAATTAACCTGCACACCTAGCGCTACTATAAGATTACTTAACTAGATACTAAGAATAAAAGATAATAGCATACTATGGTTATTAAATATATATATATATATAAAGTTATGAGGTGTTGGGGATTGGGAAATTACACATACACAACATCTTGAGAATCAAACAGGTCGAGAAATCATATAAGTGATTGGTGAATGAGGGATGACTGACAATTAATTCTATGCCGATCATGGAGATCCTTACCACTGATCGTGCGAGGGCGCGGTGACTCTCAACTGGGCGGAGGAAAGGAAGCCCAGTTAGGGCAGCGGCCGCTTAATGCGCGGGTCTAGGATCCCAGTCTTCTTCACGGTTTTTACGCGAGCTCGCAGTGTTTTTACGCCTCGTTGGGATCCAGACTTTAGACCAGTTCCGCTGACCCTGTCTTTTAGGATACCCAGGCGGGGGATCCTTGGTTTTCAGTTTTACGAACGAGCTCGTCCGCCCGTACTAGTCGGGCAGTTTTCTAGAGTGACTTTTCTAGGGAGTCTCTCTCACCCGTCTCAGTGGCGTAGTTGGGGAGTAGACCTATCCCTCTATTGGACCGCGCTTCCAATTAGAGGGCGAGACGGAAGAGCCATTTGCAGGCTTCTTCACCGCTTGAGTTTCTTCGCCAAACAGACTTGGCGATTCTATATCTAGATTATCCATATCTACATCTACAACATCTGGAGCTATATCTGAAACATTGAAGTTAGAATTTGAGAAGTTATGATCAAAAGACCATTCTCTCTACCCAAGAATTTAAATAAATCAATAGATCTCTACAATCTCAACTTTTCCATTTCTCACTCGCCAACTTGATCTCTAAGGAAATTGATATATGCATTCACACTCATACACTCATGATTACGCAATTGCTATATAAATATGACATATGGGAAATGCCGGATTCTGGGGGAAAACATTAGAAACGCATTACAAACAAACCCTTTTTACTTACGCAAGTAGATGTAGATTTTACTTATACCACCTTTCTACTTGCCTGCTTTTGTATATATTAAATGTCAAGTTATTTTTATAAATTTTAGGGAGGTACCAGCAATGGCTGACGCCTCTTCTTTCCTATTATGTGTGTGGCAGGCAAACAGCCTGTAGTTCAGTAGCCGCTCAGTAGCTACATGCTTCCAGGAGACAGAGTATATACGAGACGGTATGAATTCCTTGTCTCAGTTTTTGTTCAGATAATAATGTAAATGCTATCTCTTTTGTATCACACTTTGGGATATGTGTTGTAAACTGATATGAATATTAATGAAAAGAAAATTTTGGTGCCATTGTCTCTTTTACTTTGTGGTTATGTGATGAAATGAATGTCATTGTTGCGCGAAAAATTTTCCCTGCTTTTTTTTCTACAACTTCTGCGATCAATGTGAATGAATTATTGCGAATTTTGTCGTAAACGGGTACCCGGATCCTGAGGGGTTAACAACATCTATCCCCCCCCCTCACACACACACACCCCTTAGTGGCTCCCGTTTTCAAGATCGCTGAGCATGAGATCTCACATTTCACTGAGGTGGCATTGGTGAGGCAAGTGGTTGGGTGGGGGTTCAAAATTGGTGGTGGAATATAAAGGACATATCAGAGGCATATAGAAGTTGGACAGAGTGAAAAACAAATAAAAAATATATCTGCAAATCCTAAAAACTTTATATTTCTTTCATATATAAACTCCATTAAAATATCTGCAAATCCTTATATCTTGATTATCAAACCAGCGTACTGCCAAGATTCCCCCAAAGTTTGTGGCGTTCAACTTGGCTATGCAGTAGAACTTGGTCAACAATCCTAAAAACTTTAATTGAGTTTGCATTGGGTAAGTAGAAAATTTGGAAAAAATGATTCTAATGAACTTCACCTCCTGACATGAGAACCACATCTAATCCCCCCCCCCCACATTTCACCGAAGTGGCATTGGTGAGGCAAGTGGTTGGGTAGGGGGTTCAAAATTGGTGATGGAATATAAAGGACATATTAGAGGCATATAAAAGTTGGACAGAGTGAAACAAATAAAAAAAATATATCCGCAGCATGGCACATGGGAGAGAACAGGAGGAAACAACAAAAGGAGGGGGTAATTACACAAGGTGCGGGAAATCATCTTTTGCCCATTTCCAGCGAAACAGCTCCCAAGCAAAAGCCGTAGATAGAAGGGACAGATAGTGACATTGAAGGGATGACAAAGAAGGGTAATAAAGAAAAAGAAAGCGGAAGTGTTTTTGTTGAGATAGTTGTGTTTATTTGCCTTTTATTCATATTTCTTATTCTTCTATCCCCTTTATGTAATTTTCCCACAGGACTATTCTCCTATGTAAGAGAGCTCTAAGGTCGCAATGAATAATATATAATCTCTTTTTCCCTTTCCATAATTTTAGACAAGCACAACAGAATAACTTCGACATAGTACAGCCAAAACAACAACGACAACAACGCCTTTTCCCACATTAAGTAGGGCCGGCTACATGGATTCTTTGCCTCCATTTAGATCTATCTTGGGTCATTCTCGGGCTTAGATCCAAAAAACTAAGATCCCTTCGTATAGTATCATTCCAACACTTCTTGGGCATTCCTTGCCCTCTTTTAACCAGGTCAACATTCCAAAACTCACATCTCCTCACCGGTGCATCAGATGACCTCCTTTGCAAATGGACAAATCATTTTAAGCTATTTTCTCGTATCTTATCCTCGATCGGAGTTACACCAACTTTCCTTCCGATGACATTATTCTAAATACGATCTTTACGTGAGTGTCCACACATCCACCTTCGCATTTTCATTTCTGCTACTGCCATTCCCTGCAAATGTCTATGGTTCACGAGCCAACATTCATATCCATCGAGCATAGCAGGTCTCACAGCTGCTTTGTAAAAATTTCCTTTGATTTTCAAAGGAATTTTCTTATCACAAAGAACAGTAGAGGATCCTCTCCACTTCAGCCAATATGCATTTATTATATTTGCAACATCTCCACCAATTGCCCCATCATGTTGCAAAATAAATCCCAAGTATCTAAAAGAATCTCTCTTTTAAATGTTATCATCACCTATCTTAACATCAATTCCTTCACCATTGCTTCCATCAAAAGTGCACTCCATATATTCAGTCTTAGTCCTACTCATACGAAATCCTTTAGTCTCCAATGCATGTTTCTAGACCTCAAGCCTCTCAAATTACTTCATCTCTAGTGTCATCAATAAACAAAATATCATCAACGAATAACATACACCTAGGTATCTCATCCTGAATGTGACTTGTCAACTCGTCCATAATCAAAGTAAAAAGGAATGGACGCAAAGTTGAACCTTGATGAAGACCAATGTTGATGTCAAAATAGTCAGTCTTCCCAGACTGTATCCTTAAACAAGATGAAGCTCTGTCATACATATCTTTTATGAGGTTAATGTATAGGCCATGCACTTGTCTCTTCTCTAAAACTCTCCACAATATCTCTCATGGGACAAAATCATAAGCCTTCTCTAAATCAATAAAAATCATGTGGAGGTTCTTCCTTTTAGCTCTGTAAATCTCCATTGTCCTCCTTAGCAAGTGGATGGCTTCAATAGTTGAGCGACCTGGCATGAATCCGAATTGGTTTTCTTTTACTTTGAAAACTTGCCTCAACCTTCTTTTGATCACACGTTCTCAAATTTTCATAGTGTGACTCATCAGCTTGACACCTCTGTAATTTGAACAATTTTGAATGTCTCCTTTGTTCTTATAAAGAGATACGACGATGCTTCTGGTACATTCTTCAGGTATTTTCTTGCTTCGCCAAATAACATTGAATAAATCTGTAAGCCAAGTCAAACCACGCTCACCTAAACCTCTCCAAACTTCTATAGGAATGTCATCAGGTCCTACACCTTTCCCATGTCTCATAACCTTCAAAGCATCCTCTATTTCCTTCCTTTGTATTCGTCTATAGCTTGCACGATTCAAGTAACTATCACTACTAGCAAGATTTCCCAAAGTGATCTCTCTATTTCCTTCCCCAATGAAAAGCTTATGGAAGTATTGCTTCCATCTAGTCTCTATATCCTTCTGAGTAACAAGTGTGTGATCTTCCTCATCCTCAATGCATCTCACTTGAGAAAAACCTTTTCTCTTTCTTTCTCTTGCTTTAGCCAGCCTGAATATATCCTTCTTGTTATCCTTAAAGTCGAGAATTCGGAATAAAACTTCATAGGATTTTGACTTAGCTTCGCTTACCGCCTTCTTTGCTTCCTTCTTCGTTATTTTGTAGTTTGTGACAGTTTCATTTGTTCTATCCTTAAACATAGTTTTAAAGCAAGCTCTTTTAATTTTGAGCTTCTCTTGCACCCCCCCCCAACTCCACCACCAAGCTTTCTTTTGACCTGGAGCTCCTCCCTTTGACTCGCCTAGCATCTCTTTGGTTATCTTTCGGATACAAGATCCTACTATCTCTCATTAACACTTCAGTTACAATCCCAAGATAAGTCATCTAAAACCTCCTCTCTAAAGCCTGGTTGCTTCAATTGAAGATTCCACCATATAGTTCTAGTGATCTTGGAAACCCTCATTTTCTTTACTAGCCCTTTTATTTGCACATCCATGACTAACAAGCGATGTTGGGTAGTCAGATTCTCTCCTGGGATTACTTTGCAGTCTTTGTAACACGACCGATCTCTTCTTCTCAACACAAAGTAATCTATCTGAGTTCTAGTCGAGCCACTCTTATACGTAATTAGATGCTCCTCCCTCTTCTTGAAGAGAGTGTTAGCAACTGAAAAGATCATAAGCCGGTTACAAAATCCAGAAAGACTTTTCCCTCTTCATTTCTATTCCTGAAGCCATGTCCTCCATGGATACTAGCATACCCAGAAGCATCATTTCCCACATGTCCATTAAGATCTCCACATAAGCAAATCATCTCTCTTTGTGGGATTCCTTGCATAATATTATCCAAATCCTCCAAAAAAACTTGTTTAATCGTATGATTTAAACCAATTTGCAGTGAATAAACTGAGATGATATTCAAAATTTCTTCTTTGAGCACCACTTTTAGCAATATAATCCGATCCCCAGATCTTTTGCACTTCAACCACACAATCCTTTAAATCCTTATGAACAACTACTCCAACACCAATCATGTCCTTATCTTTACCTGAATACCGAAGTTTAAAGCATGTCTTCACGATCTCCCTTGCTTTCTCTCCAACCCATTTTGTCTCTTGTAGACATAATATTTGAATCTTCCTTCTTTCCACCGTATCAACTATCTCCATCGATTTGCCAGTCAAAGTGACAATATTCGAACTACCCATCCGCAACTTCCTTTGCAACCTCTTTTGGACTAACTTCTTTACTCGCATGCGTCCATCATGCAAAAACCCTTGTAAATTTTAGACTGCATCCGCGCGATGATACAGCGGAACTAGCTTATTTACCCACATGAGTTCCTCATGCGAGAACCCTAGCAAATTTTGACTACATCCGGGCAGCGATGTAGCGGCCCTTCCCAACTTCTTATTGCATTCGGGAGATGCAACACGTTGCAAATAGGGATCGCTCCAACGAAATCTAAATGTTTGCTTAAATCCATGTTTAAAAGATCCAATGATTTCGAGACAAATCCCTAAATAGTGTTCTTAAAAGAACACTTTTTAGGAATTTATCCGAACGGTTTCGAGACAAATTCATAAATAGTGTTCTTAAAAGAACATAATTTAGGAATTTATCTCTCATGTGCTGGTTGTCGGCTACCTAACGCGCAACTCTCCTCAATTTACCCAAGCTTGGGACCAGCAATAGTACAGCTGTGAAGTAAAAAAATTGAGAAGTTAAGCGGCTGGAATCCCAGAAATTGGGACCCACCACCAAGTATAGTAATTATAAAGCAAAAATAAAATAACACAGTATCACGTACTCCACATCATACACAAAGCTCTGCTATGTTCCAGTATGTTTTCCGTATAACAAGATTGACCACCAAAAATGACACTATTCTTCGCGCACCAAATCGCCTACAAAATGGCAAAAGGATGCATGCTATCCTCGTGCCCGAACCCGCAGACCACTCTGATGCTCCTCCAAAAGTTGGCAACTCCCTCTCCTCCAATCCAAGGAATGCTGGCAATATCCCAAACCAGAACCGAAGACAAGCATGTGAAGAATAAGTGGTTAGCATCCTCAGTCGTCCCACCACATCTGGCACTAACCCCAATCTCAAGCCCTAACAATTGTCCTCGATGAACCCTGTGTGAGGGGGTCGCTCTTGTCGAAAAACCAAAGAAAAAAATTTTATACGATTTGGTACCTTGCTCTTCCAAATTAGCCTAGCATCAGTCGCCACCCCTTCCTCCACATTTTCCCCATCCTCCACCAGAAAACGATATGCTTTCGTCACAGAGAATCTGTCATCGTCCCACACAAAGTAATCATTTCCGGCCGTGGGCTCCTCCAATTGCGCCAGTTGTGCCTGTAATTCAAGAAACTCCAGCACCCTCTGGTCCGACAAACTAGAAGCAAACACAGGGGCCCATGCTCCATGCACCCGCATTTGGTGTACAGTCGTCAGCCTATTAGCAGCAAGCTGATATAAACGCAGGAAGAGTTCACCAAAAATCCCTTCACCCATCCAATCCTCCTTCCAGAAGTGGAACGACGTGCCATCCCCAAGAACCGTCGCATTTTCGTCGCAATGCCTGGCAACACCTCGGTGATCCTCTTCCACAAAGAAGAAGGCATACGACAAGGTGCAGCCTCCAAAGTCGTGGGCACACCATATAAGCTCCTCATCACCTGCAGACCATGTCGCCCGAATCTCCCAGGATCCGTACCACCTATTTTGCCATGAATGTCTTGTTCATCTCTCCCATTCAAAGAATTCCCAACCTACCTCGCTTTGTAGACCTCGTCATCTTATCTCATCTGATCAAATGAATGCCACGCATGTTCTATCTACCATCCATCCAAAAAAACTTCTCATGAGTCTTTCAATACGTGTGCGGATACCCACAGAAAGATGCCTCATGGAACAAAAAATAGGGATGGTCGATAAAACGTGCTTCAAAAGCACCATCTTTCCACCCGTAGACAACATCGAGGCCTTCCAGCCCGCCAATCTGCTCTCAAGCTTGTCCACTAAAATCCTCCAGTCATGATTCTTCGGCTTACCCGCCACCAACGGAAGGCCCAGATATGTAATCGGTAGGCCAGAGATGGGGCAACCCAGAAGCGTTGCCGCCTCCTGCGACTCGCGCTCCGACAAACCAAAAGTAACCACCACCGACTTGTCCCTGTTGATCTGAAGCCCAGAAAGGTCACCAAAAATGTCCATAACGTTGGGTGTCCGCCTCATCTTCTCCTTATCAGTTCACATGAACAAAATAGTGTCATCTGCATACTGCAGCAAGGGAATGAAAATATCCTCCCTCTTATAGCCATCACACCACCCGGCACCAACAGCTATCGTCATTATAACAACCAACGCATTGGTCACGATGATGAACAGTGTTTGGAGAAAACATTGAATTGTTTATTCCTTGAGCCCTAGGCTCGCTTATATAGGGAGAGACCTATGCGCAAATTACATAGAGTAGACAGAAAAACAGGAAATATGTAACAAGGAGGGTACAGAAATATAGAACATATCTCGACACTCCCCTCAAGATGGAGCATAGATATGTATCATGCTCGGCTTGGATGACACTTCTGGAAGGGCCTCTAAGTAGAGCTTTAGTGAAGATGTCTGTCGTCTGGTCCCCTGAACTGACATGAGAAGTAGAGATGAAGCCCTTCTGAATCATATCGCGTATATAACGACAATCAACCTCAATATGCTTTGCCCTCTCATGAAATGCAGGATTATTGACAATGAATATGCAGCCCGATTGTCACATTCCAGTGACATTGGAAGAGGAACATCTATATGTAACTCGGCTAGGACTGCACGAACCCACATCATCTCCGTACATGCTTGTTACTCGATACTCAGATTCAGCACTAGATCTAGCAACAACATTTTGCTTCTTACTTTCCATGAGACAAGAGAATCTCCAATGAATATAGCGAACCCTGATGTGGATTTCCTGTCCTTGGGCATCCTGCATAGTCTGCATCTGCGCATGTTGAGATAGTCATAGAATCACCCCTTTTGATGCAAATTGATTTTGACGCGTCGACGAAAATTAAAATAATTTGAACGGTGGATTTTGTGGAGAAAATAGAGGGGTTAAGGCGAAGAAAACTCGTCGGAAACGAGGGCTTGGAGAGAGAGAAGCGCGAAGATCGCGAGGGGAGAGAGAGAGACAGAGAGAGGGAGATAAAATCTCAATATTTATAAATTCTAAACTGACTAAAACAATGGATCCTCATCCCTTTATATAGGAGGGATGAGATTACAAAAATAGTAAAACAACTAATTATCTTAAATAGACTCTAACTAATTAACTGACTAACTACCTAATTTGAAATTAAAAAAAAAACTAATTGAGATCACACGCGATCTCTTTATTTAAATTAAAAAAAACGTGACGACAAAAAAAATGCGACGACATAATTAATAAATGCGGCCCTATATTTTGATTCCACATTGCATCAACTCTCCTCCGCTTTTAAAAATTCGTCTCCCGACGAATTGCTGGATCTGCAGGCTTGGAGGTTGAATCCTCATTCTCAGTAATTCCCTGCAAGAATTGGTGTGGAGCGAATGGCGGAATCCACACGCGGGTGTTGGTGACGTGGCCTTGGTGGTGGAAGAACATGTGTGGCGCAAATGGCGGCGTCTTCATGAATTTTGTCTCCTCATTGTGATGATTGAAAAATTGGTGAGGCATGAACAACATGGCTTTTGGAGGATTCATGGCAAAGCAATAGCACAATGAAAGGAGAGGAGGAGATGTGGCCAATGAATGAAGCCATGGGATCTTTAAATAGGGGAAACCCAAAGTCCTAGTCCTATTTGGATAAGGAGGGTTCCCAGATTTCCTCTTTTCAGCACTCCATTTTAAATATTTCTGCAGCAGGGGGGTTGGTTGCAATTTTCGTACCCCTTCAGTTAAATTGAATTCATAGCATAGTTCCTCCAAATAAACCTTTTGATAAAAACTTATGGGGGGAGGGGTCTTCCTGCAAATACCCCAATATTTCTCTTGACTCCGATTGTCAAGGGACATGATCGGGTATACACCCTCAAATGCTAGGGTTCCTTCCTTCTTAGGCTGGCGGCGGCCGCGCCGAGGCTGGAATTGGGGACGATGCGTGCGGCGCAAGGATCGGCGGCGGTAAACGGCGAGGCGCGAGCGGGGCCACGGGTGGGGGACGAGCTTCTGAAGACGATGTAGGGCCGACGGGGAGGGGCCAACAGCTGGTCGCGGTGTTGAGGAGGCCGGGGATAGCGGTGGCGGAGGGGGGTTGTTCGGGGAGGTGTTGATGTCGCAGTCGCGTATAGGGGGAAGTGGGGTCGCGAGGAGGGGCGCGCTGGAGGGGGCCCGTTTGCGCAGGGAGGGGAGGGAGGGTGACAGCGTGGGGACTGGGGAGGTTTGCTGGGGTCCGCTGGGGGCGAGGGGAAGATCGCGCGGGGGGGGGGGGGGGGGGGGGGCGGGAATAGTGGGTGGGGAAGGCGTTGGCGGGGCTGGAGGCTTGACTTGTGATGGGCAAGGGCGCGGGAGGGTGGCGGGGGTGCAAGGGCATCGGTTGGTGGTGGTGCGGCTTGGTGCGCGAGAGGAGGTATGGGGGCAGGGGCGTGGGAGGGTAGCAGGGGAGGAGAAGGCGGTGGTGCACAGGGGGGTGTGGGTCTGTGGGAAGGGGCGGCGGCGATGTGGGTGGGGCTGGGTTGGGTGTTGGGGCAGCGGAAGGCGTCGGCGGGACTGGGGGCATGGCCGGGGCCGTAGGTGCGGCGAGGATGGTGGGTGGGGTCCGTGCAAGGGTGGCGGATGGGGTGTGGGTTGATTTCGGGGGGTTTTGCGAATCTGAAGTTACCTGGACAGCACTCGGATCGGCTTTTTCCTCCTCCGAAATGGCCTGGACAGCGGGCAGTTCGTCGTTGACGGCGAGATTTTTGTCTTCAAATTCAGTTTCGGTGATTGGTGTCGTTGGAGCCGTTGATTTGGTGCGTAGGGACTCGAAGTCAGCCATAAGATCTCGAAACATGGAATGGAAGTTGGTTTGCAAATCACGTAGCATGTGCTCCGTCTCCTTGTTGTAGGCGTCGATGGCTCGTAGTTTTTGTTCGAATGAACGATGGTCCCTTGATGCATGTCGGTGCGAGCGTCTGGACGGATCGTCAGATCATGAGGACGATCCGTAGGCCATGCTCTGATATCAAATGATGCAAATTGATTTTGGCGCGTCCGACGAAAATTAAAATAATTTGAACGGTGGATTTTGTGGAGAAAATAGAGGGGTTGAGGAGAAGAAAACTCGTCGGAAAGGAGGGCTTGGAGAGAGAGAAGCGTGAAGATCGTGAGCGGAGAGAGAGAGAAAGGGAGATAAAACCTCAATTTTTATAAATTCTCAACTGACTAAAACAATGGACCCTCATCCCTTTATATAGGAGGGATGAGATTACAAAAATAGTAAAACAACTAATTATCCTAAATAGACTCTAACTAATTAACCGACTAACTACCTAATTTGAAATTCAAAATAAAGCTAATTGAGATCACACGCGATCTTTTTATTTAAATTAAAAAAACGCGACGACAAAAAAAATACGACGATATAATTAATAAATGCGGCCCTATATTTTGATTCCACGCTGCAACACCTTTTAAATAGCGATCCTACACCTGGAAATGATTTGTGATACCTTAGTATCATTTGTATAACATCCATATGAACTTGATGAGGTTGTTCCATGAATTGGCTCACCCGACTAACTGCAAATGAAATATTGGGTCTAGTAATGGTAACAAAAAGGAGCTTTCCAACCAGCTCTCTGTATCGTCTCATGTCCACCTCGTCAGTATCATCATCATATAGCTTGATGCTTGGATCCATGGGTGTCGTCGCAGGTCGACATCCAAGCACACTCGTGTCACTCAACAAGTTAGTGTCATACTTTTACTGAGTCATCACAAGCCCTTTTTATTTCTGGCAAATTCCAATCCCATAAAGTATCTGAGGTCTCCTAGATCCTTGGTAACAAATTCACGACCCAAAAAATTGTTTACCCTCTTTATTCCCTGCATATCATCTCCTATAATGAGTATATCATCAACATGTCCATAATAACAGTCATAACTCTGGAGGTTCTCTGTGTAAAAAGAGAGTGATCTGCATTCGATCGTTTGAACTCCTATTTTGCAAACAAGTCTGAGAGTTTCTGGAACCACGCTCTAGGACTCTGCTTAAGGCAATAGATTGCCTTTTGAAGTCTGCACACCTGTAAACACTCTCCCTCAACAACAAACCTCGGCGGTTGTTGCATGTAGACTTCCTCCTGAAGATCACCATACAGAAAATCATTCTTGACATCCAACTGAAACAGAGGTCAATTGCATCACAGCAACTGATAAGGAAATACGTAAGATAAAATGTCTAGCAACAGGGGAGAATGTGTCAAGATAATCCACCATGTATATCTGTGTAAAGCCACGGGCAACCAATTGAGCTTTGTACATATCAATGGTACCATTTACATTCTGCTTCACCGTGAAAATCCACTTACAACGGACTATAGACGCCCCAGCAGGGGTCGGGCCCAATGCTCGAGGTACCTCTCGACTGAAGAGCAGCCATCTCTTCTTCCATAGCTAATCGCCACCGACTGTCCTGCAAGGCCTCCTGGTAGTTTCGTGGAATGGCCGCGGCAGATAATGCAACTGCAAACTTCCGGAAATCGCCAGTCAAGCTATCAAAGGAGACCATGGATGCAAAAGGATATGTTGCGCAGTTGCGCTTCTGCTTCTGAAGCGCAATGGGAACGTCCAAGTCGGTAACCTCCACACATGTCTCCTGTACAGATCCCTGCTCAGATAGATCACTAGATCCATCGTTAGAAAATATGTATTCAGAACATACCTCACGCGTGCTAGGTGATGAGTGGTGACCATGAGTAGAAGTAGGCCGACGGGTATAGTAATGTGGTAAGGGTGGAACCGGGCCATAGTAGGTGGTGGAGGTGGTGGTGGTGGTGGCGGCGGCGGTGTTGATGGCGATGGTGTGGAGTTAATAGTGGTGGTGGTATGTATATTTCATTATCAGAGTCTGAGGATGCCAACCGATCACCTGTAGGAGAAAAGTACATCACCGACTCAAAATGTGACATCAACCCTAAACATAATACTTCATGCGCAGTGGATCATAACACCTTTACCCATTTTGTGTTCTGGAGTATCCTACAAAGACACACTTGACAGCCCTAGGAGAGAGCTTGTCAATACCAAGAGACAACTGATGGACAAATGCGATCGAGCCATACACACGACGAGTAAGTAAGAATAATTCCTACTTAGGAAAAGCAAGAGAGAAAGGAATTTTCTCACTTAAAACTGACGAGGGCATGCGATTAATAAGATAAAATGTTGTAAGGACAGCATCACCCCAAAAGGAATGTGGAGCACGACTCTGAATGAGAAGGGTTCGTGTAACATCAAGTAAATGACGATGCTTCCTTTCGGCAACCCCATTTTGTTGGGAAGTATAGGTACACGATGTCTGATGAATAACACCTTTGGTTGAAAAATAATTGGAAAGAAAATGAGCACAGAATTCTAAGGCATTATCAGTTCGCACGAATTTCACAGAAGATGAAAACACATTTTGTACTTCAGTGAGAAAAGTTTAATAACATCTCCAGCTTCATATTTATTCCGTTATAAAAAGACCCAAGACAAACGAGAGAAATCATCCACTGCAACAAGACAAAACATGTGTCCCTGATGATCCAGAACACGACTGAGACCCCAAGTATCTATATGAAACAACTCAAATATGGAGTTACTGCTCCGACCATGACGACTGGGAAATGACAACATGTGATGTTTTCCCAATTGGCAAGCCTCACATTGGAAGGACGAGTGAGGAGAAATATGAGGCAGGACACGACATATTTTCTGGAGTGGGAGATGACCAAAGCGCAAGTGCTGCATGAAGGAGGAAACAGGTCCAGCGGAAAGAGAAGAAATGCCAGCATATGGAGTCCGGATAAAGCGATAGAGGCCACCTTGTTCACGGCCACACCCAATCACTTTGCCCGTAAGGATGTCCTGAAATACAAGTGAAGATAGGTCAAAAATAGCTCGACAATGTAAATCCTTTGTAATCTGACTGGTAGATAATAAGTTCATAGAAAAGTCAGGTGCATGTATCACATATGTAAATGCGTAGAGGGTGTCAAACTAATCTCCCCCTGTCCTGTAATCGGGGAATGAGTCTTGTTGGAGTACTTCGTTGTATGCGTCATGTATAAGTGAGATGGGCAAATGGATCCCTCCAGGATCCATTTACCTCATCCAACAGTTTTGTCCCACATCATCCAGTGGTGGGACTTGGAGGCCCTGTAGAGGCTATATAAGGAGCACCAGGACTCCTGTATCCATTGAGAAAGTCAATAGACAAATACGGCCCTTTGAGGCCTTCTCCCGTGGTTTCATCCCGCTCCTCACGGAGTAGGGTTCCACGTAAAATCATGGTATTTCCATGTCTATATTTCTTTATTATCTTTACTCTGTTTATCATTCCGCTTCCGCTTCCTATTTTCTAACATGGTATCAGAGCGGGTCGATTCTTGAGGAGTTTTATGTTCATTATTTTTAGTCGAGATTCAGTTATCAGATACATTGTTCATTGTTATCGAAGATTATTATTTTTCAAGATTCGATTATTGTTCGGAGATCTGTACATGTTTTGGTTCCCGACTTCTAGGGGTTTTTTTCGAACCCTAGATCCATAGCTCCAGGCCGCATAGCGGCCCTTTGGTCATCTCCAGAGCCAGCAAGAAATGTCGAGTAATCAGGAGATCATCCCATGCTTTCGTTTCATATGAAACCCTAATCAGTGCGGTTTCAAGTTCTTGATCTGATTGATTCGAAACCCTATCAAGGATCCCTTCTTTATCTCCCGGCAGGAAGCCCTATCAAGGTGGTTGATCATCTTCGTGTAATTGGATTCCTTCTTCATCACCATCAAGCCCAAGCAGGGCCTTTCTCCTGGCAACACACACTTCCAGGCGGAACCCGCACGCTCCTTCACGAAGCAGTAGGCGGCTCCATTCTCCAGGTCGCAGGAACACTAGGCCTGCTCCCATCATGCAGGCGATCTTGCTTCGCTGGCAGGCGGCAGCAACACAGCAACTACACTGAAGCCCTGTCGCACTCAAGCGGCGGTCTTTTCATGCAGGCGGCACCACTACCTGCAGCCCAAGGCGACGCATCGTCCGTCAGATCCAAGGCACGAGCCCAGGCGATGTACCCCGCGACGTGAACCCACCAGGCGAGATCCCGCACAGGCAGGAGCACCATTGAATCCAGGCGACGCGAGGGGACCTCCTCCCTCAGGCAATCCATCCTCTCTCTTCGCAGGAAGGCGGTACCATAGGGCAGCGGCACCAACCATGTCGCAACCCCCACGAGGAATGCTCCGCACCGCCGCCTCAGTCCTCTAAATGGCTCCAGGTGCAGGCGGTGCCTCCCCGAGCTTCCCCGATCCCAGCAACATATCACCTTGCCCAGGCGGCGACGACACGAGGGTTCTCTAACCCTATTCTCTTCGGCTGAGGGGGGGGCCGATGGCTCTTCTTATATTAAAAAAAGAGTGATTTAGGAAAAGTCGAGTGATTAAATAAAAAAGAGAATGAAAGGAGAGCTGAGATTGAGCCGTTTAAAAAAATGGGCCAAGATGTTGATCGATATTTGTAAAAAAAAGGAGAGAAAAGGAGAGAGAGCTGCAAGTTGGCCAATGGGCTGTTTTTTTAAAAAAAAGGGGGGGCGCGTACATAAAAAAATTTGTACGCAAAATGCAAAAAAAGGGGGAATAGCCAGAAAAATTGCAAGAAAAGCCGTTAAAAAAATGATTGAAACGGCTTTAATAAATGTGACAGCTTAAAAAAATGATGAAAAGCCACAAGAAATTTTGTGAGAATGTTCATGTTTTTCCCATTATATTGTCTTCTCCCAACTTTGTCGATTTCTCTATTTTCCGACAAGTATGGGAGAAAGGGGGAGTATGGTGTAGAGTCACAGGTCTTCTTCCAGATTCAGAGATTCGTCAGACCATCCAGATTTTCCGACTCTATAATGACAGTGCAGATTCAGACTCGACAGATTGGTCAGAGTCCAAGTTCGAGGCACTCCATGATGAGTGGCCCATTTTAGTTCTCCAGAGAGAGACTCATTTTCAGACACGCATATGTTTGCGATCATTTTTAGATGAGCACTTGTATGCCATCAGTTCAGAGGTCCTCATCCTTTCTTGTTTTGTAGGCCAGAGTTTTTATGTGAGCCATAGGGACTCCAGAGTAGAGGACCATTCCCTATGCCATGTTGGCAAGGGTTTTCATGTGGTATCATAGGTACACTAGAGTAGTGCACCATTCTCTGAGCCAGATGGGAGAGACCCAGTTCTTCGAAGATGAGATTTTTTTCAGACTCCATTCTCCAGCGACCGTGGACTCCGACGAGGATTGCACAGCCACGACCCTTTTCAGTTCGGCCTTTTTTTTCAGAGATGGAGCAATTGTCCACATTATTGTGGCGGGCGAGAGTACTCCGACGAGGAGACTCATTCCAGTTGCAGTGGCTCTGACAAGCGCAGTTCAGAGCACATGCTCTCCGATGAGGAGATTCAGCAGACTCACACTCCAGCCTGTTCATCCTCCTCACATGCACGGCATGAGAAGCAACGTCCTCGACAACAGCAGTTGTACGTGTTGGGTGATATTGTCCGTAGTGTCCTGTAGCGTTGAGTTGAGTTTCTTTCTATTTGTCCAAGCTGAGCATTGCATGCTCCAATTTGAGGGTGGTATAGGAGTACTTCGTTGTATGTGTCATGTATAAGTGAGATGGGTAAATGGATTGCTCCAGGATCCATTTACCCCATCCAACAGTTTTGTCCCACATCGTCCAGTGGTGGGACTTGGAGGCCCTGTGGAGGCAATATAAGGAGCCCCAGGCCTCCTGTATCCATTGAAAAAGTCAGTAGACAAACACGGCCCTTTGAGACCTTCTCCCGTGGTTTCATCCCGCTCCTCACGGAGTAGGGTTCCACGTAAAATCATGGTGTTTCCATGTCTATATTTCTTTATTATCTTTGCTCTGTTTATCATTCCACTTCCGCTACCTATTCTCATCTGCAATAATCATCGTGCATCCTAGAGGGGCGTGTCTGTATGTTGTAAGTTGATCCCTGTCTCCACATAAGTGATGTGTGGCACCAGAATCCATAATCCATTCAACGACAACGGATCCACAAGTACTAGTGAGCGCATAAGTACTACCCGAAGTGTTGGGGGAGGCTGAGGTAGCACATCAGAGTGACTCCCAGAGGCTGAGGAAGACATGGCAGGACTGGTTAGAGGTATAATGCCCCTCAGTCGTGCTACAAGATCATCAAATCTCTGATCCATAAAGGAGGCAGCTAGAGGCTCAATCTGCTCAGCGACATGAGCAGAGGTAGGAAATCCATGCTTAGAGTAGCATGTATCTTCAGTATGTCCAGAACGATGTAAGATGGTGCAGGGTTGACGAACACGATCTTCTCTGCCTCGAGGTCCTCATCCACGAAACTGAGAAGTGCCTCCACGACCTCGAGAGGCAGCCATCGCTGAAGTAGTCTGACTGGCAGTGGAAGTTGGAACAGTGATCCAACTGAGCCTACGAAAGGCTAACTCCATTGGAGGAATAGTAGAGTCTGCCAAAATCTGAGAACAGACCGCCTCATACTCAGGAGAACGGGCTGCCAGAAACACACCAACCATGGTGGAATTCCGATAAGACTTTTGTTGTTCAGGAGTAGATGTCAGAGGCATGAAGCTATAGAGCTTCTCAAACATCCCATGCAAGGATGTATATAGCGAGTTGAGCAGGCGTCCATTCTGCTTGATAGTGAAGATATCATACTGGAGCTGTAGAATCTTTGTCTCATTTTTTGTCTGTGAATAAGTGGCAGCAAGTATATCCCACATCGCCTTGGTTGTGGGTTGATGAAGTAATATCATTGGCGATCTCTAATGCCAATATACCCGAAAGCCAAACCTTGGCATAAGCATCATCTGCCTCCCATGAGGCGTTAACTCCAGTCTTCTAGGTCGGTTCTTCCTTGGTAAGAATGTGTTTCTAACATGTAGACTTCATCATGCTCATGAACTGCATAGCCCACAGTTCATAGTTTGACCCATCCATCTTTACTATAGGCGCAGGACCTCTGAAGGAGCCTATGGAGGGAACCTCGACCTTGTTTTCTGGCGTAACGGCTCGAGAAGACTAGAGGTGAAAACTGATGAAGACTAGACACGGGCTTGTCTACACTGAAATAGAGAGATATGGTTGCATGTGTAGACTCATGCAACCAATCTCATCCAAGAACAAACGACCCCGACGTGCGGAAAGGAGTTGGGGAGGGGGTCAGCCCGTGTGGAAGGGAGGGTCGCGAGGACCCAGGTGGGGACTGCGGGGCCTAGACGGGGGCGGTGGGGGCCCAGGCGGGTGTTGCGGGGGCCCAGGCGGGGGCGGCAAGGGCTACACGGGGACCCAAGAAGAGGTGGGGGCCTAGGCAGAGGCGACAAAGGCCACACGGGAGCCTAGGCAGAGGTGGAGAAGGGCCACGCGAGGGCCCACGTGACAGCAAGAGGTGGCGGCGCCCTGCATGGAAATGAGGAGAGGAGGGGGAGGGGCTTAGGGTTAGGATTTCAGAGCTCTGGTCTAGGACCACCGCTCGGATACCATGTTGCGAGAAAACATTGAATTGTTTATTCCTTGAGCCCTAGGCTCTCTTATATAGAGCAGACAGAAAAACAGAAAATATGTAACGAGGGTATAGAAATATAGAACATATCACGACAAAAAGTAATTGGGCCAATAGACATCCCTGCCCAATCCCCCTTTGCGGTTGAAAAAAAAACCTTTTTCGACCTGCCATAAACCAGAATGGCATGAGAGGAAGTCGTAGTACACCGCTTGATCCATCCAACCCATCGAGTCGGGAAGTCCCCCTTCTCCAAGGAAGCCCATAGGAATCTCCAGTTGACCCAGTCGTAAACCTTGGAAAAGTCCACCTTCCATAATATTCCCTTTTCTCTGCACCACTTCCAATCTGACGCAATTTCCGATGCAATAACCAACCCATCTGTCATATTTTGCACAGGAACAAATGCCATCTGCTAAGGAGATATGATCATGTCAAGGCCTTCCTTGAGAGTTGAGACAAGTCGTCAAAATCTTCGAGATGATCGGATAAACAGCATTAGACAAAGCAATCAGCCAGTAATCCACAATTATGGAAGGAGCGCCCCTCTTAGGAAGCATGAAAATAAGCGTTTTATTCAAAATTTCAAAACCGTTGTTGTCAATCGGAACTCCACAAGAACCTCCATCACCTCATACTTAATCATCTCCCACAATTCCTGATAGAAGGAGACCAAAAAGCTATCCGAGCCAGGGGCCCCATCTGCATTCAGCTGAAAACATGTCTGTTTGGTATCTTCCTCAGTGAACTCCCTTTCCAATATGACCGCATCAGATTCAGAAATCCAAGAAACCCCTCAACCCTGCCATCCCCATCCCGCCCAGGTGGTATGCCTACTAACCTCCTGGAAATGTGACCGTAAAGACGACCCCACAGCCCGATCTCCCTCCACCACTACCCCATCAACGAGAAGCGAGTGAATAGAGTTCCTTCGTCTTCTACCGTTGGCAATCGTATGGAAAAATTTTTGTGTTGGCATCCCCTTCCCTTGCCCATCTCTGACCAAACCTCTGCCTCCAAGCAACCTCCTCTTTCCTATCCTCATGTAACAACTCCTCAAGGCATCCGCTCCTCAGTATCGCCTCTTCTGTCGTAAGTTCCCTTACATCCTCCAGCTCGTCCATTCTCTGAATGTCCTCCTGCGCCCTCTACCCTAACTCTTCGTGCATTCTAAAGGCATCCTCCACAAAGTAAAAATGTAAAAGAAAATTGTACGAAGTTCAGAATTAGATCCCAAAGAGCAAGGGGGTGAGTAAGAAGAGTTAGGGTAGAAAAGAATCGACGGGCACCTATTAGGAGGTCACTCACAAGGGTTCAAGGAAAAGGAAGACAAAAACATCAAACATTGGATTAAAGGACATAGTAGTTGCCTAGAAAGGTTACCAACCAGCAATTCAAAACAACGATGTCTATGTGATGCCTACAAACAGTTCCATCCAAGGTCACAATCAAGCTAAAACGCAAATAAGAAAGATCATGTTTACTCGTTCCTTTCAATTTTGTAGAAGTAAAGGACTTGATAGATTAATGAGAGGCCCTTGGGTTCTCTTGTATAGGAGAGGAATCAATTGAGCAAATTACATGAAGTAGACAAAATAAATATATAACAGGAAAACAGTACGAAAGATAAGAAATATCAGAACACTCCCCCTTAAGCTGGAGCATAGATATCGATCAGGCTCAGCTTGGAGCAACATCTCTGATAAGGCCCACTAGCAAGGGCCTTAGTAAAAACATTTGTTGTCTGATCTCAAGAACTGACATGAGCAGTGGCAATAAGACCCTTCTGTATCATTTCACAAGTGTAGTGACAATCCACTTGTTTGGTCCTCTCATGAAAAGCTGAGTTGTTGGCAACGAAAAGAGAAGCTTGATTGTCACATTGGAGGTGCATGGAAGAGGCACCTCTATAGTCAGGTCAGTAAGAACAGATCTCACCCACATCATCTTCGTGCTAGCCTGCGCCACGGCCCAATATTCTAACTCAGCACTCGATCTGGCAACCACGCTCTTTTTTCTTGCTCTTCAAAGAAATTAGGGAATTCCCTATGAACACATCAAAACCTAAAGTATACTTCCTATCATTTGGAGACCCAGCATAATCCGCATCTGCAGAAATTGTAACTGAAAGAGATGTGTCTCTGCTGAGCAGAAGTCCCGTACCTGATTAAGTCTTCAGGTACCTCAAAATAAAATGGAATGCATCCATATGTGCCTGTTTAGGTTGCTCCATAAACTGACTCACTTTGCTCACGGCAAAGGATATGTCGGGCCTGGAAATAGTCACATATAGTACCTTGCCAACAAGCTCCTCGTACCTCCTCTTGTCAACCTCCTCAGTGTCATCATCATATAGCTTCATGCTTAGGTCAATAGGAGTAGTGGCAGGTCTGCAATCTGCCATGCATGTCTCTGGAAGAAGGTTTGTAGCATACTTCCTCTAAGTCATCACAAGACCTCGCTGATTCCTGGCAAACTCTGGCCTAAGGAAGTAACGTAAATTACCGGTCCTTGGTCATAAATTGTTGATCTAGGAAGTCCTTGGCACTATAAATACCCTGCTCGTCATCCCCTGTAACAATAATATCATCAACATAAACAAGGATGACAATAGTACCTCTCTGGATCCTGTGCACAAATGTTCTGCAGTCGACCGCACAAACCCCTACTGCTCTATCAAGTCCGGGAGCTTCTGAAACCATGCTCTTGGACTCTGCTTAAGGCGATAGATAGTCTTGTGAAACATGCAAACCTTCTGACACTCCGCCTCAGTAGCGAACCCAGTGGCTACTACATATAGACATCCTCCTGTAGATCACCATAGAGGAAGGCATTCTTCACATCAAGGTGGTAAAGGGGCCAATCTCGTGTCACAGCAACAGAAAGTAGTATGCACAGATTAGAATGTCTGGCAACTGGAAAGAAAGTATCCAGATAGTCCACCCCATAAGTCTGGGTGAACCCACGTGCCACAAGTCTCGCTTTATAGCGATCCACACTGCCATTTGCACGGTGTTTCATAGTGAACACCCATTTTATCCCACAACAGATGCATCAACTGGAGCAGAAACAAGACTCCAAGTACCATGTGACTGTAATGCAGCCATCTCCTCCTCCATGGCTAATCTCCATTGATTGTCCTGAAGAGCCTCCTGCTATGTTCGTGGTATCTCCACGGCTGATAGTGCCAAGGTAAACCTCATGAAATCCTCTGACAATCTGCACATGAAAACCTGGGCTGCAAGAGGATAAGTAGCATACCTACGTTTCTGCTTGCGCAGAGTAATTGGCACATCAAGGTCATCTTCCAAGGGCACCTGCTCATCCTGTATAGAATCCTGTTGCACAGACAACATAGTAGTTCCATCAGTAGAAACAATATGCTCATTACGTACATGAGGAGTGTCGGATGATGGGCAATGCATGTGAGCATGGGGAACCGAGCAAGACCTGCGAGTAAAAATACGCGGCAAAATCTGAGTCACAGTACGAAGTGGAGCCACAGGAGCAGGTGTAGAGGTAGGAGTAGATGTAGGTGGTGGTGGTGGTGGATGGGAAGGTGGTAGTAGAGCAGGATTAGAGGGAGGTGGTGGCAAGGCAGTAGAAAGTGAAGGCATGTAGGTCTCATGGTCGTAGTCAGACGGGTCTAGTATGTCGCCTGTACGAGAAAAATACATGACAGACTCAAAGAAAGTAACGTCAGCATTGACAAAGTATTTCCGCTTGAGCGGATCAAAGCAACAATACCCCTTCTGGGTAGGAGAGTAGCCGACAAAAATACACTTGACAGCTCTGGGAGAGAGCTTGTCACGACATGGAGAGATATCATGAACAAAAGCAACTGAATCGAATACACGAGATGTGAGAGAGAAAAGATCCTTCTCAGGAAATGCAATCGAGAAAGGAATCTTCTCTCCCAACACAGACGAAGGCATGCGATTTACCAGATAGCAAGCCGTGAGAACAGCATCTCCCCAGTAGGCATGAGCACGACTCTGTATCAACAATGTTCGGGTCACATCAAGTAAGTGGCGGTGTTTGCGTTCAGCAACATCGTTCTGCTGGGATGTATAGGCACATAAGGTCTGGTGAACAATACCAAAAGATCTACGTCCCAGAACTCTAAAGTATTATCAGAATGAATATATTTGACATTAACAGAAAAATATTCTTTATCTCATTAATAAAAATAGTTGATAACAGATCCAACCTCAGACTTATTTTTCAATAAAAAGACCCAGGAAAATCTAGAAAAATTTTCGAAGGCAACTAGATAAAAACGGTGTCCTTGGTGGTCAGGAGCACGACTCAGGCCCCAGATATCTGAATGAAGGAGCTCAAATAACTGAGAACTGCTATGACTCTGACGGGATGGAAAGGAGAAATGGTGATGCTTCCCAAGCTGGCATGCCACACACTAGAAGGAGGATCTCATGGAAATTTGAGGGAGAACATGACATAGTTTATGCAGAGGAAGGTGGCCAAAACGAAGGTGCCACATATATGGTGAGACTGGTCTAGTAGGTATAGTAGAAACGCTAACATGAGGAGGTTGGACCAGTCTGTAGAGTCCCGTTGTTCACGGCCACATCCAATCATCCTACCCATGAGTATGTCCTGAAACACAAGAGATGAAGGGTCAAAGATGGCACGACAATGCATGTCCTTAGTAATCTAACTAATGGAAAGTAAATTCATCTGAAAGTTAGTAGCATATAAAACATTCTGAAGATGCATAGACGGCGTCAAATGAACCTCCCCTTGTCCTGTAATGGGTAAATGGTTGTTGTGAAAGGAGAAATAAGATATTGTTTATTGCACGAAGCCCTAGAGCTCTCTTATATACGAGAAAAGCTCTATAGGAAATTACATAATGAAGACAAAATAAATACGAAATATAAATAAACCATGGAGAGATATAAATATCTCAACATTCCCCTCAAGCTGGAGCATATATGACAATCATGATCAGCTTGGAACAGTAGCGAAGAAAAGGACCTCTAACAAGGGCTTTGGTGAACATATCTGCAATCTGGCCACCTGATGCAACATGAGGTGTAAATGAGTCCCTTCTAAATTAGATCTCAAGTGTAACGACAGTCTACCTCGATGTGCTTGGTTCTTTCATGGAATGTTGGATTATTGTCCATAAATAGAGCAGCTTGGTTATCACATTGGAGATGCATGGGAAGAGGCACCTCAATAGTAAAGTCGGTTAGGACTCAGTTAGGAGGGATCTGACCCACATCATCTCCGTACTCCCTTGTGTCATAGTTATGTATTCTGATTCGGTACTAGATCTCGCCACCACTGTCTGTTTCTTACTCTTCCATGAAACCAGTGACCTCCCTACAAACACAGTGAAACCTGATGTGGACTTCATGTCCTTAAGGCATCCTGCATAGTCAGCATTAGCACACTCTGTCACTGTAAGAGATGCATCTCTTATGAACAAGAGTCTTGCACCTGGAGAGAACTTCAAATATCTCAAGATCATATTCACTGCATCCAGATGAACCTGCCTAGGCTGCTCCAAAACCTGGCTGACTCTACTAACTGCAAATGATATATCAGGCTTGGTGATTGTGACATATAACAGTTCCCCACCAACTCTCTATATCTTCTGTTGCCAACTTCTTCAGAATCATCACAAGAGCTTAGCATTAGAATTCATGGGAGTGGTAGCAGGCCTATACCCTGTCATGCTCGTTTTAGTTAGGAGATCAATAACATATTTTCGTTGCGTCATTACCATGCCCCGCTGATTCCTCAAATTCAAGACCAAGAAAATAACGAAGATTGCCAAGGTCCTTGGTCACAACTTGTTGTCCAAGGAAATCCTTAGCTGACTGAATCTCTTGCTCATCATCACCTGTAACAATAATGTCATCCACATAGATTAATATAGCAACAATACCTCTCTAGGATCTCTTACAAAAAGAAAATGATCTGCAGTAGATCTAATAAACCCCTGTTGTTCAATCAATTCTGAGAGCTTTTGAAACCAAGCTCTCAAACTCTGTTTAAGACAACAGATCGCCTTGTGAAGTCTACATACCATATACGACTCCCCCTCAGCAGCAAAATCGGGTGGTTGTTGCATGTAGACTTCCTCCTGCAAGTCACCATACAAGAAGGCATTCTTGACATCCAACTGAAATAGAGGCCAGTCGCATACCACGACGACAGAAATCAGAATTCGCAAAGTAGAGTGGCGAGCAAAAGGAGAACATATCTTGATAATCAACTCCATACATCTGGGTGAATCCATGAGCAACTAGTCTGGCCTTGAATATGTCCACAATACCATCAGCATGGTACTTTACTGTAAATACCTACTTGCTCCCCATAACAGATGCACCAAGGGCAGCATCAACAACATTCCATGTGCCTCGAGATTGCAACGTTGCCATCTCTTCCTCCTTCCTCCATAGCAAGGTGCCACTGACTAACTGCAATGCTTCCCGGTAGGACCTCGGTATCTCAACTGCAGACAGACTCATAACAAACTACTGAAACTCCTCTGAAAGGCATGTAAGAGATACATGGGAAGCAAGGGGATGCATAGTGCATGTACCCCTCTGCTTCTGTAGTGCAATGGGCACATCAAGGTCCTCAGCCTCATCATTAACTGTCACATCTATAACCTCCTGCTGTAAATGCAAATCACCAGTGCCATCAGTAAAAACCAATTATTCAGAACATACCTGGGGCGTGCTGGATGTTGGAGGCGGCGTGTGAGCATAAGGTCAGCGCTGGTAAACATGTGGAAGGTATTGGGGTGCATCAGATGAAGATGGTGGAAGCGGTAGAGGGGGACGTGGAAACGAAGGTGGTGACGAATGTGGAGAGGAAGTAGAGTCCCGTATAGACACATTTGGAGATAAAGGCATGTATACCTCTTCTCCAGACTCCGAAGAAATCAGCTTATCACCCGTAGGAGAGAATAAGATAATGGACTCAAAGAATGTGACATCAGCACTAACATAATACTTCCTACGAACATGGTCAAAACAACGGTATCCCTTTTGAATCATGGAATACCCCACAAAGACGCACTTGATAGATCTAGGAGAGAGTTTGTCATGAGTCATGAACAGGGGACGTATGATGTACGAAAGCAACCGACCCAAAAACGTGAGGAGTAAGGGAGAAAAGATACTTCTCAGGAAACGCAATCGAGAACGGGATCTTCTCTCCCAGCACGAACGAGAGCACACAATTCACGAGATAACAAGTTGTTAGAACCGCATCACCCCAATATAAATAAGAAGCACAGCTCTGTATCAAAAGGGTCCCGGTAACATCCAAAAGATGGCGATGTTTGCACTCAGCCACCCCATTCTGTTGGGAAGCATACGCGTACGAAGTCTGATGAACAACATCAAGGGTCTGAGAAACTGTGAGAGTTGACGATTACAAAAATCTAAAGCATTGTCTGAACGGATATACTTGACATTCGCATAAAAGACATTCTTTATTTCACTAATAAATGACTGAATAACAGGTCCAGCATAAGACTTGTTTTTAAGCAAAAAGACCCAAGACAACCTGGAAAAATCATCAACAGCAACAAGATAAGAGCCTCAAAAAAAACAGCAACAAGATAAAATATATGCCCCTGATGGTCTGGGACACGACTCGGACTGCAAATATCAAAATGGATTAACTCAAAAATACTGTTACTACTACAACTCTGACGATTCTGGAAAGTAGACCGGTGATGATTCCCAAGCTGGTAGGCCTCACACTGAAAAGTAGCACGAGGGGAGATCTGAGGAAGAACGTGGCACGGCTTTTACAGAGGAAGATGACCAAAATGGAGGTGTCATACATACGAAGAGATTGATCCATTGTGCAGAGACAAGGTACTAGCATAAGGAGATTGAACCAGTCTATACAGTCATCCTTGCTCACGGCCATATTCAATCACACTGCCCGTAAGAATGTCCTGAAATACAAGGGATGAAGGATCAAATATGGCACAACAATGTAAATCTCTAGTGATTTGATTACTAGTTAATAAATTCAAGGAAAAATCAGGAGCATGAAGGACATTTTGTAGACGCGTCTTTGAAGTCAATTGCACCTCCCCCTGACCAGTAATAAGAGAGTGGGTTCCATCTGCTATATAACCGGTCTAACTGGATGAGTCGACCTATATGTACTAAACTGGCTTCTATCGTTGCAAAGATTGTGTGAAGCTCCGGAATCCATGATCCATTCAAATAAGTCTGCCCTGTAGCAACTACTAAGAGCATATATTGTACCTAATGTTGATGCAGACGCTGAGACGGCTACCTCTGATGATCTAGGAGGAGCATTGGACAGACTGGATGTAGGCATGATCTCTCTCAGACGAGCTACAAGATCATCGAACCTCTGAACATAAGTAGGAGGAATACCAACATACTCAGTCTGCTTCGCAACACGCGCTAAAGGAGGAAACCATGCTTAGAATAGCATGTATCCTCGGAGTGTCCAGACCTATGACAGAAAGAGCAAGGCTGATGAGGTTGGTTGCCTACTACCATGGAAGGTTGTATCCCGATATATCGGCGATATATCGCCGATATATCGATATCGACATGGGACCGATATCGAAATCGATATATCGATATATCCGATTTCAGACATTTTCTTCAGAAAGATTCCTAGATATAGCGATATATCAGCGATATATCGGCGATATATGGCCGATATATCGATATCGACACGATATCGAAACGATATCGATATCAATATGTCCTTCCATGCCTACTACCCTACCACGATTGCCACGCCCCCGGTACTGTGTTGGGCTTCCTCCACCACAAGATGCAGCCATAACAGAGGGAGTCTGATGCTGCTGAGTAACACTATCAAAAGATATTGAAAACATGTTCAGTCTACGATATGCATCCTCCATCGGTGGTATGGCGGCATCCGTAGGAATCTACGTTCGAGCACCGTCGTACTCAGGATCAAGAGTTGCTAGACACTCCAGACATCACAAAATTCCTGTATGCCTTGAGTTGTTCTGGAGTAGCAGTCAACGGAATGAAACCATGAAGCTTCTCAAACATAACCTTGGAGAAGTGTAGAGGGTAATTAGAGGACGTCCATTCTGCTTCAAAATGAAGATATCATGCTAGAGTTGTAGTATCTTCAATTCTTTTTTCGTCGAGAATATGTGGCAACGAGAATGGTCCACATAGCCTTTGCAGCAGGCTCACTCAGAATATCATTAGTTATCCCCATTGACACAGTCCCATATTGCCATACACGCGTATAGGCATCATCTGCCTCCCATAAGGCATTACTCCCAATCTTGTCGCTAGGTTCATCCTGTGTGAGGATGTGCTTCTTGTTGTTACACTGCATTGGCTCATAAACTACATGGCCCAAGGATCATAATTTGTCACATCCATCTTGACAATGGGTGTCGGACCTTTAAAGGTACCCAGGATTGAGACATCGGCTTTTGGATCGACTCTGTTGTCTGACATGATGATAACAATTGTTAGAAAATAGGAAGCGGAAGCGAAAACATGGATAAAGAATAAAGAAAATAAGAACGCGGGATTTTACGTGGAACCCTACTCCATGAGGAGCGGGATGAAACCACGGGAGAAGCCCTCAAAGGGGCATATGCTTCATTGCTTTTTCTCAATGGATACATGAGGTCTGGGGCTCCTTATATAGCCTCTCCAGAGCCTCCAAGTCCCACCACTGGACGATGTGGGACTAAACACTGGATGGGGTAAATGGATCTCCTCCAGGATCCATTTACCCTGCTACAACTCAATGGGCGCACATAACACATACTCCAACACTCCCCCTCAAGCTGGAGCATTCAATGCTCAGCTTGGACAAACAGACAGAAACTCAACTCTACTCAACGCTACAAGACACTACGGACAATATCAACCCAACGTGCACATTGCTGCAGTCGAGGATGTTGCTTCCCATGCCGTGCAGGTGAGGACAAATGGGCTGGAGTGTGAGTCAACTGAAGACTCGGAATCTGACCATCGAGTCTGAAACTGCGCCTGAAGTCTCCTCGTCGGAGAACTGGGTCTCTCCCATCTGGCTCAGAGAATGGTGCGCTGCTCTGGTGTACCTATGATACCACATGAAAACCCTTGCCCTCAAGGGAATGGTCCTCTGCTCTAGAGTTCCTATAGCTCACATGAAAACTCTGACCTGACAACAAGAAGAATGATGGGGACCTCTGACAAATGATGGCAACATATGATCATCTGAAAATGACCGCCAACTCGTGTGTGTCTGAACTGCAGACTCGGAACAATGATCGTCGAGTCTGAAACCGAACTGTAGAGTTTGATCATCCGGCTGGTCTGGAGACTGATATCTGAATCTGGAATCTGGATCTAGACCTATAACTCTACATATACTCCCCTTTTCTCCCATACTTGTCGGAAAATGAACATCGACAAAGTTGGGAGAAGACCAGAAAGAAGGGGAAAACAAAACATACTTGCGGCTTTTCATTTTTTTTAAGCCGTCATCATTTTTTTGAAACTTTTTTTTAAAGCCGTTTCATTTTTCTTTTCGGCTTTCAATCAATTTTTTCCTTTTGAAATGCGTGCGGCTCTTTTTTTTATTGCACGCGCCTCTTTTTTCTTCTTCTTCTTCTTTTTTGCAAAAAAAAACTCTCTCTTCTTCTTTTTTCGGATGGCCTTTCTCTCTGACCCTCCCCCCCCCCTTTTAAAAAAAACTCACAGCCCTATTTTTTTTAATTGGGCATGGTTGGGCTCATTTGCCTCCTCCCTCTTTTCACGTTTTTTAAGACCATGGCCCACTTGGGCGTAAATACCATACTGACATTTTTTTTAAGTGGCGGCCCCAACTGGGCCTAGAATATGCGAAACCCCTTTTTTTAGGGTTCCCCTCACGGGAACCCATCGCAATGGGAGAGATGAAGTGTCGCCGCCGATTGGAGGCGTGCCTCTTAGGCGCTGCTAGAGGGATCGTCTACAGGGCGGCGCCGACAACTGAGATGCACACCTGCACGCGAGCAGGCGGGGAGAGATCACTAGAGGTATGCGGGTCCTGGATGCCCGCTGCCGAGGGCTTGAGAGCGGAGCGGCTCTGCCTGGTTGCGCGCGCCGCTTGGTGATCTGGTGGAGATTGCGCCGCGCGCCTGGATGCTAGGGCTGAAGGGGGGGCTCCGCGAAAGGCGAGATCGCGTTGGGTTGACGTGTTGTTCTCAAGGCTCCATGTGTTGGGGATGAGATAGCGTGCAACCGACAGGCGCGGGGGATTCCCTCCGAACACAGATGGAGAGGATAATATGAATGGAGAGCCATGGGAGATGCCGCATGCCATGCCTGGAGATCGAGATTAGGGTTTCGTGTGAAACCCTAGAACTTCTTGAACAGGGATCTTGAATATTAACTTCATGAAAATAATCTTCAATAACAACACATCAAATCTCGAATCTCGAAAACACGAACAAGATAAATCTTCAAGAGTATTTCCTCGAGAAACGAACCCGCTCTGATACCATGTTAGAAAATAGGAAGCGGAAGCGAAAACATGGATAAAGAATAAAGAAAATAAGAACGCGGGATTTTACGTGGAACCCTACTCCGTGAGGAGCGGGATGAAACCACGGGAGAAGCCCTCAAAAGGGCATATGCCTCATTGCTTTTTCTCAATGGATACATGAGGTCTGGTATTCCTTATATAGCCTCTCCAGAGCCTCCAAGTCCCACCACTGGACGATGTGGGACTAAACACTGGATGGGGTAAATGGATCTCCTCCAGGATCCATTTACCCTGCTACAACTCAATGGGCACACATAACACATACTCCAACAACAATGACAAAGACTGGGATTGTGGACCGAATTGACTGTGTTTACACAATCATACAAGAAGATGGTTGCGGGTGTAGACTCATGCCACAACCTCTTTCATCCGTTTGAGGTCTCTCTAGGTAACTAAGATGACTTTAGAAAGCAAATCAACCCTAGAAACCCAAAAATCAGACCTCGAAGACGTCGATCATGAACCCTAGGGAGCTATGCGGCCCTACAATGAAGATGGAGCCCGTGGAGCCCTAGGGTGGCGTACCCAAGGCTGGTGGTGGCAGCCCTGTTTGCTGTTGCTTGCGGCGGCGGCCTCAGCTGTTGCTGCTCAACGGAGTTGGTTGTTGTTGCTGCTAATGCATGAGGCGCGGCGGTGGTGGCTGTCGTCGACGGTGCTCGCTCCGCCCTTGACAGCGCTCGTGTTAGAGTTTTGGTGGGGAGGTATATCTAGGGCACATGCTCTGCCTTAGAACCGTAGCTTTGATACCATGTGAAAGGAGAAAAAAGAAATTGTTTATTGCATGAAGCCCTAGAGCTCTCTTATATAGGAGAAAAGCTCTATGGGAAAATTACATAATGAAGACAAGATAAATACGAAATATAAATAAACCATGGAGAGATATAAAAATCTCAACAGTTGCCATTGGCAATGACAACCCATCTACCAGGTGGTATGGTCCTATAGGACCTTAGTCGTGCCCTGTCTCGACAAAGATGATGGGAAGCACCAGAGTTCATAATCCACTATGTCATATATGCACCATTACTACCAGTGAAAGCATAAGCGATACATGAGGATCTCGAAGAGGCTCTGGCTATGGCAGCGGCATCTGTAGTGGTGGTTCCTGCAAGAGGAGTCATGATCTCTCGAATAGGAGAGACGATATCATCCAGGAGAGGATCGGCCTAGGAAGCAAGAGTATCAGAAGGCTTAATCTGCTCTGCCACGCGACCAGAGAAAAGATATCCATGCTTCTGATAGCATGTATCCTCTGCATGTCCCGATTGAAGGCAAAAGGTGCAAGGGTCATGCGGACGCCCATCGCCTCTGCCATAAGGGGTACGTCCTCTAAACTGGGTCATTACTCCTCGTCCACGGGAACGGCCATAGCAGATGAGGGTTGAGGAGTGACCGTAGGAGGCATGATAATCTGGCTGAGATGGCTATAGGCGTCCTCCATGGGAGGTATCGTGGCGCCAAAGAGAAGCTGAGTATGTGTTGTACATACTTCGTATCAAGACCGGCCATGAAAACTCCAACCATCGGGGAGTTCTTATATGCCTTTTGTTGCTCAAGAAATGTATTAATAGGCATATAGCTATGAAGCTTTTCAAACATGCCATGGAATGAACTGTAGTAGACATGCAAAGGACGGCCATTCCGCTTGGCCTTGTAGATGCCAAATTGTAGCTGAAGAATCCTGGACTCATTCTTCGCTTTAGCATAGGTGGAAGTCAAAGTGTCCCACGTCACCTTGGCAGCGGGCTGGTTCAGAATATCAGCCATCTTTGTGGTGAGGGTCCCACATAGCCAAACACAGGCATACGCGTCATCTTGCTTCCAAAAAGCATTTTTCCCAGTTTTATCCGTTGGCTCTGATCTGTCAGGAAGTGCTCCTTGTTGTTGCACTGCATGATGAGGGTGAGAAACTAGAAACTACATGGACGACAACCATGGAAGGACATATCGATATCGATATCGTTTCGATATCGTGTCGATATCGATATATCGACGATATATCGCCGATATATCGCCGATATATCGCTATATCTAGGGATCTTTCTGAAGAAAATGCCTGAAATCGGATATATCGATATATCAATTTCGATATCGATATCGTGTCGATATCGATATATCGGCGATATATCGCCGATATATCGGGATACGGCCTTCCATGACGACAACTCATAGTTGGTCCCATCCATCTTAGCGACGGGGGCCGGGTCCTTGAGGCTTGAAGGCTCCGGACAAGAAAATGCTACCCTTGTTCTCTGACATGATGGTAAAATGGCCAAATAATGGAACTCAACTGGGGAGTAGACCGATATAATCGAGTCTACACGACCATATGAAGGATTGGTTGTATGTGTAGACTCATACAACCAACCTCGGCAATTGTCGTTGCTTGCTAGGAACGGAAAAACGTGATTTATAGGTCAGAATTCACATTTCCGGTCAAAAATCAGACCGGTTCAGACCGTAGAACGACTTGCAAAGGTGCACGGAAGCCCGCGGGAGGGCCGACAACAGCCTGGGCGGCCGAGACGACAGTTGGGGAGGCCTAGCCAGCCGAGGCAGCGGCCTAGAGCAGCAAGAGCCGCAGCCTAGAGGCATGGGGTGGTGGCCTGGAGGCCGGGCGGTGGCCTAGGTAGGTCGGGCGGCGGTCTAGGTAGGTCGGACAGCGGCCTGGAGGTCGGGCGACGGCCTAGGCAGGACGGGCGGCAGCCGGATGGAGGGGTGGCGACCTGGGGCGGCGAGCGGCGGCGACAGACGAGGGGGGGCAAGCGGGTAGGGTTAGGGTTTGGTGGGGTACGAGAACTCCGATCTAGGACCGTCACTCTGATACCATGTAGAAGAAAAAGACTTGATAGATTAATGAGAGGCCCTTGGATTCTCTTATATAGGAGAGAAACCAATTGAGCAAATTACATGAAGTAGACAAAATAAATATATAACGGGACGAAAGATAAGAAATATCTCAACAAACCTCATACCATGAAACCTGGGTAATAAATGGGCTCTTCTGAAGATACCTAACAACTTAGAAATGATTTCTCTTTAAAAGAGCATTTGCTTTAGACCACCTAAAACCCTTCTCAGGTTTCAACTACATTTCTTCTCTTTTTCTAAAATTCGAGTATGTAAGAGAATGTTCCCTTGGATATAAAGGTTATTCATAGACATATACAAGTACCAAATATAAGACTCCAAATACAACTCAATAACCCAAGTCCAAAAGAATTGTTACATTTTCCTACCGATTTCCCTTGAGAATGAACTTCATTGGGATCTCCTATTTTCACCGTGTTGAGTCTGCGCCGATACATTAACAGTGCATCCTCCCTCAATTCTGGTGCTCTCTTTCCTCTCAGAATGTCGGCAGCTTTATAAGCATTCGACTCATTCCAATAATTGTAGGAACTAAGGGATTTTTAAGAAATAATACAAAAGAAACCCCTTCATGCTAAGGGAAAATTTTCATGGGGGACAAATCGACCACCTCTCATGATATAGTAAAAGATGTTACATATGCACATATGGGAGAAAAAAGGCCCGCAACAATCCAAAACCCATACCCTCCATCACTTCCTCCCCCAACCGATAATTAGAGAACCCACTTCATTTATAAGCAGATAGAAGCTCTGAATGTAAGATCCAAATCTACTCCTAATTAGAGTTTTACATGCATGCAAAATAATCCAATTAGGCAAAAGACTATTTTATTTTCCCAACTAACCTCCTGGACTACATTATTCACACTTCCATACTTCCATATTAAGCTGGCATTTTTTGTACTGAACCAACTAAAGATTTTCTATGATTATTTCTATACAGTGAGAAATTCGGAAGACTTGCCATGTTGTTCAATAAATGTAAGGGCCTTCTCTAGAAAAGCCGGATTCCCATCAACATCTTTTAGAGCATGCGAAGCAGGTCTTCCAATAATTGTAGACTTTAGAGGTTCCTCGTCCTTCCCTGTAATTAAAGTAGTAAACAAAAATGTTTCCTTAGATTAACACAATAAAACTTAAAATTCTACACTAATAGTGCAACGAATTTATTACTACAAAAAACATAAAAAAATCCAGCATGGTTAAAAGTAATAAGAAATGATATCTGAGAGTGGCTTAATGACACAGCAAAATGGAAAAGAATCTATAATTCCTGATACTCAGAACCACAGAAAACAAATGGAAAATTATAGCAAATGAAGTTGTTATTTGATTCCCAAGTTTGTCAACTAAAAGTGCCTGGGGAACATTATGGATACAAATCTTAAATAGCGGTTGATTGAAGTACCCCCTTCCAATGTAAGAGGACTGTCACTGTTAGGATTGTTCGCAAGATAGAGGCGTTACATAAGAAGCTATGTTTATTCAAGAAAGAGGTGTACAACTGGCATGGGGTCCGTCGGAAGAAGGCGCTGGATGTCTTGGTAAGGAGGAAGATGCTCGAGACCTTCTCGAAGCTAGAGGGACATGTCATCGTTTAGCGAGTAATCAAGCTGGAAGATAGGAAACAGGAGGTGGAATGGAGGCGTTGTCCTAGGTGGATGTCAGTCAAGGAGGATGCCAAGACCAAAAAAATTTATGTGATTGCTTATGGCAATTGCCATTGTCATCTTATTCGCTCTCACTTGGTTGATGATGCTCGAGTTCTAGGAGATGGGGAGGTAGGAGGTGCCCTCGTGTGTTACTTCCGTCGCATGAGTCAGCGATCCCCTCCTGGCAATTGGAGGTGGTTGGGCATGGGTGCATCTACCTTATCCCTCGAGCAGAAAGTGGACTTGTCAAAGAGTTTTGTGTTGGAGAGAAAGAATGTTGTGATGGACATGGACCTAAATGTGTCTAGGTCTTCAGGTCCTGATGGCTTCCAATTTTCTTTTTCAAGGAATTCCAGGTTATACTGTTTGTGTTAATATTATAGAGGTGTTGGATGAGTTCAGCTCTGAAAATTCTGACTTTGATCGGATTTGTTGAAATAAATAATGCAGAAGTAGGATCAAAAAATATAAAAATATAAAATGGAATGCTCAAGTATGTACATAGAACCCTATTCCATAAGAAGCGGGAAGAAACAACAAGAGAATGCATCAGAGGGCCAGATACTTCATTACAATTATCTCAATGACTACATGAGGTATGGGGCTTCTTATATAGCCCCACAGACAGACCAGAGTCCCACTTATACATGAAGTGGGACTTAACGGGAGATCAGGATAATTGGATCTTGGAGAGATCCAATCATTGTTTAAGATATCGCGATATATCAGGTATCGACGAGATATGGGTAACGATATTCACATATATATATCACTTTCATAATGTCAGCAATATATCATCATATCGAGCTATATCGCTCAAAAATGATTGGTTTCTGTACAAAATTTCTCGAATATCGACTGATATCATCGATACTTTGTTGATATCTATATATCAGTGATATTACCCTTGTAAGTTTGGTTCCACTGCTTATTTTGCTACTCCTAGTATTAAAACTGTTGGGAAAAGAGTCTTCGATGCTTATTCAGAAAAACCCTAGGCTCTCTTATATAGGGAGAGATCTTAAGGGTAAATTACAGAGAGGTCTATAGAAGATAAAGAAATAACGACAAGATATATAAAGAGATAATAAAACTACGAACTATCTCTACACTCCCCCTCAAGGTGGAGCATAGATATCTATCATGCTCAGCTTGGATGAACATCTCTGAAACGGTCCTCTGAGCAGTGGCTTGGTGAATACATCTGTAGTCTGATCTCCTGAGCTCACATGTGCAGTAGATATCAATCCTCTCTAGATCAAGTCCCTAGTGTAATGGCAGTCAACTTCAATATGCTTGGTCCTCTCATGGAAAGCTGGATTGTTGGCAATGAACAATGTTGCCTGATTGTCACACTGAAGCTTCATAGGTAGGGGCACAGCTACATGTAGATCTTCTAGTACTGAACGGACCCACATCATTTCCGTGCTGGCTTGAGCCATTGCCCTATATTCAGATTCGGCACTGGACCTTGCCACAACAGTTTGTTTCTTGCTTTTCCAAGAAACCAAAGAGCCTCCAACAAACACTGCAAACCCTGAGGTTAATTTTCGGTCCTTAGGACATCCTACATAATCTGCATCTGCACACGCTAAGACAGATAAGTCTGTGCCCTTTCTGAATAGTAGCCCTGACCCTGGAGAAGACTTCAGATACCTCAGTATCATGTGTATAGCATCCATGTGAACCTGTCTTGGCTGCTCCATAAATTGACTCACCCTGCTGACTGCAAATGCAATGTATGGACGAGTAATGGTAATGTAGAGGAGTTTTCCCACCATTTCTCTATATCTCCTCTTATCTACTTCATCTGTATCACCCTCATACAGCTTCATGCTAGGGTCCATGGGAATACTTGATGGTTTGCACCCATCCATGCCAGTCTCAATCAGGAAGTCTGTAATATACTTCCGTTGTGTCATCACCAAGCCTTGTGCATTCCTTGCAAATTCCAACCCCAGAAAATATCTTAGGGTTCTGAGATCCTTTGTAACGAACTAACGGCCTAGGAATGCCTTCGCCCTCTCTATGCCCTGAACATCGTCTCCTGTAACAAGAATATCATCCACATAGACCATAATGACAACCCTACCTGCCGATGACTTCTGGACAAACAATGAGTGATCGGCATTTGACCTCTTGAATCCATGTTGCTCAATCAGGTTGGACAACTTCTGGAACCATGCTCTCGGACTCTGTTTGAGGCCATATATCGCCTTGTGAAGTCTACAGACCATCTGCTTCTCCCCCTCAGCAGTAAACCAAGGTGGTTGTTGCATGTAAACTTCCTCCTGTAAGTCTCCGTACAGAAAGGCATTCTTGACATCTAGTTGAGATATACTCCAATCACGTACCACAGCAACAGATAAGAGAATACGAAGGGTAGAGTGTCTCGCCACTGAAGAGAATGTATCTACGTAATCCACACCATAGGTTTGTGTAAACCCACGGGCGACCAAGCGTGCTTTGTACCTATCCAACGTGCCATCTGCATTATATTTTATTGTGAAGACCCATTTACAGCTCACAACGGATGCATCCAAAGGCCTTCATTTCTTCTTCCATTGCTAATCTCCAACATTCATTCTGCAAAGCTTCCTGGTATGTCCGTGGTATATCCAAGGAAGACAAGGCTGTGGCAAATCTCTGAAAATCACCAGTGAGACGGTGAAAAGAAACCTGTGAAGCAAATGGATAAGAGGCACATTGCCTCCTCTGCTTCCGAATAGCAATCGGAACATCAAGATCATCATCTGCTGTACTGGATGGGCTAGTGTCTGCCTGTACTGAAGGATCCCGCACATGTACCAAACCTGACCCGTCAGTAGTAATGCCATCTGAACATACCTGAGGTGTGATGATCGGCTGCTGTGTAGTCTGAGCAGGACCTGACCGGCGTGTATAGAATTTAGGTAACGGTGATATGATAGGCCATGGAATGGATGGAATGGGTGGAGGTGGAGGTGGTGGAGGTGGTGCGGGCGTGGAGATGGGAAAAGGGGACAACTCAGGTGTACTCAATGTAGGTAGTGGAGGAACATAGATATCATCAGTGGTAGTGGATGGTACCATTCTGTCACCTACAGGAGAGAAATACATGACAGACTCAAAGAAAGTGACATCAGCACTCACGAAGTACCTCTTAGTTGCAGGATCATAACATCGGTAGCCCTTCTGAGTCCTGGAATAACCAACAAAGACGCACTTGACTGCTCTAGGAGAGAGTTTGTCAAGTCCGAGAGATAGACGATGCACGAAAGCCACAGTACCAAAGACACGTGGAGTCAGTGAAAATAACTTCTTGTCTGGAAAAACAAGAGAGATAGGTATCTTCTCACCAAGAACTGAGGATGGCATTCGGTTGACCAGATAACAAGCAGTAAGAACAGCATCGCCCCAGAATGAAATAGGAGCACAACTCTAAATTAACAGTGTTCGAGTAATATCCAAGAGATGGCGATGCTTTCTTTCCGCCACACCATTTTGTTGTGAGGTATATGCACAAGTGGTTTGGTGAATAATACCCTTTGATGAAAGGAATTGTGAAAGTGAGCGTGTACAAAATTCAAGGGCATTATCCGTCCGAACATATTTGACAGAGGAAGAAAAAACATTGTGCACTTCATTAATCAAATTCTTGATCACATTTCCTGCTTCAGATTTATTTTCAAAAGAAAGACCCATGACACACGAGAGAAATCATCCACTACCACAAGATAAAACATGCGCCCCTGATGATCGGGAACACGACTCGGACCCCATATATCTATATGTAACAACTCAAAAGGGGAGCTACTGCTCCGACTCGGACGACTTGGGAAGCTCGACCTGTGGTGCTTTCCCAACTGACATGCTTCACATCGAAATGACGAACTAGGAGAGATCTGGGGCAGAAGATGACGCATTTTCCGAAGTGGAAGGTAACCAAACCGGAGATGCCAAATGTATGGAGAGACTGGCACAGCAGAATGAGAGGAGACGCCAGCATAGGAATCCCGAACCAGACGATATAAACCATTCTGCTCAGAGCCACAGCCAATCACCTTGCCAGTGAGTATGTCCTGAAAAATGAGAGAAGACGGGTCAAATATAGCACGACAATTCAAATCCTTCGTAATCTGACTAATAGATAGCAAATTCATTGATAACTCAGGAGCATGCAGGACGTTCTGTAGTTGCATAGTGGAGGATAGGAAGACCTCTCCCTATCCAACAAGGAGCGAATGGGTACCATCTGCTATCTGCACTGAACGGCCGGGAGGAATGTCCCTGTAGGCCTGTAATCTACCTCTATCTCGGCAGAGGTGATGTGTGGCTCCGGAATCTATAACCCAGTCAGATATATCATGAGGTGTTATGAATGTTGTAGATCTACCTGAGGTACTCGCAGCGGCGGATGAACTAGCAGAGGCAGTGGCAGCAATATCTGAAGAACCACCAGACGAATCACCAGAAGTATGTGGCATAATATCTCGAAGACGGGCCACAAGTTCGTCAAATCGATTATCTGCAGTAGAGGCTAATGGAGACTGAGAGTGCTCTGCAACACGTGCCGATGCTGGAAATCCATGCTTAGAATAGCATGTGTCCTCTGAGTGTCCTGTACGGTGACAATAGGAGCATGTCTGACTGAAGCGACCACCCCTTCCCTAGGGTCCACGGCCACGTCCGCGACCACGATCAGAAGGCGGTCCACCTCTCCCACGCGAGACTGCCATCGCAGATGGGGGTGGAGTAGAAGAGCTGGAGGAAACTGGAATGCGACTGAGCCTTCTGTAAACATCCTCTACTGGAGGAATCACTGCATCAGCTAGGATCTGGGACCGGGCGGCATCGTACTCAGGATCAAGAGCCGCAAGTAGAACACCCACCATGGTGGCATTCCGAAACGTCTTCTGCTGTTCAGGAGTAGCAGTGAGAGGAATGGTACTGTATAACTTCTCAAACATCCCTCTTAGGGATGTGTATAGGGAATGGAGAGGTCTGCCGCTCTGCTTCATTGTGAAAATGTCATGCTGAAGCTGCAACATCTTTGTCTCATTTCGCACCTGCGAATATGTAGCGGCAAAAATGTCCCACATTGCCTTGGCAGTGGGCTGATGGAGGACGTCGTTCGCAATCTCCATCGTCAATGTACCAGACAACCAGACCTTTGCGTAGGCGTCATCAGCCTCCCATGAGGCATAGATCCCTGTCTTCTCTGCAGGCTCATCCTCGGTAAGAATGTGTTTCTTACCATTAGACATCCTAAGGCTCATAAACTGCATAGCCCAGAGCTCATAGTTAGACCCGTCCATCTTCACTATTGGCGCAGGACCTTTGAATGCGCCGGTGGAGGACATATCGGCTTTCGATTCTGACATACTGCCGCTTGGAGAAGAACAAGGGTATATAGATACAATGATGAATGTCTACACCAACTGCATCGGATTTGAGTGCATATGTAGACGTTACGCACTCAAACCCATATATCGGACGAGTAGAGTACTAGGGCACGCCTCAGAGAAGGCTTACAACCCTTGAAGCGACTGGTTGGGACCTACGGCGGCAAGCGGCGACCGCATACAGTGGCTGGGACTCGCAGGCGGCGGGCTGGGACCCGCAGGGGACCCGCAGGTAGTGGCTGGGACCCGCAGGCGGCATGGAGACGCATGGGAGGCAGTGGCGGTGGGCTGGAGATGCCGGGAAGGCGCTGGCGGCAGGCCGGGGAGGTGGTGGGCTAGGGCTAGGCGCGCGGGAGCCCTGGAGAGAGAGAGGCGGCGGCGGAGATGCGCCGAGGAGAGGGCGGCGGGTGGGGAGAGGGGGCGGCGGGTGGAGAGCCCTAGGGCGGCTCTGATACCATGTTGGGAAAAGAGTCTTCGATGCTTATTCAGAAAAACTCTAGGCTCTCTTATATAGGGAGAGACCTTAAGGGTAAATTACAGAGAGGTCTATAGAAGATAAAGAAATAACAAGATATATAAAGAGATAATAAAACTACTAACTATCTCTACAAAAACTGTTGGGAAAAATATGAGAGTTGTTTATTCCATAAACCCTAGGCTCTCTTATATAGGGGAGTAACCTATGGGTAAATTACATCATGAGTCCATAAGAATATAGAAAATATGAAACAGTACAAATAACATAAATTATATCCCTACACTCCCCCTCAAGATGGAGCATAGATATCGATCATGCTCAGCTTGGATGAGCAATTCTGGAATGGCCCTCTAAGTAACGCCTTGGTAAAGATGTCTGCGGTTTGGTCCCTAGAGCTAACATGAGATGTAGAAATAAAATCCTTCTGAATTATATCTCGTATATAGTGACAATTAACCTCAATGTGCTTGGTTCGTTCATGAAATGTTGGATTATTGGCAATAAATATAGCAGCTTGATTGTCACATTCCAGAGTCCTAGGAAGTGGGACTTCTACATATAGATCTGTAAGAACAGCTTTCACCCACATCATTTCTGTACTAACCTGGGCCATAGCCCTATATTCAGATTCAGCACTGAATCTGGCTATAACAGTTTGCTTCTTGCTTCTCCATGAGACGAGAGTTTCCAACATATACAACAAATCCAGTGGCGGACTTCCTATCCTTGGGACATCCAGCATAGTCTGCATCTGCGCACGCTGAGATAGCAATCTCCTTGTCTTTCTTGAACAATAGACCTGCACCTAAAGATGATTTAAGATACCTTGGTATCATATGTATAGCATCCATATGTACCTGACGTGGTTTCTCCATGAACTGGCTCACCCGACTAACAGCAAAAGAAATATCGGGTCTAGTAATGGTAACATAAAGAAGTTTTCCCACCAGTTCTCTGTATCTTCTCCTATCCACCTCATCAGTGTCATCATCATATAATTTCATGCTCGGATCCATAGGTGTAGTGGCCGGTCGGCATCCAAGCATTCTTGTTTCCCTCAGCAAGTCAGTGACATATTTCCTCTGGATCATCACAAGTCCATGTGGATTTCTGGCGAACTCCAGTCCCAGAAAATATCTATGGACTTCAAGATCCATGGTGACAAATTCACGACCCAGCATTTCTTTCGCCCTCTGAATTCCTTGTACATCGCCACCTGTAATCAGGATATCATCTACATACACCATAAATGCAGTAATATCTCTGGATGTTTTCAGTATAAACAGGGAATGATATGTATTGGAACGTTTATACCCATGTTTTTCAAACAAGTCTGAGAACTTCTGGAACCAAGCTATAGGGCTCTGCTTAAGGCCATAGATGGCCTTATGAAGTCTACACACCTTAGAATACTCCCCCTCAACAGCAAAACCAGGTGGTTGTTGCATGTAGACTTCCTCCTGCAAATCACTATATAAAAATGCATTCTTAACAACTAACTGAAACAATGGCCAATCACGAATAACCGCAATAGAAAGAAGGATCTGTAAGGTGGAATGGCGAGCAACCGGCGAGAATGTATCAAGATAATCCACCCCATATGTCTGTGTAAACCCACGGGCAACCAGGAGTGCCTTGTATCTGTCAATGCTTCCATCTGCATTCTGCTTGACTATGAAAACCCACTTACAGCTCACTGTAGATACACCGGTAGGTGCAGGGACAAGGCTCTGGGTACCTCTTGACTGAAGAGCATCCATCTCTTCTTCCATAGTCAAACGCCATCGACTGTCCTTCAATGCATCTTGGTAATTTCGTGGAATATCCACGGCAGATAGTGCCATAGCAAAACTCCTGAATTCACCAGATAGACGATCAAAAGAAACCGTGGATGCTATAGGATATGACACGCAGCTACGCTTCTGTTTCCGAAGCGCAATAGGTAGATCCAAATCACTTGCATCCTCATTTGTCCTCTGTAACACAGCCTGCTCAGGTAAATAATTAGATCCATCATTAGAAATTATATTCTCAGAACATACCTCAGGCGAGCTAGGTGATGAGCGGTGACCATGAGCACAAGCAGGCCGACGGTATAGTGGAGTGGCAATGGGGGAACAGTGTAACATCCGAAATCCGCCCAAACCCGAACTCGTCCGATTTTGGGTCCAATGAACCCAATAACGTTGTCGGTCAATACTAAACAACCTAAAACGATCAATTAATCGTGAATCAAAAAGTTGTTCGGGTGAAATCGACCATAAATCGGTCGCTTTATAATGCGCGCCGCGAAAAAGCCGCGACGCAAATTCGGAAACCGCAAAACGAACCGAGACCGTCATTAGATCCGATTCGATGATACAAGACCAACGGAATCGACCGTTCGTCAATCGGACGCCGTTTGATATTTTTAAACCACAAAATTTAACCTTAAACAAAAACCGTTTCCGAAAATTTCGGGTAGTCAAAACCCGACCGAAAGTATATGAATATTATACTCATTTTGATCGTCGTTCAGAGAAACGAGTCGCTGCGCGTCGAAATCGGAGGCTCGATGTGCGAATGCGGTCTATTTTAACGTCTTAAATAAGTAACATGTAAAAATATATATAATAATAATAAATTTCGGATTACTGTAGCAACTGTTATAGTAACAGTTATTGTTGGCTCTCTAGGACAGCCACATTTGGCCTTAGACTCCTCCAACACTTGTTTTTTATTTCTATACCATGTGGCAAAAATCTAGTCCTCTTCCACCCCTTATAAATATCCCCCAAAACCCAAACTCTTCTTCTCTTCATCTCTCCCAAATTCCACACATTCCAGTCGGGAAGATACAGCCCATCTCTCTCTTAGAAAAAAAATCTTGAAGCAATATCTGCTGTCCAGGCCATGCATGCAAGTTATCTTCAAGTTTTGAAGATCCAGTTCAAGGTACAACTCCTATCCTCTCTCTTGCTGTCAAACATGAGAAATTTACTTTCTCCTCTTGTTACCTTCAAGTATCTTCGGCCATTCTTTTGTCATTATCAAATCTGTGTTGGTATTATTGATACATGCATTTCTCATTAAATTAATAAATCTAATGTTCTTTCGTATTAACTTCTGTTGAAATTTCCTTTCTGAGTCTCCTGTTTGATCTTCGTATAAGCATACACCAAGAATGTAATTGTATATGAAGCAAATTAAATGAGTAATTGAGAAATATTTTTTTTTGGTACGGGGTATCGGGTAATGTCTTTAGGAAATAGAATGTTGATAGAAGCTGTTGTATACAGATAAGAATCACTGATCAGATTAGAAATTTCCAAGGAGAAATGAATAGGATGAAATCTTCAAAAAGAAAAAGGGAAGGTTGCATTGATAGTTGCATACTGATCTGTAGCTCTAACCTCTAAATCTTTTCAACATCAGCATTCATATGAGAAAGACAACCTAATTGAGAAAAAATACAGAATGGAAAATATGATATGGGAAAATTCTCATGTACCTTTAAATTAATAGATTAATGTTCAACATTGGTAAATTGTGTGTATTAATATTATGTTGAATATTGGTTGACCAGGGTTTCAGTTTAAATTTTTTTTTTATTTAGAGAAAGTGTGGCATATTTTGAAACCATGCATGTTGATGTATTATAGTATAAATGTTGAAATGTTACAATATAAATATTAGAAGTGTGCATCCAAACGGTATAAAATTGTTACTATTGCAATGTTGGAAACATGCACATTTTAGTTGGGCAAAAGGCATATTAAAAATATTTGGAAGATTCTGATTATGAGTTTGTGATACAAATCCTGAAGGTTTCGTGTACATAATGGGGAATGGATCACTAAAATTTACAGGTAATATATGGGAGAAGGTGTGAATATCTGCTAAAATATTATATTTATGCATAGTTATATGAGTTATAAAGTCGGAAATTGTTGAAGTTTGTTATTTATGCATTTAGTTTGCTTATCTTCACTATATAAAGGATATGGATATAAATTAAATTAAAATTTAGGACACTGCTTTCTTGTTTGCTATTGTATAATTCTTCTGAAGCTAAAAAAAATTATCATCATTTAGACAGCTAGTCTACTACGTAGAAAACTACTTAATGCACAAATTGATTAAGTTTATAGTCGATGCCCTAATATTATATATGACATTTTCGATATGTAAAATTGTCCTTATATAAAATAACCAAGTGCTAGATGTAGATGGTGTAGTTGGAAAATTTTATATAACATTGAATTTAAATCAAGGTCAGGCATAGAGTTAAACTCAAATCCAGAACAAATGTTCAAATTATTTTCTAAGGATTCTAATAATGATAACATAAGAGATCGTGTATAAAATCTATACATATCGAATCAATAGAATCCAGGAAAACTCATTTCTTTATCAGATCAAGGAACTTAAGTATATACATTATTGTGAAATCTATGAGGTGTTTGATTATGATAAATCATAAATAGTCGTTAATCATTAGTGCCGATCATGGTGCCCCTTTTCACCTGACTGTGCGGGGACGCGGTGACCCTTAACTGGGCGGGAGATAGGAAGCCCAGTTAGGGCAGCGGCCGCCAAGTGCGCAAGTCTAGGATCCCAGTCTTTTACACGATTTTTTACGCGAGCTCGCAGTGTTTTTACGCCTCGTTGGGATCCTGACTTTAGACAAGTTCCGCTAACCCTGTCTTTTAGGATACCCAGGTGGGGGATCCTTGTTTTTCAGTTTTTCGTACGAGCTCGTTCGCCTGTACTAGTCAGGCAGGTTTCTAGAGCGACTTTTCTAGAGAGTCTCTCTCACCCGTCTCAGTGGCGTAGTTTGGGAGTAGACCTATCCCTCTATTGGACCGCGCTTCCATTTAGAGGGCGAGACGGAAGAGCCATTTGTAGGCTTCTTCACCGCTTGAGTTTACTTCGCCAACAGACTTGGCGATTATATATCCAGATCATCCATATTTATATCTACATCATCTGGAGTTATATCTGAAACAATTGAAGTTAAGAATTGGAGAAAGTACGATCAAAAGTTGGGATTAGTAGGAAATGACTATTCTCTCTATCTAAGAATTTAAATAAATTAAGAGATCTTTCCAATCTCAATTTTTCCATTATCACTCACCAACGTGATCTCTGAAGAAAATGATATATGTGTTTACACTCATACACTCATGAATACTCAACTACTATATAAATATGTCACATGTGGGAAAGGTTGGGTTATGGGACAAACATTAGAGACGCTTACAAATAGCCTGAAAAACCTTTTTACTTACGCAAGTAGATGTAAACTTTACTTTCCACCTTTCTACTTGCTTGCTTTTGCACATATTAAATATCTAGTTATTTTTATAAGTTTTTGAGAGGTACCAGCAATTGCTGACGCCTCTTCTTTTCTAACATGTTTGGCAGGCAAACAGCCTGCAGTTTAGTAGCAGCTCAGCAGCTATACAAGCTTCCTGGAGATAGAGTATACATTAGACGGTATGATTTACTTTGTCTCAGTTTTTGTTCAGACAGTGATGTAAATGCTATCTCTTTTGTATCGCACTTTGGGATATATATTGTAAAATGGAAGATCCTTGTACATTTTGTAAATTGATATGAATATTAATGAAAAGAAATTTTGGTGCCATTTATCTCTTTTACTTTGTGGTTATGTGATGGAAATGAATGTCATAATTACGCGAAAAATTTTCCCTATTTTTCTGCGATCAATGTGAATGAAATATTGAGAATTTTATCGTAAACGGGTACCCGAATCCTGAGGGGTTCACAATTTGGTATCAGAGCATTGGTAGTGCTCTGATACGCACATTCGCAGTATTTCGATTCCGATCGTATTAAGTTCTCGGATAGCGACAGTCTTCCGGCGTGTCGTGAGTCCAAGAAGGGAAATATGACATTCATATTCAATAACCGCAGATGTCACCAAGTTCATTAATTTTCATATTATATCCCAAGAAGAGAAAAGCATTTATGATAAATATATGTCTAAGGCATTCTTATGACTAATTATGGTTCTCATGCAGAGCCATGGCATCTCGACCAGGTCAGGATACTTCTGATCAGCTGGCACGCATACTGAGCGCACTTACCGATCTTCAGCAGCAGCAGGCTGCTATGAGAGGCCAGCAGGAGCAGATATTGGCCCAGCAGACTGAGATTGCTGACAGGCAGACGGATATAGAGATGAGGTTTGAGGACCTGTCAGATTTCACGTACCATCCATCTCAGGATGGGATACAACAGGACCAGCACCAGACCGTTGAGGTGGAGCAACCTCATCCCGATGATCCACTTGAGGAGGCACCAGAGCATGGAGCTGAGGAGGATGCAAACTTAGACAGGGAGCAGGACCCTGTGGACTTAGCAGACGAGGGTGCGCACGAGTACTCAGTTATTCACAGGCACCAGTCCATTTTCACATCCTACCAGCGCGCCAACATACCCTTGTTTGAGGGTACAGGTACACCAGATATTGTTGAGCAGTGGCTGAAGCGGGTGACGAAGGTGCTCAGGATGATTCGCGCGCCACGAGACACGTGGCTATCTTTCATGGAGTATTCATTGACAGATTTTGCCGAGAGATGGTAGGATGCGGTAGTGTCTGAGCTAGGCCGAGAGCCTACATGGGATGATTTCGAGACGAAGTTCAGAGCCCACTTCTTTTCTGCGAAGTGGAAGGAGTCCCAGCGCCGCCTATTTGCAGAGCTTCGTCAGGGACAGATGACAGCCAGAGATTATTTTATCCGATACACAGAGCTGTCACGACATACACGAGCAGCTGGCGTATTTCCAGAGGAGAATCTGTAAAAGTTCATTAGCGGCATGTGAGAGGAGGTACAGGAGAAGCTGGCAGGGCTACACATCACTTCCATCTCAGAGGCTACCGATGCTGCGGAGAAGTTTGAGGACATCAGGGGGAGACGTTTCGGGAGCTCGTCTGGAGCAGCGCCTAGACCGCGGCGATCTTTTGGATCGATACGTCGACCGTTTCAGCAGCAGAGGTCAGACAGACGGTTCCGACCTACAGGTTCGTCCTTCACGGGCAGTGCTCGCTCTTCTACATCGACTACTTTATGAGGAGCACTTGCCGGACGTGGCTCAGATTCCGCTCGACCATCTGGGTCGCAGCGAGCAGATAGACCACCTGCAGGACCAGTACGGAGCACAGACACAGCTACTCCACCTACCAGACCAGTCCGGTGTTACCGATGTCACGAGTGGGGACACTATCGCTCATAGTGCCCACAGGTTTCTGGTGAGCCTCGGTCACAGCCTTCACAGTCGCAGCCTCAGGCACAGCGCTCAGGGAGTTTCCGTGGCAGGAACTCCAACTTCAGGCGACCGCAGCAGAGACAAACGCAGAGTGTGGCAGGTTCCAGTGCCGCACCAGCCAGGCAGGGGCAGATACACGCAGTTACTGAGGAGCAGGCACGTTCAGTCGCTACCGTGGTGAAAGGTATGGTCTCAGTCTTGGGCCGGCCTTTCCATGTTCAGCCGCAAGTGATGTAGGTAGTGGTGGAGGTGCAGGTGTAGGTGGAGGTGGCGGTGGTGGTGGCATGTATATGGCTTCATCAGTGTCTGAGGATACCAACCGATCACCTGTAGGAGAGAAGTACATAACATACTCAAAAAAGGTGACATCGGCAAGAACAAGGTATTTCCTGCGCAACGGATCATAACACCTGTAGCCTTTTTGTGTTCTAGAGTTTCCGACGAAAACACACTTGACAGCCCTAGGAGAGAGCTTGTCAATACCTGGAGACAACTGGTGGACAAAGGCAACCGAGCCAAATACACGTGGGGTAAGTGAGAACAATTCTTTTTCAGGAAAACCAAGGAGAAAGGAATCTTCTCACCCAAGACAGACGATGGCATGCGATTAATGAGATAACATGCCGTTAGGACAGCATCGCCCCAGAAAGAATGAGGAGCACGACTCTGTATGAGAAGCGTCCTGGTGACATCAAGCAAATGACGACGTTTCCTTTCTGCAACTCCATTTTGTTGGGAAGTATAGGCACAAGATGTTTGGTGGATAATTCCTTGTGTTGAAAAATAATTTGAGAGTGTGAGTACAAAATTCCAAGGCATTATCACTTCTCACAATTTTCACAGGCGCAGAAAAAACATTATGAACTTCATTTATGAAATTTATGATAATATTCCCAACTTCATATTTATTCTTTAATAAAAAGGCCCAAGATAGACGAGAAAAATCATCCACAATGACAATATAAAACATGTGTCCCTGATGATCAGGAACACGACTGGGACCCCAAATGTCAACATGAAACAACTCAAACTTGGAGCTACTGCTCCAACTCTGACGACTGGGAAAGGTAGATCGATGATGCTTTCCCAACTGACAAGCCTCACATTGGATGGACGTGTGAGGCGAAACCTGGGGTAAAACACGACACAATTTCTGAAGCGGTAGATGGCCAAAACGCAAGTGTCACATGAATGGAGAGACAGGTCCAGCAGGGAGAGAGGAGATTCCGACATATGGAGTCCGACTGAAGCGATATAGTCCACCCTGCTCATAACCACGCCCAATCACGTTGCCCGTAAGGATGTCCTGAAAAATGAGAGAAGATGGATCATAAATTGCTCGACAATGTAAATGCTTTGTAAGTTGGCTAATGGATAACAAATTCAAAGAAAAATAAGGTGGGTGCAGCACATTCTTGAGGTGCATAGATGGTGTCAGGCTAATCTCCCCTTGACTAGTAATCGGGGAGTGTGTCCCATTAGCAATAACCACAGTACGTCCTGGAGGAACCTGTCGATAGGCTGTAAGTAGACCTCGATCACCACATAGATGATGTGTGGCACCAGAGTCCATAATCCACTCTAAAGTATCAGATCCGCTACTGCTAGTGAGTGCATAAGTACTACCTGAGGTACTGGTGGATGCAGAAGCCGCAACATCAGAATGACTCTCAGAGGCAGGCGCTGAGGTCCATGAGTGTAGAGGTCGTCCATTCTGCTTGATTGTAAAGATGTCATGCTGGAGTTGCAGAATCTTCGTCTCATTCTTTGCCTGTGAATAGGTAGCAGCCAGAATATCCCGCATTGCTTTTGCAGTGGGCTGATGGAGAATATCATTTGCAATCTCAATTGCTAACGTTCCTGATAACCAAACCTTGGTGTATGCATCATCCGCCTCCCATGAGGCGTTGACCCCAGTCCTCTCAGCAGGCTCTTCCTCAGTAAGAATGTGCTTCTTACCGGTCGACTTCATCATACTCATGAACTGCATTGCCCACAGTTCATAATTTGACCCGTCCATCTTCACAATAGGCACGGGACCTCTGAAGGCGCCTGTAGATGGAATATTTGCCTTACTTTCTGACATGATGATAATAGAAGACTAGGGTTGTATACTGAAGGTATGGTTGTCTACACTGACATTCAAGGGTTCGATTGCATGTGTAGACTCAAGCAACCATACCCTTTAACGTGGAGACGCGGGCAAAAGTCTCCTAGATGACGAAGATACCCTAGGGTTGGCCGGTCCCTAGGGCGTGGAGCTGCCCGCGAGACCTAAGAAGGCCGAAGGGAGAGAGAGGCGGCACACTGGGCGTAGGCGGCATGCACAGCACGTGAGGCGCACGGGGCAGAGGGGTGGCGCACGGGGCCGAGGAGCGGTGCACGGGGCATAGGCAGGATGCCTAACACGGGCGTCGTACGCGGGGCTTGGAGGTGGTGGCAAGGGTTTGGTTCGAGAACTACGGTTTAGGACCGTCGCTCTGATACCATGTTGGGAAATATAAGAGAGTTGTTTATTCCGTAAACCCTAGGCTCTCTTATATAGGGGAGTAGCCTATGGGTAAATTACATCATGAGTCCATAAGAATATAGAAAATATGGAACAGTAAAAATAACATAAATTATATCCCTACAAAAACCAATCGCAATTTATATATTAGGGTATGGTGTGACAGGGGGTGTATACAACGGTTCTTCAATTGGTAAACTCCGCTCACTTTAATAAATTGAGATGAAACAAATCTAATATTGATCAAGTTCAAATCACAGGTCTAAAATATATCTCAGCAGTCAAAAATCAATTGTCAACATTGACAGCCAGTGATATGTACGATATAATGTGTATTGGTCAGCTAAATACACCTCATTCTTGCATATAAATGTGTATTTGTATGTTATTTATTATTTTAATAACTAGGACGATCTTAATTCATGAGAAAATCATTTTTACACCATTTTCGAGATTTCCACCGATGTTGATAGATATATCCCGATATATCCTCGATATATCCTTTTCCGGGCGGACCGATACGATATCGATATCGATATTTCGAATATTGGATCCAATTACCCATCTATTATACACTCTAACACTCTCCCTCAAGCTGGAGCTGAGAAAGCTGCAGCTTACAAGAAAACGCTACCCTTGTTCTCTGACACGTGGAGCTGAATCATAAGCCTACTTCAAATCAATAAAATCATATGAAGGTTCTTCCTTTTAGCTCTATAAATCTTCATTATTCTCCTTAACAAGTAGATAGCTTTAATAGTTGAGCGGCATAGCATGAATTCGAATTGGTTTTCTGTTACTTTGGAAACATACCTCAACCTTCTTTCGATTACACTGTAGAGATAGTTGTTCGTCCTTGATGTTATTTCAGTTTCTTTATGTACCTCTCATGTAATTTACCCAAGGGCTCTCTCCCTATATAAGAGACCCGAGGGCTCTATGGAATAGATAATCTGAGTATTCTAACATGGTATCAGAGTCATGACCCTAACCTAGGGTTTTTTCCACCGCCGCCCCCCCCCCCCTCTCTAGGGTTTCGCCGCCCCCCCCTCCTCGGGGCTCCCAGCCTCCCACCACCGCCGCCGGGGCCTCTCTCCTTCACCGGGCCCCCCCAAGCCGCCGGGCCCTCACCAACCGACGTCGGGCCTCCCCACCTGCTGTCCAGCCGCTGACCGTCCCCTGTCAGCCGCCATCTTTGCCAAGTAGAGGCTCCCAAGGCCTCTACTCGGTGCCGGTGTGCCGCGTTCTTCCTAGGACTCGGCGTTATGTTTGATTCAAGTGCATAATCGTCTACCTATGCACTTGGATCCTACAAGGTCTTGGTAGACAGTATTTTCTTGGTCTATCAGTAGTTGCTCTTCTCCGGCATCATGTCAGATCAGAAGCTAGATATGCCCGCCATAGGTGCCTTCAAAGGTTCGGCACCAATCGTCAAGATGGACGAGACGAACTACGAACTGTGGACGATGCAGTTCCTCAGTCTCATGAAGTCGTGTGGTAAGGAGTTACTGTTACGGGAACTGCGAATCATAACGTAATTAAGGAGTTAATTACTGTTTAGAAACGCCTTGAAATGCGTGTAAATCACATAGGTTCTGTTGTAAATCAAATTAGCAATCTTTGGAAACTTACTTTGCTTAATTTGGATTTAAATTGATTGAGATATGTTAATTTTAGTAAGTAGGGGTCACTGCTGAAATTACTTTCCTAATCAAGAACCATATGATTGTCAATTAGTGAAATTAATTGTTAATTTCATGAAATAATTATGGAAAATATTTGAGAAATATTGGATGATGATTATTTCCTTAATTGACTTGGCCTCAACCAATAGATTGATTAGATTTGATCTAGATCAAAATTGAAAACACAATCATCAAACTCCTTGCTTGAATAGGATTGGGAATTTGTCTAGCAAATTTCCTTATAATCAAAAATATTTTGATTATTACTATATAGTATAACTTCGGTTGAAGAACCGATGATCATCTCAAGTACAAAGTGATTGACTCGGCATTATTTTTTCCCGAGGCGGATATGGTGTCTAGTCGGGGATCGCTGGGGCAGCGGGTTGCAACGTATGCGGTCCGTCCCACTCCCGTCGGTACTGGCCATGACAGCGGGTAGGGAACTAATGATGCATGAGAGATCATGATGTATTTCTCTAATTATTAAAATTCGAATTATTATGTATTTTGAGATAATACCATATATTCAAGTAAAATCAAGTTTGTTGATTGAATTGTATTGAAAATTAATTTAATATGATTAAGTTAATTATATCCAATTAAAAACACTCTATCATGAATAGATGTGTATTTCCCTTGGAAGAATTAATTATGTGAATACGATTCATGATAATTAATTAGAATTTGAATATGATATGGAGGATCACATAAGTGACATCCATGGTCTCCCGTCAAGGCGAAGGGTTCCGTCGCCAGGATTGTATGTAGGAGACGTTTGTCCGAAGTGACAGCTCCTATATGCAAGCGCATCTGGATCGGGCTCTTTGCTTCTCGAAAGAGTAAAGCCGTATGCGTAGTGACCCCAATATCGGATCCTCATATTATTGGGCGATATTGGATTGCGCATAGCGAGTTCTATTCCTGTTGACGGTTGGTTCAATTAATGACGGGTCAACATCACCTTAGGGGTGGTGGGCCCGGGTATTAAAGACCGAATTGGGAGATGCAAGTTGGACTTGCAAGGCGGAATATGTTCCCGCTTCTTTTTATCCGAGTTGCAGATTCTTATATTATTGGGATGTAACAAAGATAAGAAGATCCCAGATCTTGCTGAGATATAATGGTAAGTATATCTCTTACATTGAAAGTGATTAAGGGAATGAACTTTCAGTGTTGACAAGGCAAGACAACTTTGATGTGAAAATTCCTAAATCAAAGTAAAATATGTATTTATATATTTATGCAAATTTCTTATTTCAGATAATCCTTCACTAAACCCACTCAATGTTACACTCAAAAATAACCAGTGGAATATCATGGTTTGGACCCATGATCCAGATATTGTACTTGCAATTGGACACATAATGTATGTGGTTGCAATATGCAAGTTCCTCATAATAATGAGGAATGATAATTAAATAGACAATAGGACTAAAACCCTAGGGTTTGTATGTCTCTATAGTCTTGATGTCTCATCGAATGTACTTTGGAGGTGATATGTCGATGATGATCGTAATTGTCAAATAATCCTTATAAAATTCTAAGAATGTTCTGGCATACATATGTGCTCTCGACATTTAATCATGAAATGATGTGGTTCTCTGCATCATGCAGAATAATGGCTCTATAGGAGATGATGTATTTAAATTTTTTGAGTACCTACTTGAACCTAAGTTTTTAAGAGTTTAAATGGATGTAGATACGATGAATATCATCATTCTACTATCTATACTCTAGTCATTCATGAAGCTTCATAATATTCATATTGTATGAATTAAATGAAGCATGTATAAATGTTGAAATACACTTATATTGATTTTTTTTGATTTCAACATAAGAGATCATTTGTCTTGAGCAATGGTTGCTTATAGATAAAGGGAGCGCAGTGGAAGCATGGGTTGGACCCAAGTAAGAAATATAGTCAAAGAGTTGACTGTAGTTCTGTGACTTCCATATGACATCCAAAGAGTTGGATGAATGCCAGTACTGCAATAAGTTGATGTGTTGATAGTATGACTATCAAATCTATCTAGAATCCTTAGAGAAGGAATCGGATAGTACATCAGAATAATCTACATATAATCATTGAAATTGACTTACTTATTTTATAAGATAAAGTCTAATAATTGTATCTCAATCTTCTAATGACACATGCAATCGGTTGCATCTGTATTAGAATATTAGAAATTTGATCTTAAAGTTTAATGGTCATCCATGTTTGAAGTGATGCAATTGTTGCAACAATTTCCATTGGATCAATAGACTTCATATTTTCAGTGGGAGCCCTTAGTCCTAGAGAATGTCTCTGTGACCTGGATATTAGAATACACTCAGTTTATTTCTAAATGTTGGGAATAAGCATGAATTCTGGAATAGACCTATCATAAAGAGTTATGATGAGGATATTTCAGATAGTAATCTAACATCTAGTGGACTCCACTAAATTAGAAAATTAATGAATGGTTCATTAAGATTTCTAAAAATTAAACCTTTAAAGATCAATAGGAGGATAAAGATCATTTGACAATGAGCTGGCATCGTGTTTTGGACATATGTCTATTGATGAGATCAATGGACAAGTAAGATGAAACTTTAGAATGTCTAAAATTTCAAAACTTGCATACTTATGAATATTGTATTCAAAGTAAAATGTTCAATACACCCTTCTTTGGGAAAAGATGTAAGATGTCAAGGTATTCAGGATCTCATACATATTGATGTATGTGAATCATCTATATCATAGTAAACATTATGGATATGTGATATCTATTGATGATTATTTGTGATATGAGATTTCTTCTCTTCACTTAAAAACCTTTGAAATGTTCAAAGATTTCACAATTTTGGTTTAGAACCAAAGTTTGAAGGAAGATTAAATGAATTTGATCTAATCTAGGTAGTCAGTACCTATTAGATGAATTCATAGAATACCTTATAGAGATATGAATATCATTTCTATCTCACCCCTCCTAATGAACCTTAACTCAATAAAGTTGTAGGGAGATACAATTGATCATGTGTGACATGATTTGATCAATGATTAATCTTAGCATAATTATCTCTTAGTTTCCAAGTATATGTATATGTGGTAGAGACTACATTATATATCCTTAATAAGGTTCCATGCTAGAAAGCTGGAATCTAGAACCAGAGAGTGCTACTTCATTAGGAAAATAAAGGATGGTTTTGTATACCTGCTTTATGACCTTGAGATTCTTAAAGGATCTCATCTCTGAGAATGTGATTCTTAGAGGATGACTCTCTTAAGAATCAAGATGAAAATGAAGTAAAGGAACTCATTTAATCTTGAGATGATAATGAGGCTCCTGAAATCGGAAACTAAATAGACAATTAAAGATGAAACATTAATACCTCTTCAAATAAATTTGAGGAAGGATTCCATCTGACAATGATCGAACTTCATGTGATGAAGCTCCTGAGGATCATGACATGGAAAGATGGATGTTAGCAATAAAAGTCTAATGTAGACTTCATATACAAGTCTTGTACATGGACCCTCGAGGATCCACCTATAAGGGTTAGACCCATTAAGGTGTAAATAGATCTTCAAGAGAAAGAGGGAACCTGATGAGAAGGTAGAGACCTTCAAAGCACGGTTCCTAGCCATAAGCTACACACCGAAGAGAAGACATCGCTTGCGATGAGACTTGCTCTCCAGTGACCTTGCTTTAACCCATCAGAATATTGCTAACTATAGCTACACAACTTGACTATGACATCTTCATGATGTGATTCAAGATTGCATTCCTCTATGAATACCTCTCTGAGGATATTCATAAGAAGTAGCCCCAGGGCTTCATGGTTGAGGAAAGCAAGGTGTGCAAGCTAAAGAACTCCGTCTTTGGACTCAAATAAGCTTCATGTAGTTGGAACATAAGTTTGATGAAATTATAAATGTTATGATTTCAGATAAAATCTTGATGAACCATGTGAAGCTTAGTGGGAGTGCCATTGTGTTCATCGTGCTAAATGTAGATATTATTCTAATCATTTAGAATGATAATAAGTGTTTTATAATTTGGTTGTTCCATACCTTGAGATACGATCTCAAGGATACCTCTTAGATCTTAATTCTGAAGTCGTTCAGAAGCAAAGAGAAGAGGGTATTAGGACTGTCGCATTAGTAGTACACCTTAGACTTATTCCATTTTTCTGGAAAATTCCAAGAAAAGCTTCCTTCCCTTAAGATGTGGTAGTGACTTGTCTAAAGGGATAGCACCTCAAAGAGTTGAGGAAGTGAATGCTAGAACTGCTTGCACTTGTGCATCAGTTACGAGAAGCTGAAGTGTATGCTAGATGTGTACAAAAGCCATATATCTGTCATGCAGTGGGAGTAGTAAACGGTTACTAATCCTACTCTGGAAATAAAACACTTGGTTGCAGTAATAACAATATCTTCAAAGATGATGAAACTTAGAGATAGTGATCTCAAAGTCTTATCTTCAAAAGTTTAAGACCTTGTAGATAGTGATCTATAAGGGTCTTAACTGTAGATACCTTAGGAGATAGAGATCTTCAGGAATGAAGGTATTCTAATAAGGATTATAGGAATACTGGTTATGATAATTAATAAGATGTAGTGTCAAGGACACTATAACCGACAAAATTGAGTATTGGTTGCATAAGATGCAACATTCGCATTGGATGCGAGCACTGTTACTAGGAGATATGCAAGTACCGTAAAAGGACTTGGCGTAGTCTCTTGGGAATAGAGTGACTGATCAGCTTACCTAGCTAATTTCTAAATAGCCTATGATTGTCACATGAGTGTGGATTTAAATGATCAGCCCATTAATGACTCTTTGGACTAGTGGGAGATTGTTGGACATGCAAGCCCACGGCGAGCCATTATGCAATAAATGTTATTGCAGATATCATTCCCTGATCTGAAATGAATAATAAATAATTTGCATAATAGGTCCCTTAGTATAATTAGGGTTATGTACCATGGTCATCTTGATGATCATACAGCTATTGATTCAAATATTGAATCATAGAGGCTGGTGCTTGGATGAACATCTAATGAGTTAGATTGAGGATTCATCAAGCACCATCAAATGATTGTTACGAGATGATCTCCAGCCTGAGTAAGAGATGGCAATCCTTTCTCAGTTAGGCTGATATCTGACCGACGTCTTGATGCAGGTCCTCTGCATATGAATAGAGATTCGGAGGTGTCAGATTAGTTAGGTCAAAGAGTTGACTTAACGAGATCGAGATAACCAAAGTCCTATATCGTATGCTGTCATGATATAGGCACGCATCCTCTGATCGAAGACAGATGTGTTACTATATGTCTGAGTTTGTACATTTGTCAGACTAATAGGTTGATGACCTAATCAAGGTCTATTCACCAGTGCGCTGGTGTGCATATAAGGGCATATGAGTAATACGATCTCACAAAGGGATCATACAGGTTCATTACTGAATTGGAAGATATGAGCTCACTAATGAGATATTGGAAAGATCAAATTCCATACGCACGGTCGTCTCGCTTTGGAAGCTTGACTGAATTTGTAGGTTTGATATATACTTTTGGAAAGTATATGATCAAGACCTAGGTATGATATATGCTTTTGGAAAGTATATGATCGATACCAACTCCCAATTAGCAAAATGAGAAACATATTGATAAAAACCCTGAAGTAGACAGTATAAAGTTGATCTAATACTTCGGGTTTATTCTGAGTCTTCCAGTATGCAGGATGTACAGGTATTGGGAATACCTGAGGGTGATGTGATCATAAATGATTGTATAACCACGACGCTTCCATTCCTAGGGAGTGATGAAACGGGTCTGGATTTTAGTGACTCCTCTCGGTAGAGAAGTAATCTGATCTTGATCAAAAATGTTGGACATTGATCTGAATGTCATTCAGATTCAAAGAGAAGAATAGATTTACAGTCTTGATTTAATTAAGCATCTATGGGAGGCCCGAGATCTGGATTTGAGATGTGATCTCAATATCCAAGTCACTATATGTGGAACAATACAATCACCCTGTCCTTATCTCCAAGTATTCGCGGAGAAAGCGCATTATCCTTGAAAGAGTTCGAGATAATTTCATTGTTGATATATGTATCCAAGCATTGAGTAAATTGGTAATTAAATGTGATTTAATTATCATGATTAATATGAATTTAATTCATATTATAAAGAGAGTTATCTTAGATAATTAAATGTGATTTGATTATCGAAGATATGAATAATATGAATGTGATTCATATTATTTGAAAACAAGAGAATATAGGTCCAAGATGATTAAATGTGATTTATTTATCATGGATATGAATAATGTAAATAGCAATATCCATATTAGTCATATATATTATAAATGTGATTTATAATATATAAGATAGAGCTATTTGTAATTTACATTTGTTAATTAAATGTTAATGTGAATTGGATTCACATTGGACATTGAATTGAAAATGTAATTTACATTTTATTTTGGGTTGTGAATATGATTCACAAATTTTTCAATGGCAAGATTGCAATGTCTACAAAATAATTGTGAATTATTTTTGTAGAATAATTTGCAACAAAAGTTGTTGCATAATCTTGGAGATAACAATATAGAGATGAGAGCCACCTTCCATATATATGGAGTGGACGGCCACCACTCCTATTAGGAATGTGTGGTCGTTCCCTCCTTCCAACATGGAAGGAGGCACTCTCTCTCCTATGATCTCCAAGAGATCTTGATTTAATTTGGTGATTGAATTATATTGATTTATCAATATATATTTAATCTAAATTAAATTAATTGTTGTTGGTTTTACCAACACAAATCTTAGCCATTAAAAGAAACACAATCAATGAGAGTCATTGGATTTGTGTTACCCATGGATTGAGATCCATGGATCCCAAAATATTATAAATAGAAGGGCACCCCTTTGCTCTTCTCTACAGATAAGAGAATATAAGTCTCTCTCTCTCTCTTTCTCTCTACACGCCTACTCTCTCTCTCCCTCTCATGGCCATCCACCATGGATGCCCTAGAGAGGTTCTCCATCGCCGCAGCGTCATCGTTATGTTGCCCGATCATCTGCTCGTGGATCTCCGTCTCCTTCGGTGCGCCTCGCTCGTGAAAAAGACGTCGGATCTCGTGTGTCGAGATCAGGAGATCCACCGCTTGGATCATCAACATGGATTGCGAGAAGCACGCGATTCATCCCCGCGCTCGCAAGTGTCTCCTCCGTCGGATCGGACTTGAGACGGGAGGTCTCTTCGTTTAGAGACTCGATCGCAACCACGCTTCAAGAGGTAATCATATTACTTGTTTGTGGTTTAGACGAAACGATCCGAGAAGTGTTCTTGGATCATGTGGTTTCGTCTCATGAAATTTTTTAAATTCCGCTGCATCGAGCAACTAGTACGACTAGTCGCTCCTCGTCGTATTCAATACGACGCTCACGCTTCCGTGATGCGCTTGAGGATTTATACCATATCCTTCACATTGCTATCTCTAACGCCCGATACCTGATTGTGGCGAAGGTGTTCGCCTTACGGTTCAGTTGGGTTCTTGAGACTCTTATATCACCGCTCCAATCAGCTTTTATACAGGGAAGGCAAATCTCGGACTGTCTTACTCTTGCATCGGAAATCATTGCGGACTGGAGGTGAAGGGACAAGTAAGTTGTTCTATGGAAAGTAGATTTTGCAAAAGCTTATGATAGCCTAGATTGGAAGTTCCTTTGGTCGGTTCTGCGGAGGAGAGGTTTCCCGGAGCTGTGGATATCTTGGATGAGACGTTGTGTGACGACGTCTTCCTTCTCGGTCATGGTGAATGGCCGCCCGGAGGGGGGCTTCTTCCAGCCACGTAGGGGCGTGCGTCAGGGCTGCCCCCTTGCTCCCCTGTTGTTTGTCATCGCTGCGGATGTCCTGGTGCACATTGCTTGCCGTGTTGTTGATTGTGGATTATCGGTCAGTTTTTCCAGGGATGGTTTGGTGATCCCGCTTTTGCAATATGCAGACGATACTATCTTTTTCATCGAGGGGGGCGTTGCGGAGGCCTCCGACATATCCGTGGCCCTGGATCTTTTCAGTGAACTGTCCGGTCTTTTCAAGAATGTCGATAAATTAAAGATCATCCCCTTCGATCTTTCTGCGGAGGAGGCTGACGCTTGTGGACGGGTTTTGGGATCTGATTACAGCTCTCTTCCAATTGATTGTCTAGGGATTCCCTTGGCAGTGGGAAGAACGAGGTTGTGGGACTGGCTCAGGGTCGTTGAAAAGGTGGAGGCGAGGTTGGCGGGGTGAAAGTCGGCCATTCTCTCCAAGGGGGGGCGACTGGTCCTCTTAAAGGCGGTTCTCTCTTCCATCCATGTTTACTTCTTATCTAATCGCCGCCGAAGGGGATCCGTAGCCGCCTTGAGAAGCTAATGTGTAGGTTCTTATGGGGCAAGCATGGGGAGGAGTTGAGGGGGATTCACCTTGTTGAGTGGGAAGAAATTACGCTCCACAAGAACGCGGGGGAGCTGGGGGTCCGGAGGCTAGATCATATGAACGACACTATGCTTCTTAAGTGGGCTTGCAGAATATGAGGCCCAAGAGAGGATTTCTATAGCAACGTTCTGCGCAAAATATACGATGTCGGCGAGGCACCGCCGAACCCTGCTACTCAGGTGGGATCTCCCAAGGGGGGTGGTGGAGGTCTTCTCCAGGCATATCTCTCTGTTTAGGCCAATGCTTGGCAATGGCGAATCCTTCGCATTCTGGACTGATGATTGGACAGGGGGGACACTGTGCACGCAGTTCCCTCGCCTGTTTGCTCTGGCGGCTGATAAGAATGCGCTGGTTGCGTCTTGTTGGTCGGATGGTAACTGATTCCCCGCATTCTCCTCTAATTTCTCGGACCAGAGGCTCGAGGATTTTCTTTCATTGCTGGATTCTATCAAGGAGGTGGGACGTCCTACGGTGGGAAGGGATCATTGGGGATGGCGTTTGGGCCCTTTCTCAGCTAGGAAGGCATTTGGGGCGATTTGCAGGCCTCCCCCAGCATGGTCGGAGGCTCTGATTCGTGATTGCGCCTTTTTTTGGAGTCTCGGGCTCCCTGAACGGATTGGTTTCTTCCTATGGTTATTCCGTAGGCAAAGATTGATGACGCGAGATCGGTGTGCTAGGCTTTTGGGCTCCGTCTCTGATAGATGCCTCATGTGCGACGCGGCAGTTGAGTCCCTTGAGCACCTTTTCTTCAAGTGCCCTAAGGTGACTCCGATCTGGGGTGAGGCAAGGCTGGCTTGGTTATGCACGTCCGACTTGGCTTCCTTCTGCGGCTCGATAATGGCCAACAGGAGCAGAGCTCGGTGGGAGCTCCCCAGTCTCGTGGCAATTCTATGGGCACTATGGCTGGGCAGGAATGTTGTCCTCTTCTCTGGGTAACATTTCTACAAGGAAAATGTGGGGATACATTCTGGGAGATTGGTTGATGAGTGGGTTCTGTAGTTGTTTGCTTCGTTTCCTTTTTCCCTTTGTATTTTCCCGCTATTTTGTTCTTTAAATAAATTTTGGGGCGAACACCAATGAGTGTTTCCCCCTGTTTTTGGGCTTCAAAAAAATGTGAAGACTATTTGGGCAAGCAAGATTCCGACCAGGATAAAGGTCTTCTTATGGTGCTTGCAGAAAGACTCTATGAAAAAGTTAGGAGAGCGAGGATTTTTGAGCTACAGGACTTGACATGTGATAAATGCGGGGAACAGGCGGAGAATTCAAAACATCCCTTCACTTACGCGGCTTCGGCAAAAGTTTGAAGAGAGATAGTGATTCCATGGGTGGAGTTTGATGGCTCGGTGGGATTCTGGGAGCCGGTAAGGAAGGTAGGAAGAAACTCCTCGGACAACGTCGCTAAGCCTTTTGCGGCGCTTTGGGTAATTTGGTTAGCTAAGGAATTATCTCATTTTTAAAAAATCAGAGGTTTTATTCGGAAAATGTAGTGTCTCATTGTAGGACTCTTACGAGCTTTTGGGAGTCCAGGTAATGTATCTTGTAAGTTTCATTTTTTTATTAATATAATATTCTCGTGGTGACTCCTATCTCGGGAGTACACCCTCTTTTCCATAAAAAATTTATGTTGAGAATGTTGTTCATCTTGCTGGGACATCTCTCAACTCATGTAATTCATATTAATTAATATTAATATATGAGGTGGACAGCAACATGGGTGTTCCTCCCTTTTTAGTCTAAAAAAAATAGTTCCTATTATGAATAAGAATTTGTATATGAGTCCTATTTGTAGCATAATGATTATATACTACAACAGAGCTTCACAATAAATTATATGTATTCGAAAACACTATAATAGATACAGACCTTGTTCAAGAGCACTTTCAACTATGTCAGCAACATCATTTCTGAATATCGAATTTTGCCCCATCACGAGGGCCGCATTTGGTGCTTGTGCCAAAGCATTTTCAAGTGCAGTTTTCCACTCTTGCAAGTCTTCTGATGTTTCTGCCTGTTAAATTACAAAATTCAGAAATCTGTATATAATGATATATATGTGGAGTCAGATTAGTGATGAACATAGACCTTCAGGGTAAATGCACGGCCATCACGGCCATCTGGGAAGAGTACTGTCAAAAGCTTCTTGTCTGCTTTGACAACAACACTGAATTGCATGAATAGCAAAAGCTCATTAAAATAACCGAGGCTATGTAATATATTTGTGAAAGTTATGATAACATAGCTATGTTTCTCAAACATCAAGGGCGTAATTATGGTACAGAGAAATACGGCAAATCAAGCGCTTGATTATTACCTTCCAGAATTGTTAAGTTCAATACCACCAAGGGTAGAATTTCCTTCATTTCCTTTCTGAGTCGATGCACTCTGTATAGGGTTAAAACACGTCACAGGAAAAAAAACAGATAGAAGAGGATGATGAACTAAAAATATTCCTGACAAATCTGTCTTTAACTGTCACCAAAACCGGGACTTTGCACATGGTAGGTGTGGTTGGTAATTTAAATATAAGTAATAATTGTTAGTGTTGATATATTTTACCACCCTATGTAGGATTAGAGTTCAACAAATGGTGTGGACAAAATGTCCAGACAATAGAAAGAAAGAAACAAGAAGATTACAGGATCAGTTGTAAAAAGCAAGTTAACGGCCCACTACAAAATCATACAACTGCCTACCAACCAAAATGGGCCTTCTTCGAAATTATGGATTTGTTGCCTTCAAAAATGTCTAATTAGGATTTATATTCCAACTCAGATTTAAGTTAGCAATAATATTAGAATTATTAAGCGTCATTATTTAGGGAGAAAAGAAATAAGACCAAATACTAACAAAATAACAAAAACTTACAGGATCGCTCCTAAAAAAGGTTAGAGAAGTCCTTGTCAAGATGAACCACCGTTTTTTCCATGATGTCCATCCTATTCCTGAATTAACACAGAAAAAAAAAAGAAAATATCCTTGAGCCTTGACGAATGTACCAACAGATGGTCAACTTAGCAAATGACGACAAAAGCGTAAGACAATTAACGTAATTGCAAGTAAACTTTTTGGAACTCATCTTCTAACTGGATTAAGGGATACTAACATTTGTTCATTTTTCATAGAAAACTTGATGTTAGACAGAACTTGACTGCAGACAGCTTACTAAAAGAGCGAAATGATCGAAACAAATCCTTAATTTATAAGCTAAACTACATTGTTGTTTCCTTGTGGTTCGCAACACATAAAGAGATCGCTAAAAACACAACACTTGTTGACGCATATTGAGTAACTGTATCTCTTTGTTATTTTATTTTCTTGTTATTCTCTTTATGTAATTTACCCATAGGCTACTCTCCTATATAAGAGAGCCTAGGGCTATGGAATAGAATCATCTCATTCACGTTTCCCAACATGGTATCAGAGCGACGGTCCTAGATCGGAGTTCTCGAAACCTAACCCTAACCCTAACCCCACCCGCCGGCCTCTCTTCTCTTCTCTCTCTCTCTCGGATCGGCGCCGCCTAGCCGATCGGCGATCGATTGTGCGCATCGCCTCTCGCCTGGGCGCCTGGGCGCATCGCCTCTCGAGCGCCTCTCGCGCCTGTGCGCATCGCCCAGCCTCTGTGTGCATCGCTGCACGCCTCCGCACAGCATCGTGCGCCTGTGCGTGCGTCACCGCACACCTACGCACAGTCCCGTGCATCGACTGCGCGCATAGTCGCGCGCTCCTGTTCGCGCGCATAGCCTGATCGCGTGCATAGCCTCCTGCGCGATTGTGCGCACTGTCACGCGCACAGTTGCGTGCGCTAGTGCTCGCGAGATTCTCCAGTTGAGCACTCCAGTGCGCGCGTGATCCTCCAGGTGCGTGCGTGCTTCTCGCACGTGCGTACGTGCCCTAAGTCCCAAAACCCGAGGGCACAGCTCTTGATCTACATGGGGTTAGTTGCTTGAAGTCTACACACGCAACTAATCCCATCTATGTCATTGTAGACATAGACTATATCCTCTCAGTCGCTCCAGTCTTCCGTCTCCATCATGTCAGAAAGCAAGGCAGATATCCCATCTATGGGCGCATTTCGTGGTCCAACGCCCATTGTCAAGATGGATGGTACGAACTATGAACTGTGGGCAATGCAGTTCATGAGTATGATGAAGTCTACAGGTAAGAAGCACATTCTTACCGAGCCCGAGCCTGCAGAGAAGACTGGAGTTTATGCCTCATGGGAGGCCGATGATGCATATGCCAAGGTATGGCTATCCGGTACATTGGCTATTGAAATCGCCAATGACATCTTACATCAACCCACGGCTAAAGACATGTGGGATATCCTGGCAGCAACGTATTCTCAGGCGAAAAATGAGACGAAGATCCTGCAACTACAACATGACATTTTCACAATAAAGCAGAACGGCCGTCCTTTACATTCCCTCTATACATCATTGAGAGGGATGTTTGAGAAGCTCTACAGCTTCATGCCTCTTACCGCCACGCCAGAACAGCAGAAGACATACAGGAATGCGACGATGGTGGGTGTGTTTCTCGCTGCACTTGATCCAGAATATGAGGCAGCACGTTCACAGATTTTGGCGGACTCGATTATTCCTCCCATGGAGGAGGCTTTTCACAGATTGAGTAGGATCACAGTACCTTCAGCAGCTGCGAGTCAGAATCCCTCAGCCATGGCGGCCAACAGAGGCCGTGGTTCTCATTACCAGGGCCGTGGACGTACTCCCCGTGGAAGGGGTGGCCGCACTAGGCCAACATGCTCATATTGTCACCGAGTCGGACATACTGAAGATACATGCTACTCAAAGCATGGATTTCCTGCATCCGCACGAGCCGCTGAGCAGATAGAGCCTCCGTCTGCTGCTACACTGGATCAACGATTTGATGATCTAGTTGCCCGTCTCAGGGGCATTATTCCACCATCTGGTCCAGCACCGACTACAGAGAACCATACTGATGCTGCTGCTTCTGCCTCGGCCTCTACTAGTACTTCAGGTAGTCCACTTGCACTCCACAGTAGTAGATCTGATACACTGCCATGGATCATGGACTCCGGCGCTACACATCATCTATGTGGCGACCAGAGCCTACTTACAGGATACACTCAGATTCCTCCAGGACGGACAGTAGTTATTGCCAATGGCACGCATTCTCCTATCACGGGTCAGGGGGAGATTAGATTGACGTCTTCTATGCAGCTCAAGAATGTTTTGCATGCACCGCATTTTTCTATGAATCTGTTGTCAATTAGTCAGATTACGAAGGATCTTCATTGTCGAGCTATTTTTGATTCATCTTCATTGATTTTTCAGGACATCCGTACGGGCAACGTGATTGGTCATGGCTATGAGCAAGGAGGCCTTTATCGTCTGAACCAGACCCCGTTTGCCGGAATCACAGCTTCTCCCGCAGAACAAGTATCTCATCTCCTGTGGCATCTGTGTTTTGGTCATTTACCGCTTCAGAAGTTGCGTCTAGTCCTACCTTATAGTCTTTCTCACACACCTATCCAGTGTGAGGCGTGTCAGTTGGGAAAACATCACAGGTCATCTTTTCCCAGTAGTCAAGGTCGGAGTAGTAACTCCAAGTTTGAGTTGTTTCATGTCGACGTCTGGGGTCCGAGTCGTGTTCCCGATCATCAGGGGCACAGGTTTTATATTGTATTTGTGGATGACTTCTCTAGAGCATCATGGGTATTTCTAATGAAAAATAAGTCTGAAGCTGGAAATATTATTATTCACTTTCTAAATGAGATTCAGAATGTTTTTTCCACAACTGTCAAAATTATGAGAAGTGACAATGCCTTAGAGTTGTGCACCAACAATCTAGCCAACTACTACTCCTCTAAAGGAATTGTTCACCAAACATCCTGCGCTCATACGTCTCAACAAAATGGAGTTGCAGAAAGAAAATACCGTCACCTTCTTGATGTCACAAGGTCACTTCTCATTCAGAGTCATGTTCCGTATTCCTACTGGGGTGATGCAGTCCTCACTGCATGTTATCTTATAAATCGTATGCCCTCGTCTGTCTTGAATGAACAGGTTCCTTTTTCACTTATTTATCCTGACAAGGATCTGTTCACTCTTACCCCTCGTGTGTTTGGGTCAGTCGCATTTGTCCATCAGTTGTCGCCTGGTTCTGACAAGCTCTCTCCTAGGGCTGTCAAGTGCGTCTTTGTGGGGTACTCCAGAACTCAAAAGGGGTACAAGTGTTTTGACCCTGTACGTCGGCGGTATATGATCAGTGCAGATGTTACATTCTTTGAATCCATTATGTATTTTTCAGAATCCGGGAACATGCAGCCACCACCTATATCTCCTGATACCATATTCATGGCACCACCGACATCACCACCGTCACCACCACCACCGCCACCACCACCGCCATCAACAGTATCCCCGTTACCATTCCATTACACCCGCAGGCCGCATCCAGCTCATGGTCCTGACCAGTCAACTAGCTCGCCTATGGTATGTAATGAAAATATTAATGTTGATGGATCTGACGACATTTCTCAGCAGGATGCATTACAGGAGCATGGTGATACCACAGAGGATCTGGATGTTCCAATCGCTCTACGCAAGCCGAAGAGAAGCTGTGCCAAATATCCAGTATCAGCAGCTGTGTCTTTTGACAGGCTATCTGGACACTTCAGGACGTTTGCATTGGCACTTTCAGCTACAGACATTCCACGGAACCACCATGAGGCTTTGCAGGATTCTAGATGGCGGCTAGCAATGGAGGAAGAGATGGCGGCACTTCAGTCTAGAGGAACATGGAGCTTGGTTACTATACCTCCAGATGTCAACCCGGTGAGTTGCAAATGGGTGTTTACAGTGAAACACAATGCAGATGGCTCCATTGACAGGTACAAGGCACGCCTAGTTGCAAGGGGATTCACACAGACATATGGGGTAGACTACCTTGACACGTTCTCCCCTGTGGCGCGTCATTCCACTCTACGGATCCTGTTATCAGTTGCAGTTACTAGAGACTGGCCACTCTATCAACTAGATGTGAAGAATGCATTTCTGTATGGAGACCTGCAGGAGGAAGTCTACATGCAACAGCCACCAGGTTTTGCTGTTGAGGGGGAGTGTTCCAAGGTTTGCAGATTACATAAGGCCATCTATGGCCTTAAGCAGAGCCCCAGAGCATGGTTCCAGAAGCTGTCAGATCTCTTTGAGAAACAAGGATATAAACGCTCCAATGCTGATCATTCCTTGTTTGTACAGAAGACGGCGAGAGGTATTATTGTAATCATGGTTTATGTTGACGATATCTTGATTACAGGTGATGATGACCAGGGCATTAAGCAGGCAAAGGAAAGGCTGGGGACCGAGTTTGTCACCAAGGACCTGGGAGACCTTAGATATTTTCTGGGGCTGGAATTTGCCAGAAATTCGTATGGATTAGTCATGTCACAGAGAAAGTATGTTACAGATCTACTGAGTGAGACAGGTATGCTAGGGTGTCGACCTGCTACGACACCAATGGACCCTAGCATGAAGCTGTATGATGATGACACAGAGGAGGTGGACAGGAGAAGATATAGAGAACTGGTAGGCAAACTGTTATATGTCACGATCACTAGGCCAGATATATTATTTGCAGTGAGCCATGTGAGCCAGTTCATGGAGCAGCCACGCCAGGTGCATATGGATGCAATACACATGATACTTAGATATCTCAAATCTGCTCCAGGTAAAGGTCTGCTATTCAAGAAAGGAAAGGGGATTTCTATCTCAGCATGCGCAGATGCAGACTATGCAGGATGTCCTAAGGATAGGAAGTCCACCTCAGGGTATGCTGTCTATGTTGGAGATGCCCTAGTCTCATGGAGGAGCAAGAAACAAACTGTGGTAGCTAGATCCAGTGCTGAATCCGAATATAGGGCTATGGCCCAGGCTACTACAGAGATGATGTGGGTGAAAGCGGTGCTGACAGATTTATGCTTAGATGTACCACTTCCTATGAACTTGGAGTGTGATAATCAGGCTGCTTTGTTCATTGCAAACAATCCTGCATTCCATGAACGGACCAAGCATATTGAGGTGGATTGTCACTTCATACGTGATATGATTCAGAAAGGATTCATTGCCACATCTCATGTTACTTCAGAGAACCAGACTGCAGATATATTCACCAAGGCATTGTTACGAGGTCCATTTCAGAAGTGTGCTTCCAAGCTGAGCATGATTGACATCTATGCTCCATCTTGAGGGGGGAGTGTTGACGCATATTGAGTAACTGTATCTCTTTGTTATTTTATTTTCTTGTTATTCTCTTTATGTAATTTACCCATAGGCTACTCTCCTATATAAGAGAGCCTAGGGCTATGGAATAGAATCATCTCATTCACGTTTCCCAACAACACTCAAACAAAAAATCATTACATAATACTTATCAAGTACAAGATAATCAAACAAGAACCCAAAACACAAGTGATAAAAGGATTTAACCTGAAAATCCGCGTACTCATGGGTAAAAACCACGACTAGAGCATTCCCGATAAGGGCATTCAACCTGGTCAAACTTCCGTCTTCCACTAAACCCGGATTGCTTACGCGAACAATCTAACCGCATTACAATGAGTGAATTCACATGGACAACTCCAACTGTAAGTACAAAAATGCAAATCCTATAACCTCAAATGCAAATGAATATGCAATGAGAAAAGTGGTGAAAGAAAGTTTACAGACTAGGAGTATGTTTATAAGACAAGTGCAAATTCTATAACCTCAAATGCAAATGAATATGCAATGTATCTATCTCTAGTGTAGTGACATTCCACCTCAATGTGTTTGATCCTTACATGGAAGTTGGATTGGTTGGCAAAGAATAGTATAGCATAATTGTCACATAGTAGCTGCATAGAAAGAGGTGCATCCATACCTAGGCTAGTCAGAACAGATCTAACTCTCATCTTCTTAGTGCTTCCTTCACTATGGCTCTATAATTGGATTCAACACTTAACGTAGCAATAACAGTTTGCTTCTTGATTTTTCATAATACAAATGAGCTCTTTGTTGGAGTATTTGGTTGTGCGCCATATGAGTTGTAAGATGGTAAATGGATCTCTCTAGGATCCATTTACCCCATCCATATGTTTAGTCCCACATCTACCAGTGGTGGGACTTGGAGACTCTATGGAGGCTATATAAGGAGCTCCAGACCTCCTGTATCTATTGAGAAAAAGCAATAAAGCATATGGCCCTTTGAGGCCTTCTCCCGTGGTTTCATCCCGCTCCTTAGGGAGTAGGGTTCCACGTAAAATCCAGCTATTCTTCGATCTTTATTCTTTTTCCATGTTTCCCTTCTGCATGTTTATTTTCTAACATGGTATCAGAGCAGGTCGATTCTCGAGGATTTCAAGTTCTTATTTATGTTCAAGATTCTTTTTTTGTTGAAGAATTATTGTTCTTGTCCGAGATCTGTTCGTATCATTCTTGTTCTACGTTAACTCTCTGGCTGGATTCATGTTCTAGGGTTTCATTTTTGAAACCCTACTTTCTTCACGGATGGTCATCAACATCAAGTCCTCATGTCGTGAGATCTCTCCTACCGACCTCATGCATGGAGCTCCAGGAGTATCCCAGGAAAAGTCCTTGACCAAGCCGCGTCGCATCTCCAGATCTCATGCAGGCGGCATGAGACCTTTTCTTCCTTGCAGTCTAGGCCAACCCGTCCGACCACCTCCACGTTTGCGCAGCGCAGCTTCCCTCCGGGCCGCACCCTCTGTACCTTCCTCTTCTTCTCGTGTGAGTCCCAATGTTGTGCATGGCATGCATATCTCATCATCTGGCGACAGCACCCTCCAGGCACGGCAGACTCCCCCATCTCGCGCAACTCTTCCATGCACGCAAGCAGGCTCTGTGCGCGACTCACGATCACGTGCGGGCGGCACGAGATCCCTCCCGTTGCAACCCCATCGTCGTCGTATCACCCAGGTGGAGGCCCTCCACATCTTCCAGCAGCCCCTCACGACGATAGCCGCACGCCATCTTCAGCAATAGGCACGCGCAGGCGATGTCATCTGCGGCTCCAGGTGGAGCCTTCCGCCCTCCCTCGCGGCGAGTCTGGCATACCTCCAGCCCCATCACGGCGCCTCATCCCTCGCGTAAAGTCCAGGTCGCCAAGCCCCCCCCCCCTCGCGTTAGTATCCAGCGAGGTCTTGCACGCATCGCGTCAGCGCACACACGCGAGGAGGATAGGCGCATCCGCTGCCACTCCTTCAATCTCCCCAGCGATGCAGCGTCCTTTTGAAGAGAGGGTTCCCAATGTGGGAACCCTAGTCCAAGTGGGTTGTTTTATTAAAAAAATGGGGTCCCTTGCTTTGGGCCCAATTGTGGGTCAGGTCGTATATGTTTTTAAACAAAGGGAGGGGCAGGCCGTAATATGTAAACAAATGAGTGGAAAAAAAGGGAAGGGAGGAGCGTATGACGTGTAAAAAAAGAAAGAAAAAGACACGTACAACGAAAAGCCGTACGTAAAATGTTTGCAAAAAAAAAGAATGATGAAAAGCCGTAAATGAAAAAAAAGTGAACGGCTTATGAAAAAAAATGTCACGGCTATAAAAAAAATTGGAAATTAGCCGAAGAAAAAAATGTTGCAAGGCAAGCCGTAAAAAATGTTGAAATGGCTTAAAAAATTTGTTTTCAAAAAAAATGGACGGCTCCTAAAAAAATGATGAAGAAATGCCGCAAGAAATTTTTTAGAATGTTCATGTTTTTCCCAATATCTTGTCTTCTCCCAACTTGATCGATGTCTTCATTCCGACGAGTGTGGGAGAAAGGGGAGTATATGTAGAGTCACAGGTCTTGTTCCAGATTCTCCAGATTCAGAGGCCAGTTATTCTCCAGACTCTACGATTTAACAGTTTATCAGACTTGACGACGACGCATGCCATCATTTGTCATGGTCCCCATTATTCTTGTTGTTTCGGCCAGAGTTTTCATGTGAGGCATAGGGACTCCATAGCAGAGGACCATTCCCTATGCCATGATGGCAAGGGTTTTCATGTGGTGTCATAGGGACTCCAAAGTAGAGTACCATTCTCTGTACCAGATGGGAGAGACCCAGTTCTCCGACAAGGAGACTTTTCAGACTCCATTCTTCAGCGACTGTGGACTCCAACAAGGATTGCACTTCCACGGCCTTTTTCAGTTCGACCCTTTTCACAGATGGAGCAGTTGTCCACATGTTGTGGCGGGCTAGAGTACTCCGACGAGGAGACTCATTTCTAATTGCAGTGACTCTGACAGGCGCAGTTCAGAGCACATGCTCTCCGACGAGGAGATTCAGTTGACTCACACTTCAGCTCGTTCGTCCTCCTCACCAGCATGGCATGAGAAGCAACGTCCTCGACAGCAGTAGTTGTACGCATTGAGTTGATATTGTTCGTAGTGTCCTGTAGCGTGAGTTGAGTTTCTTTTTGTTTGTTTGTCCAAGTTGAGCATTGCATGCTCCAGCTTGAGGGGGTGTTGGAGTATTTGGTTGTGCGCCATATGAGTTGTAGGAGGGTAAATGGATCTCTCCAGGATCCATTTACCCCATCCATATGCTTAGTCCCACATCTACAAGTGTTGGGACTTGGAGGCTCCGTAGAGGCTATATAAGGAGCCCCAGACCTCCTGTATCAATTGAGAAAAAGCAATAAAGCATATGACCCTTTGAGGCCTTCTCTCGTGGTTTCATCCGCTCCTTAGGGAGTAGGGTTCCACGTAAAATCTCGTTGTTCTTCAATCTTTATTCTTTTTCCATGTTTCGCTTCCGCATGTTTATTTTCTAACACTCTTAATGAACACTGCAAATCCATAGGTGGACTTCCTGTCTTTTGGACATCATGCATAGTCAGCAAATGCACAGGCCGTAATAGCAAGAGATATCCTTTTGTTGAATAGCAACCTTGTACCTGGAGAAGACTTCAGATATCTTAAGATCCCAGAGACTGCATCCATATGAGCTTGATGTGGTTACTCCATAAACTTGTTGACCTTACTTATTGCAAAGGAGATATATGGCTTAGTGATAGTAATATAGAAAAAGCTTGCCAGCAAGCTCCCTGTATATCCCATCTTGTCTACCTCATTTGTATCATCATCATAGAGCTTCATGCTGGGATCCATGGGAGTAGGGGCAGGTTTGCAATATGTCATCCCAATCTCTAAAAGGAGATTTGTAATGTACTTCCTTTCAATCATCACAATACATCTCTGATTCCTAGCAAATTCAATCCCAAAGAAGTATCGTAGTTTGCCAAGGTCCTTAGTGACAAACTTATGTCCAATGAACTCCTTAACATCACTAATCCCCATGTAAATCATCTCATATAACAATAATGCATCAACATAGACCAGAATGACAATAATACATCGTAATATTATGTGTACAAAGAGGAAGTGATCTACAGTTGATCTCTCGAGACCATGTTGCTTTATCATAATGCGACAACATAGACCATTCTGGAACCATGCTCTGTTACTTTGTTTAGGGCCATAGATAGCCTTATGAACTCTACATATCTTCTAACATTCCCCCTCAGCAGCAAATCCAGGTGATTGTTGCATATAGACTTCCACATGCATATTGTCATACAATAAGGCATTCTTGACATCAAGTTGGGAGAGCGATCAATCTCGTAGTACAGCAATGGTGACGATGATCCAAAGAGTATAATGATGTGCCACATGAGAGAAAGTATCTTGATAATCTGCTCCATATGTCCGAGTGAACCCATGTGCCAAGAGTCTAGCCTTGTAGCGATCAACATTGTCGCATGATCTTTGCTTCACTGAAAAGACCTACTTGCAGCCAACCACAGAAGCCCTTGTAGGGCAGTAACTAAGCACCATGTGCTGCGAGACTAGAGTGCATCCATCTCTTCCTCCATAGCAAGATGCCACTGACTATCCTGCATAGCCTCCTGATAGCATGGGATCGTTACGGGTGACAGCCCCACCACAAACATCCTTAAGCTCTCCAATAGGCACCTCAGTGAAACACGAAATGAGACAGGATACGTAGCTCATGTATGCCTCCTCTTCCTAAGTACAATAGGCTGGTCAAGATCCTCTGAATGATATGCATCATGTACCATAATCTCCTGAGCAGATGTACCTCGCCATGTAAAGTCTCTTGTTGCACCGAAACATCAACAGTGCCATCACTAGAAACCAAACACTCAGGATTTACCTACGGTGTGATGGATGACGCGGAAGGCACGGATGTGGGGAGGTCTAGTAGTCGGCCTGCAAATGTATGCATGAGGCAAAGTTTGAGCTACATGAGGTGTGGTAAGAGCAGAAGGTGAAGGAGGAAGTGGAACGTAAACCTCTTCAGTGGACTCAGAAGAAGTTGTCTGTGGGAGAAAACTACATAATAGACTAAGAAGAGGTCATCCTGTCATCTGTGGAAATAAATATGTGACTTGTTTATTTAGGAGACCATAGGGCTCTTTTACATAGAGAGGAGAAACCCTATAAGGCAAATAATCAAATGGCAAATTACAAAAGAAAAATATATAAATATATAAATGCTAATTACCCTCAACACTACCCTTAAAGATGGAGCATAGATATTAATCATGCTCAGCTTGGAACAACACTTTTCAACAACCCCTTGCTAGGATCTAAGTGAAAATATCCGTCGTATGTTCCCCTGAGCAAATGTTGTAGTAGAGATGAAGCTCTTTTGTATCATGTCTCGCTTGTAATGGCAATCTACCTCCTTGTTAGAAATCGAGAATGCCGAAGCGTAATATCAGAGATAAAGAATAAAAATAGTGAAGAAGGACACCAGGATTTTTACGTGGAACCACACTCCCTAAGAAGCAGGATGGAACCACGGGAGAACTCCTCAAAGAGCCGACGTTGTATTCAACTTTATCATCTGATACAGGTGATGTGGGGCTTCTTATATAGCCCCCCATTGAGTCTCCAAGTCCCACGAATAGTAGATGTGGGACTAAACATAAGTGGGTGTGTTAATTGGACCTTGGACAATTACTACACAATGGATGCACACTCCAACACTCCCCCTCAAGCTGGAGCATGGAATGCTCAGCTTGGACAAATAGAAAGAAATCTCAGACTCACAATACAAGACACTATAGACATCAACTCAACGCATACTCTATTGTCGGCTATTGTCGAGGACATTGCTTCTCATGTCGTGCACAAAAAAGTGGACCTCTCCAGAGCCTCCAAGTCCCACCGCTGGATGATGTGGGACTAAACGCTGGATGGGGTAAATGGATCTTCTCCAGGATCCATTTACCCTGCTACAACTCATGACGCATACAATGAATGCTCCAACAGATATGATACAGTTCTATCGTCTATTTTGGGGTTCTTATCTCTATTATTTCATCATGCATCTTATAGTGTTAAATATTATATGTTGGGAAGAGAACTTTTTTTTGAGAACATATAATAACTTTGATATATATATATAGTTTATACATATTTTCTATATAAACAGAGGCTTACACCCTGACCGCCTTGAGGTTATGCCTCGCCTCGATTCCGAGAAAAATGCCTCATTCGATCTTTCATTTTTTCAAACCTTGCTTCTAAGACAAAAGAAGCACACATGGGAAGGACAAAATAATAGAAAAGTTCTACAACTTTTCAAGAACAAAACTTTTCTACACAAGCACATTCGGGAGGTTCTGTATGCAAACTTAGATATGTAACACTCCCATCACCATTATAAGCACTCTAGAGAACTGTTGGGATAAAATTCATTCATATGCGAAAAGAGATCCCAGGGCTCTCTTATATAGGAGAGGAGCCAAGAATTAATTACATAAGTGATACCCAAAGAAAACATAAATCGTAAATATAGTACGGTGATAGATAAACATCTCAACACTCCCCCTCAAGCTGGAGCATAAATATCAATCATGCTCAGCTTGGAACAGCATCTCTGAAATGAACCTCTGGCCAGTGCCTTTGTGAAGATATCTGCAGTCTGTTCTCCTGTGGAAACATGAGAGGTGGATATAAGGCCTTTCTGGATCATGTCTCTAGTGCAGCGACAATCCACCTCGATATGCTTTGTCCGCTCATGAAAAGCAGGGTTATTAGCTATAAATAGAGCTGCTTGATTATCACATAAAAGCTTCATAAGAAGAGAAACCTCAACAGTAAGGTCGGTCAATACTGATCTGACCCACATCATTTATGTACACACTTGTGCCATAGCCCTGTATTCAGACTCAGCAGTAGATCTGGCCACCACAGTCTGCTTCTTGCTTTTCCATGAAACAAGTGAACAGCCTACAAAGATAGCAAAATCAGAAGTCGACTTTATGTCCCTGGGACAACCAGCATAGTCTGCATCTGCACATCCTGTCACCTCAAGCGATGCATCCCTACTGAACATAAGGCCAGAGCCAGGTGACGTCTTCAAATACCTCAAGATCATGTGAACTGCGTACATATGTACCTTCCTCGGTTGCTCCATGAACTGACTGACTTTGCTAACTACAAAATCAATATCCGTCCTGGTAATAGTGGCGTATAGGAGCTTCCCAACAAGCTCTCTATATCTCCTCCTGTCATATTCTTCGGTGTCCTCATCATACAATCTCATGCTTGCATCCATAGGAGTAGAAGCAGGTTTGCACCTTGTCATGCCTGTCTCAGATAGGAGGTCCATGACAAATTTCCTTTGATTCATCACGAGTCCACGTGGATTTCTGGCGTATTCTAATCCAAGAAAGTAGCGAAGATTTCCAAGGTCCTTAGTTACAAACTACTGACTAAGGAACTCCTTGGCGGTAAGAATACCATGCTCATCATCTAATGTCATGGCAATATCATCCATATAAACAAGAATAGCCACGGTACCTCTAGGTGTCCTCTGTACAAACAATGAGTGGTTCGCAGTAGACCGCACAAACCCTTTTTGCTCTATCAACTCCGATAGCTTTTGATACCAAGCTCTCGGACTCTGCTTCAGGCCATAAATCACCTTGTGAAGGTGGCACACCTTCTGAGACTCCCCCTCAGTAGCAAATCCTGGTGGTTGTTGCATATATATTTCCTCCTGGATATCCCCATAGAGAAAGGCATTCTTGACATCAAGTTGATATAGAGGTCAGTCTCTGGAAACGGCAACAGATAGCAGAATGCGTAGTGTAGAATGTCTTGCTACTGGAGAGAAGGTGTCCTGATAATCCACCCCATAGGTTTGGGTGAACCCTCGAGCCACAAGCCTTGCTTTGAATCAATCGATATTCGATACTGCCATCAGCCCTTTGCTTGACCGTGAATATCCATTTGCAGCTCACAATAGATGCTCCTGGTGGAGGTGAAACAATGCTCTATGTGCCACGTGATCGCAGAGCCGCCATCTCTTCTTCCATAGCAAGGCGACGCCTACTGTCCTGGAGCGCCTCCTGATACGTTCGTGGGATAGTAACAGCAGAAAGTCCCACTATAAACTTCTTGTAGTCCTCTGACAAATGATCCAAGGAAACATGTGCAGCCATTAGGTAAGTAGCACATTGGCGACGAGGTTTCCTTGGAGCAATCGATCTCCAAGTCATCAGCCTCACCATCCTCTAGAATTGACTCTTCCTGTTCATCAATAAAATCTCCAGTGCCATCAGTAGAAATAATATGTTCCTGACATACCTGAGGAATGGTGGATGATGTGGTAGGCGCATGAGCAGAGGGGCGAGTAGAAGACCTGCGAGTATAAACATGGGGTAAGAATCTAGACTCTTTGTGAGGAGGAGGAGGTAGAGGAGGCGGTGGCGGTGGTGGTGGTGGTATAGGTGGTGAAGACCTCGGGACATCACAAGGAGCAGATGGAGGTTGAGGAACCACAACATCTTCTCTGGATCCAGTAGTAGACAGCATGTCACCTGTAGGAGAGAAATACATAATAGATTCGAAAAAAGTAACATCAGCACTGACATAGTATTTTCTCCCAACAGGATCAAAACATCTATACCCTTTTTGGGTACGAGAATAACCAACAAAAACACATTTGACAGCTCTAGGTGAGAGCTTGTCACGATCAGGAGTAAAGTCATGGACAAAGACTACCGATCCAAAAACACGAGGTGTAAGTGTGATGAGTTCCTTTTCGGAAAACGCAATCGAGAAGGGACTCTTCTCTCCAAGAATAGTGGATGGCATGCGATTTACCAAATAACAGGCGGTTAGGACGGCATCCCCCCAGAAAGAATGAGGTGTACCACTGTGAATCAACAAGGTCCTCGTGATGTCTAAGAGGTGACGATGTTTGCGTTCTGCAACCCCATTTTGTTGTGATGTATAAGTGCAAGAAGTTTGATGAACTATACCCATAGACTGGACAAATTCTGCCAAATGAAGAGTAGAAAATTCCAAAGCATTGTCGGTGCGAATGTATTTAACTTTAGCAGAAAAAATGTCGTTGATCTCAATAAGAAAAGTCTTAATATAGAACCTGCTTCAGATTTATGTTTAAGCAAGAAAACCCAATAAAGTCTAGAATAATCATCAACAACAACCATATAAAATCTATGCCCCTGATGATCAGGAACACAACTTGGACCCCAAATTTCAAAATGAAACAACTCAAAGGACCGACTACTACTACGACTTGGACGACTAGGAAAGGAGGAGCGATGGTATTTCCCAAGCTGACAAGCTTCACAGTCCATAGTAGTATAAGTAGATAGTTGCGGGAGAACACGTATCATCTTTTGGAGAGGAAGGTGGCCAAAGCGAAGATGCCACAGAAAAGACGAAGCAGATCCAGAGGGAATAGAGGCCACCCCAGCACATGATTGAACAGCAAGTTTGTATAATCCTCTATGCTCACGGCCATGAATAATCATCCTCCGGTTAGTATGTCCTGAAACATAAGAGAGGATGGGTCAAAAATAGCACGGCAGTGTAAATCTTTTGTAATCTAACTAATAGACAAGATTCATTTGAAAGTCTGGAGCATGTAAAACATTCTGAAGGCGTATAGAAGGGGCTAAAACAATCTCCCCCTGACCAACAATGGGTTGCCGAACTCCATTGGCTATGATGACGGAACGCCCTGGAGGAATAGTCTTGTATGAAGAAAACTGTGTCCGATATCCACACATGTGATGAGATGCTCCAGAGTCCATAATCCAATCTGTCACATCGGAACTGTTGCTACTGGTACCGGTAAGAACATATGAAATACCTGACGAACTGTAGTACTCTAGCGATGGCGCTGCATCTGATGGTCCTGCAGTCTGAGTCACAGGAGCGGTCATCATTTCTCGAAGTCTCAAGACAAGATCATCAAAACGTGCATCAGTAGTGGGTGCAGGTGAAGAGTCAGTCTGCTCAGCAACACGTGCAGATGCCGGAAAGCTATGCTTGTGAAAGCATGTCTCCTTTGAGTGGCCAGGATGACGACAATAAAAACGGACCACGCTGACGACCTCCACCTCTACCACGAGGTCCACGGCCACAGAACTGGGACGTACTGCCTCGTCCACGAGAAGCAACCATAGCCGAGGAAGTCGAATGTGGCGTGGATGTAGGTGTGGTAGTAATCCTGATCAGTCGTTTGTATACCTCCTCCATTGGTGGTATGGTCTCGCTAGTAAGTAGTTGAATACGAGCGACATCGTACTCCGAGTCAAGAGAGAACAGAAAAACTCCAGTCATAGTGGCATTCCAATACGCATGTTGTTGTTCCACATTGGTAGTGATAGGCATGAAGCTGTGGAGTCGCTCAAACATACCTTTCAGATGTGAAAAATGTGCATGTAGAGGTCGATCATTTTGCTTGGTCGAGAAAATGTCGAACTGAAGTTGGAGTATCTTGCTTTCATTTTTCGCTTGTCCATAGGTAGCGGCCAATATGTCCCACATGGCCTTTGCAGTTGGCTGATTGACAATATCATTAGCAATCTCTGTGCTAAGTGTCATAGAGAGCCATATACGAGCATACGCATCATCTTGTTTCCATGATGCGTTGCCCATGTCTTGTCCGCTGGCTCTGAATCAGTCAGAATATGCTCCTTGTTGTGGCATTGCATCAGGGTACGAAACTGCATGGACCATAACTCGTAGTTGGTCCCGTCCATCTTTACGGTAGGTGTCGGTCCTTTTAAGGCACCGAAAGAGGAGAATACGTCACCCTTGACTTCTGACATTCTTTAATAGGCCAAAATGTGGAACAAGAGGGGAATATCTCTGCAAAAACTTGTCTACAGCATCAAATGAGGGATGATGTGTATCTGTAGACTTATACACTCATCCCTAATGCTGTGTTTGTGGTCGAGGGCCGCAAATGAAGGGAGAAATCAGACTATTTCACCCCATACAGATCTGTCCAGACCTCGCCTGACGTGAACAGGGGGTCCGCGGCGAGGCCTTGCAAATCAGGTCACAGTCCTACAGCTGCCTCAGCGCCGCAAAGGAGGCGACAGCAGCCGCTGGGGGGGTCGTCGAAGCCTTGTTGGGCCGCTGCGAGGCGGCAGCAGCCACTGGGGGGAAGGGGCGGCGGCGCTGGGAGTGGGCTGCAGCGGCGCTGGAAGGGCGTGGAGGCGCGGAGGGGCGTGGAGGCGCGAAGGAACGCGGGGAGGCGCGCGCGCGGTGGCACGAAGGCGCACGAAGGGGGGGGCGGGGGGCGACTAGGGTTAGGGTTTTGGTTCAAGAACTCCGGTCTAGGACCGTTGCTCTGACACCATGTTGGGATAAAATTCATTCATATGCGAAAAGAGATTCCACGGCTCTCTTATATAGGAGAGGAGCCAAGGTTTAATTACATAAGTGATACCCAAAGAAAACATAAACCGTAAATATAGTACGGAGATAGATAAACATCTCAACAAGAACTTAAAATCTGATTTAGATAATCAAATCCATACTGGACAATCCCAAAACACGAGGTCTCAAATTAAGATTTTGCAATCGTTCATACAAAGAAAAGTAGGTGCCACGTGCATAGACGAGGACAAAGGACCTCAAATCACCCATTGTTTCATCGAACAGGTCTCCGGAGAAGGTTGCCAGAGCTCTGTCGAGCTTGGGCACCACCCACCAGAGGGCACTACAATAGCTGGTGCGGCTCCTCAGGGTGACCAACCGACGTCCGATGGCTTGCTAGAGGTGCGACCCGAGTTCAAGTCTGGAATCCCTCCTAGTTTCTTCGTTGTTAGCAGCAAGTATGGTTGCCATAAGAGATTTTCCCTCCAACTGCGAAAGACATGTATGATGGGGCCAGGGTTTTCAAGAGGGACCCAGAGTTTTAGTCTAAAATCGTAGCTCCGTTACTATGCAAAAATGTGGATAAATAGATTGTCTATTACGAAGCTATTATATAGAAGGAAAACCCTAGAGACGAAATGGAATTGCTGTGTTTGCCAATAGAAATGCCCTATTAAGCTTACATAGAAAAAGAAAGAAATGCCATAATACGCTAATACTATAACATGTGGCATGACCCTTGCTAAAATAAAAAAGGAAAAGAAAATAAACCATCAAAGAGGATATGCCAACCAATTGATCTTGACAAACATTTTATTAATGTGTGATATACTAGTAAACTTTGACTTCTAGATTCCAATCGATCAGCATTGATAAATCATGATGTCTTTGGTGTTTTATGCAGCTATTGGGTAGGGCACCTGCCTATCTTGATCAATGTAGCTCTCGGTCCCAGTGTCCATACCCATGTACCACACTTTAGAGACAACTATCTCGTGATCTCTACATGATGAATATAACACAAGAACATATCATCAATAAAGGGTCATTCCCCTATCATTAGAATACAAGATAAGAACATCATGTATAGACATTCAGTGCAAGCATCATTTTGCAATCCCCAATCTAACCATGTCTATAATTCGTCTAATTGAGCAGCTAAGACAGCCAAAGGAAAGTTGTGGACACTACAAACTTGGGTTTCGTGCATGTAAAATAAAACATATCCTCCAGATTGCTAAGAAATAGATATCTCTTGACTAAAACTTCTTGCTTTAGAACTACCTTCACCTGTACACAGAAGAACTATTTTGCACCAGGCCACACACAGGCCTCAAATAGGACTGTTGGAAACATCATAAACGTTTTTGTACAAAAAAATATCAGTCTGATGTTCTGACACTTTAAATCATATTCAGCAACTGAGAATAATAATGAAGATCCCAGAGATGCAAAACCTGTATCATCTAGATGTAAAAAAAAGTTCAAGCCCAACCTTTGGATGATATAAAAAGTGGACCACTCTTGAAAACCTGCAAGTTCAACAAGTTTAGAACCTGATGATAAACTGAAGGCAAAGATAATGGGATTACACATATGAAAAGAATAATGAGAAGGTGCAATTGATGCCAAAAGGATTGTTGAAAATATTGATATTTCTGTCTTGACAACTCTCACAGACACATGCACTACTTGAATTTCATCTGAGATGTCAGGCAATTGTTATCGAATGCTCGTTTTGTAACCAGTCAAAACAAATTTCTAGGATAGTGAAAAAGAAACAGCAATCAAGTAATGTATGTCACTAATCATTACAGTTTAAAAAAAACAAATTGATAATGCAGCTCAAAGAAGCAGACAATGTGTACTCTCACCGGTAAAAAATTTGCATGAAAGCGTCGCTTCATTAACAACATATAGCCTCAGAAGTACCACATTTTATCAGAATTTGTTTGGAATTGAGATGAGAAAGAAATATTCAATAACCATAGTCGTTTCTGAAATAGTCAAGGAATAAGGCCACTTAACATCGGAAATGACACTGTTTTGCTAAGGTTTTGTCTATCGAGTTATCCATTTTATCATTAAAATATACAAAATTCCAGTGTAGGCTCAGGTCCCTTACATTCACCTGCATCATCTCCTTAGCCACGGCATATTTTTTTCAATAATCGTGGCTAACCACTAGTGTGCTTCAATCTAGGTCCTCTGCAAAAGCTAAAGCTTGGTCTCCAATAAAGGCGGCATCTTAGGGTAAAGCTCCATTGTACAAAGTGCCGGTCCTCATCATCCCCTCCCTTTAAATGGTTACAAAATTCCTCACCGTAAAAATAAACTTACGTTGAGATATTACTTATCTTTCATATTGTTTATGTATTCTCTTTTCTTTTGTCTTCTTCCTGTAATGTGCCCAACCAGTTTCTCTCCTATATAAGAGAACCCTAGGGCCTCTCAGTAATGCAATTCATTCTTTCATCTCCACATAGTATCAGAGCGACAGTCCTAGACCGGTGCCCTAACTTAATCCCTGCCCCCGTCGCCAGCCCAACTCGCGTCGCCGCCTCACGCCAGACCCCTTTGAACGGTGCCGCCAGCCTCTAGGTCGGCTCCATGCCTCATTGGGCCCCCTTCTATGCCACCAAGGGGCTGAGGTACCCCCTCCCGCCGCCTCTAGGGCAACAGCCAGCCACCATCAGCAATCACTTAAGCCTCCAGGCCGCTGCTAGGCCCCTCGAGGCACATCTCCAGAGCCGCAGGCCCCTCCAGGCCCATCTTCAGCACCGCAGGCCGCTGCTAGGGTCCTCCTCCATCCGCTAGGCCCCTTTTCCAGGCCTCCACAGCCGTCACAAGCCTGTTGCAGCATCCCATCTCGCACCACCAGGCTATCCTGCGCTCCTGTGCACTGCCCAGCAGTCCGATCTGATCCGAAAACGGTCTGATTTTGACCGGAAAATGTGATTTCAGATCTATAAATCACATTTTCCAGCCCTATCACATCAAAGATTGACGAGGATGGTTGTATGAGCCTACATGTACAACCAATCCTCCATATGATAGTGTAGACTCGCTCAGATCGGTCTGCTTCCCAGTCGAGTTCTGTATTCGGTCGTTCTTCCATCATGTCAGAGAACAAGTGTGATATATTTTTTTCGCCTGATGCCTTCAAGGGCTCGACTCTCATCGTAAAGATGAATGGGACCAACTATGAGTTGTGGTCCATGCATTTTCTCACCCTCATGCAGTGCAATAACAAGCACATATTGACAGATCCAAAGCCGACGGATAAGACCGGGGCCAATGCTTCTTGGTAGCAAGATGGCGTGTATGCACGTATTTGGCTTTTCGGGACCCTCACCACGGAGATATATAATGATATCGTGAATCAGCCCATCGCCAAGGTGATATGGGACATTTTGGCATCCACGACTCCAGTTCGATATCTACAGAGCCAAACAGAATGGTTGTCCTCTACACTTGTTCTACTCCTCGCTCAGTGGCATGCTCGAGAAGCTTCATACCTTCATGCCTATTACGACATCTACGGAGCAGCATACGGCATACAAGAACTCCACAATGGTTGGTGTTTTCTTAGTTGCACTAAACCCAGAGTATGATGTTGCACGTGCAGAGCTTCTCACTGGAGCTACCATACCTCCCATGGAGGAGGTCCATAGTCGTCCCAGTAGGCTTCTCATGCCTCCTATTACCACTCACCAGCCCTCTTCAGTGATGGCCGTTTTGTTAGAAAATGAGGAATGCGGAAGCGGAATAAATAAACAGGGCAAGAACAACAGAAAGATAAACATGAACGCATAGATTTTTACGTGGAACTCTACTCTGTAAGGAGCGAGATGAAACCACGGGAGAACGTCTAAAAGGGCTTGTATTGCATTCAACTTTCTCATCTGATACAGGAGGTTTGGGGCTTCTTATATAGCCTCTACAGACCCTACAAGTTCCATCATTGGTAGATGTGGGACTAAACACTAGATGTGGTGATTGGGTCCTGAAAGGATCCAATTACCCATCTATATATGAGTGACGCATATACTCCAACACTCCCCCTCAAGCTGGAGGATGCAATGCTCGGCTTGGACATACACAACAACAACAACAAAGCCTCGGCTTGGACATACGGGAAAAAAATCTCAAACTCACACTACAAGACACTGCGGACAATATCAACTCAATGCATACACATTGTTGGTAATTGTCGAGGAAGTTGCCAAAGTTTGGATGTCAGGCACACTGTCGATGGAGATTGCCAATGATGTCCTCCATCATCCCAGTGCCAAGGCAATGTGGGATATTCTGGCCGCTACATATTCCCAAGTGTGGAACGAGACCAAGATGTTACAGCTCCAACATGATATATTCACGATGAAGCAGAATGGTCGGCCACTTCACTCCTTGTACACATCCCTGAGAGGGATGTTCGAGAAACTATGCAGTACCATACCACTCACGACGACTCCAGAGCAGCAGAAGACATTTCGGAATGCTACCATGGTGGGTGTACTTCTTGTAGCTCTCGATCCTGAGTACAAGGCAGCCCGCTCTCAGATATTGGCCGATGCAGTCATTCCTCCAATGGAGGACGTTTACCGGAAGCTCAGTCGCATATCAGTTTCTCCCAGCACATCTACTCCACCCCCATCGGCGATGGCAGTATCGCGTGGGAGAGGTGGTCAGTCTTCTGGTCGTGGACGTGGACCCCGTGGACGGGGAGGTCGCTTTCGTCAGCCATGTTCGTTCTGCCATCGCACAGGTCACTCCAAGGATACATGTTACTCTAAGCATGGATTTCCAGCGTCAGCGCGTGTAGCCGAGCATGTACTGCCCCAGTCAGCATCCACTGCAGATAACCGATTCGAAGAGCTTGTGGTGCGCCTACGTGATATCATGCCACAATCATCTAATGATTCTCCAGGTGGAACTTCAGATGTTGCTGCAGCAGCTTCTGCCAGTTCGTCTGCTGCTTTTAGTACCTCAGGTAGTGCTACTGCCTTTACATCTTGTCATGATATATCTGATTGGATTATAGATTCTGGCGCCACCCATCATCTCTGCCGCGATAGAGAGAGACTTGAGTCCTACAGGGGCATTCCACATGGCCGCTCAGTGTTGATAGCAGATGATATCATTCCCCCCTTGTTGGACAGGGGGAGGTTTCCTTATCACCTTCTATGCATCTACATAATGTTCTACATGCTCCTGAGTTCTCCATGAATTTGTTATCTATTAGTCAGATTACGAAGGATTTGCACAGTCGTGTTATATTTGACCCCTCATCTCTTATTTTTCAGGGCATACTAATGGGCAGGGTGATTGGCTGTGGCTCTGAGCAGAATGGTCTCTATCGGCTGGTCCGGAACTCTTATGTTGGTGCCTCTTCTCATTCCGTCGGACCAGTATCTCCGTACATCTGGCATCTTCGCTTTGGTCATCTCCCGCTCCAGAAAATGCGACATCTCTTGCCTCAGATATCTCCCAGTTCATCATTTCGCTGTGAAGCATGTCAGTTGGGAAAGCATCATCGGTCTAGCTTTCCTAGTCGTTAGAGTCGGAGCAGTAGCTCCCCGTTTGAGTTATTTCGCATTGATATTTGAGGTCCGAGTCGTGTACCTGATCATCAGGGACACAGGTTTTATCTAGTTGTAGTGGATGACTTTTCTCGTGTATCTTGGGTCTTTCTTTTAAAGAATAAATCTGAAGCATGGGATGTTATTAAAATTTTGATTAATGAAGTGCAGAATATTTTTCCTTCTACTGTCAAATATGTTCGTACAGATAATGCATTGGAGTTCTGCACACGGTCTCTCTCTCAGTTTCTCTCGTCTAAGGGTATTATTCACCAAACTACCTGTGCTTACACATCCCAGCAGAATGGCGTGGCAGAAAGAAAGCATCGTCACCTTCTTGACGTCACTCGAACCCTTCTTATTCAGAGTTGTGCTCCTATCACTTTCTGGGGGGATGCTGTTCTTACAGCCTGTTACTTGGTCAATCATATGCCATCATCAGTCCTTGGTGAGAAAATTCCTCTTTCTATCATTTTTCCTGATAAGGAATTATTCTCACTTATTCCTCGTGTCTTTAGTACTGTTGCATTTGTTTATCTCCTGTCCCCTGGACTTGACAAACTCTCTCCTAGAGCTGTCAAGTGTGTCTTTGTAGGTTACTCTCGGACTTAATAGGGTTATCGTTGTTATGACCCCATAAACAAGAAATATTTTGTCAGTGCTGACGTCACATTTTTTGAGTCTGTTGTGTACTTTTCCCATGCAGGTGACAGGTTGGTCTCGTCCACTACCAATGATGATGTCTATGTTCCTCCTCCTCCTAGTTTGAGTTCACCTGAGTCCACTCCAGCTCCAGTTGCTACGCCACCACCACCACCGCCGCCGCCACCTCCACCACCGCCACTTCCACAACCTACTATTCCACCTTTACCAAAATTCTATACGCGTCGGTCAGGTCCTGCTCAGGCTACACGTCAAGCATCCATCACGCCTCAGGTATGTTCAGATGGCATTACTACTGACGGGTCAGATATGGTACATGTGCAGGATTCTTCATTGCAGGAGGAAACTACACCATCCAGTACAGTGGACGATGATCTTGATATTCCCATTGTTATTCGGAAGCAGAAAAGGACTTGTGCGTCTTATCCTTTTGCTTCCCAAGTGTCCTTTCATCGTCTCACAAGAGACTTTCAGAGATTTGTTGCGGCTTTGTCTTCCGTGGACATACCACGGACCTACAAAGAAGTTATGAAGATTGATTGCTGGCGACTAGCTATGAAAGACGAGATGCGTGCCTTATAGTCTCGTGGCACATGGATCTTGGTTCATGCTCCCCCTGACGCATCCATTGTTAGCTGCAAGTGGGTATTCACAGTTAAATACCATGCCGATGGCAATCTTGATCGATACAAGGCACGGTTGGTCGCGAGAAGTTTCACACAAACCTATGGCGTGGACTATATGGATACATTTTCTCCAGTCGCCCGCCACTCTACTCTTCGCATTCTTTTATCAGTTGTTGTAGTACGTGACTGGACTATATCTCAACTTGATGTCAAGAATGCCTTCTTGTATGGAGATTTGCAGGAGGAAGTCTACATGCAGCAGCCACCAGGGTTCACTGCTGAGGGGGAGAAGCATATGGTGTGTAGACTTCACAAGGCAATTTATGGCCTTAAACAGAGCCCAAGGACGAGGTTCCAGAAGCTTCCCCATCTGATTGAACAACAGGGGTTCAAAAGATCAAATTCGGATCAACTCATTGTTCATTCAGAAGTCTGCTACAGGTATGGTGGTCATCATGGTCTATGTCGATGATATTCTGGTTACAAGAGATGATGTTCAGGGAATAGAGAGGGCAAAAGCATTCCTGGGCCGTCAGTTCGTCACGAAGGATCTTGGAACCCTAAGATATTTTCTGGGGTTGGAATTTGCCAGGAATGCACAGGGTCTGGTGATGACCCAAAGGAAGTACATTACAGATTTTTTAGTTGAAACAGGCATGGTTGGATGCAGACCATCGAGTACTCCTATGGATCCAAGCATGAAGTCGTATGATGATTGTTAGAAAATCGAAAGCGGAAGCATAACATGGAAAAGGATAATAAAATAAAGAACACGAAGAACAAGCGGGATTTTTAACGTGGAACCCTACTCCGTGAGGAGCGGGATGAAACCACGGGAGAAGCCCTCAAAGGGGCGTAATATGCATTGCACTTTCTCAATGAGTACAGGAGGTCTGGGGCTCCTTATATAGCCTCTCCAGAGCCTCCAAGTCCCACCGTTGGACGATGTGGGACTAAACACTAGATGGGGTAAATGGATCTTCTCCAGGATCCATTTACCCTGCTACAACTCAATAGGCGCATATAACTTATGCTCCAACACTCCCCCTCAAGCTGGAGCATGCAATGCTCAGCTTGGACAAACAGAAATAAACTCGACTCAACGCTACAGGACACTACGGACAATATCAACCCAATGCACACATTGCTGCAGTCGAGGACGTTGCTTCTCATGCCGTGCAGGTGAGGAGGACGAGCGGGCTGGAGTGTGAGTCTGCTGAATCTCCTCGTCGGAGAGCATGTGCTCTGAACTGCGCCTGTCAGAGTCACTGCAACTGAAATGAGCCTCCTCGTCGGAGTACTCTGGCCCGCCACAACATGTGGACAACTGCTCCATCTCTGAAAAGGGCCGAACTGAACAAGAGTCGTGGCTGTGCAATCCTCGCCAGAGTCCACGGTCGCTGGAGAATGGAGTCTGAAAAGTCTCCTCGTCGGAGAACTAGGTCTCTCCCATCTGGCTCAGAGAATGGTGCACTGCTTTGGTGTACCTATGATACCACATGAAAACTCTGGCCTGACAACAAGAAGAATGATGGGGACCTCTGACAATGATGGCAACATATGCTCATCTGATATGACCGCACACTCGTGCGTGTCTGAAACTGGAGACTCGGAACATCAATTGTCGAGTCTGAAACCGAACTGTAGAGTCTGATCATCTGGCTGGTCTGGAGACTGATATCTGAATCTGGATCTGGAATACAAGACCTGTGACTCTACATATATACTCCCCCTTTCTCCCATACTTGTCGGAAAATGAACATCGACAAAGTTGGGAGAAGACAAGATAGAAGGGGAAAACAAAACATACTTGCGGCTTTTCATTTTTTTAAAAAATAAAACCATCACTTTTTTTAAAGCCGTTGCAATTTTTTTACGGCTTTCTCAAAACACCTTTTTTTACCTTGCGTACGGCTCTTTCTTGTATGCGCCTTTTTTTTCCAAGAATTCATTCATTTTTTTTCGAAAACTTTGCGTACGGTTTTTTTTGTACGCGCCTTTTTTTTTAATTTCTTTAGGCCAAAAAATCGAACTGGGCCCAAAACTTCACGGCCTCTCTTTCCTTTCTCTCTATTTTTTTTAACCACGGTCTCAGCCCAACATAAACACCCCTCCTTCCTTTTTTATCGGGCCTAAAATAAACCCCCCCACTCAATCAGATTATTTTAATACAGTCGCCCAGGGGCCCAAAAATAAGGCCCGCCGCTCCTCTACATAGGGTTCCCGCAAACCCTAAGTAAATAGTGTTGCGCCGCTTGCTGGGTTGCGGCTAGAAGAGAATAGGTCTAGCACCGCGCGCATGGATGCGCGCTTGAAGGGAGGAGGCGTTCCTGGATGCGCGTCACCTGGATGCACGCCTGAAGGGAGGAGGCGAGGAGGTGCAGGCATCGCCGCCCTTGAGATCTTGCGCCTGCGCGATATGAGGCTGGAGGAGGGATGCCGCCAGGGGGTTTGCGGGCGTCGTTGACTGCACGTATGATCACGCGATGCAGGGTTGTGAGCTCCTGCGCGAGGAGGAGGATCGCCAGGGGGGAGAAGTTCTGGTGCGGTGTGAGATGGGGCTCGCCTTAGGAAACGACGCCGCCTTGCAGCGCCTGGAGAATCCTTCTGAATAGGGTTTGTTGCCCTGTCGAGGAGGTGCGTGGATGTCACGCCTGCGCCTAGCGATCGGGGGCACGCTTGGAGGACTGAAGCGAGGGCCGCAGACACGGAGGAGCGGGAACGTCTGGAGGGGCGATGGGGTTGTGCAAGGGGACGATCTGCGGCTGCTGCGGCCGCCTGGGACGATCTGCGGCGTTCTGGGGAGCACAAAAAGCTCGCGTGCATTGGAGGAGAAGTTGTATGCCGCCATTACCTGGAACTGGAATCCCTGGATTAGGGCCTTTCGATGGAGCTCTTAATGCGGGATTAGGGTTTCAAAGAAGAAACCCTAAAACACTCGAACTTGAACCATGATCTTGTTGCAGGACATGGAATATACTACAGAAATTAGGGTTCTAAAGACCCAAAGGAAAAAAAATTGCCGAACATGAACTCCGAACAAATCTCGAATAAAAATCAATAACCAAAACTCCTCGAGGATCGACCCGCTCTGATACCATGTTAGAAAATCGAAAGCGGAAGCATAACATGGAAAAGGATAATAAAATAAAGAACACGAAGAACAAGCGGGATTTTTTATGTGGAACCCTACTCCGTGAGGAGCGGGATGAAACCACGGGAGAAGCCCTCAAAGGGGTGTAATATGCATTGCACTTTCTCAATGAGTACAGGAGGTCTGGGGCTCCTTATATAGCCTCTCCAGAGCCTCCAAGTCCCACCGTTGGACGATGTGGGACTAAACACTAGATGGGGTAAATGGATCTTCTCCAGGATCCATTTACCCTGCTACAACTCAATAGGCGCATATAATTTATGCTCCAACAATGATGACAATGCAGAAGTAGACAAGAGGAGATATAGAGAGATGGTGGGTAAGCTCCTTTATATTACCATAACTCGACCCGATATTGCCTTTGCAGTAAGCCGGGTGAGTCAATTTAATGAGCAGCCAAGACAAGTTCATATGGATGCCATATATATGATACTGAGGTATCTAAAGTCTTCTCCAGGCTCAGGGTTGCTATTTCGAAAGGGCACAGATTTATATGTGCAGATGCATTCGTCCTCCTCACCTGCACGACATGAGAAGCTCGTCTTCGACAACAACAGTTGTGCGCGTTGGGTTATTGTCCGTAGTGTCCTGTAGCATGGGTTGAGTCTCTTTCGTTTGTCCAAGCTGAGCAGGATCCATTTACCCCATCCTCATATTTAGTCCCACATCTACTAGTGGTGGGACTTGGAGGCTCTGTGGAGGCTATATATAGAGCCCCAGACCTCCTGTATCCATTGAGAAAGTGCAATGCAACCTGACCCTTTGAGGCCTTCTCCCGTGGTTTCATCCTTCTTCTCACGGAGTAGGGTTCCACGTAAAATCTCGTGTTCAATTCATATTTTTCTATCTTTATTTTTGATTCCGCTTCCGCTTTCTATTTTCTAACAGGTCGTGGAAGAGAAGTCGGCTGAATCGTCGCCTCGATCTGCTACTGTGAGCTCGATGCAGAGAGGCTCACTGAAATCGAAGGAGCTCGCAGCGTTGGAGGTGGAATCTCTCCCCCAACGAATCACGCCTGAGCTGAAGATGCAACCGTCGTCGCCTACAAAAAAAGGGCCTTCGCTGTCATCGGATGTCCTTTCGAAGCTGGCGACGTATCTCTCAAGGGTGGCGGATGGAGAAGAACGGAGATGGCAAGAGGTGTTTTGTTGCTTGATCGATTAGGTTTGCATGGCTTGCGGATGCAGCTATGGTGGAGAGAACGAAGGAGGAGGGACTTGCGGAGGGGGTTAGAAGCTCGTCTGTCGCAGTGGTGGAGCAAGGAGAACGGGGAGAAGGTTGGATAGACAGAGAAGGCGACTGAGAAACTCGGTGGAGGAGATGAAGTTTCGATCGTTCGATTGGCCGAGATCGAATGGTTGGGAGAGCGCCACGTGGCGAGTCGAATTAAATCAAAATAAAAGAAAAGGTAAAGAAAATTAAATAAAAAGGGAAATAAAATCGATTGTTGGATGAAGGGGTATTTCATCCAACAACTAGAGATCTGTGCGGCTAAGAGGATTTAAGTGGGGGGACGTATGGCAGCTCCATGAGTTGCCTCATATCGCTCCCAGAAAAATCAAAGACAAAAATAAAAGAAAAAAATGAAATAGTTAAATCATAAAATGATGTCAAATCAAAAAGCGATCTTCATGGAAGTTGTTCATCCCAATTAGATCTACAACTTTCGCGAAGAGTCCAACCAAAAACGTCATCTATGTAGAGTGTATTTTGGTGGTATTCTATGTACATAAAATACCGTATTTTTATGTTTTATGCCTTTTTAATGATTTTTAAATAAGAAAAATTCAAAATAAAATCAAATAAAATATAACGGAAATATTTACAAATTAATCTATTTTTTGTGATTTTCAGTGGTTAAAAAAATAAAGAAATAAAATACAAGGGACTTACGTACAAACTATATACATAGACTCAGAGTAATTCATTTTCTTTAATTTTTAATTCATTTTAGATTTGGATTTTTGCACATTTTATTAAAACATAAATCAGATAAAATAAATGCAGAAGAAACAATTTAAAAGAGTTAATTATGTACATAAAATAGTAAGTCAAAATCAGTCAAAATATACAATATACAATGTGGGCATAAAATCCAAGTTTCACATATGAACTCGATTCCTTTGAATTTGGTTTTATTTTGTAGGTAATTGAATGTGCAATAATTCAAAGTGAGTAGGGGTTCATAGGAGACTATATGCGACTGCGAGAGGTATTTGACTTTGCAGTTTATTGTCTCAAAATTAGCGTTTGATTTTATTTGGCATATATCGAAGTTCATATTTTTTTTTGTATTTTTCATTTATTAATGTTATTAATAGGTACACAAAGAAGTTGATTTTATTGGATTTGAGTTTAGTATAAAATAAAGGAAAATATGCGAATTTAGTTAATTTACAAGTGATTATTGTTTACAGAATTTTGAACATCTTATTAATGCAATTATGAATGCTAAAACGTAGATATTATTTACATACGCATGAATGCTAAATTTGAAATATAAATGATTAAATGCAATTAATTACCAAGGAACGTAGCTCTTTTTTCAGCTTTTAAAGTGATGAATCACAAATTCATCATGCCCTTTCGCTAGTTTGACCGTCAATGACTTCAACTTAACCATGGTTCATTTGAATCAATGTGTGGTTGAGAGGGGCAAAACTGATCAAACACTTCCCCTACCTCCGCCCCATCGCCCTCCACCTCCTCCGGACCTCTGCCTTCGTTTCACCTCAGCTCCTACTCCATCTTCGTTTCACAGTCGAGATAAGCCTCGGCTCGAGCTCCCCCAACACCATTCACAGAACTGACCAATTTAGGTTCATGCTTATTTTGTTGACTTTTGAGATTTTTATGTATTTTTAGATAATTAAGATTTTTTACTTATTTTTGAATTTTGAGTTATGCATATAATAAGAGAATAATATGTAAAATATATTTACATTTTTTCAAATTTTAAATTCCCTTTTAGTTTGCAATTTACAATTATTTTTTAAATAATATATAGTAAGAATTAAAGGAAATGGCTTTAAAATAGATATATAAAGAAAAAGAGAAGAAAATAGATTTCAAAAATAGTAAAAGAGATTATAATAATATAATAAAGATAAAGACAAATTATTTTTTTAAATTTGTATATTTTTGCAAGTATTTTTTGATATTTTTCAAGCGAATTAAATTAGAAAAAAAAATAAAATACTTTATAAATGATTCAGAAGGGAAAGACACGGGAACATTAAAAAGAGATTGTTTGGCAAAAATGATGTCAAAAATAAAGGGGTATTTTTTTAAAATGTATCGTTAATAAGGTCTCCAAAACACTCTTTCTTTTTATTTTTGATATGAAATTTTAGAGAATTTCTTGATTTTTCTGTATCTTTGTGATCTTAGGTTGTAGACAAAATATTTTTTAGGTTTTTTGATATATTAACCTACGTAGAAAGGGACAACTGCTATATTTTTCATATTTTTTAGCAACAATGTGAATTAACTAAAAATAAAGCAAGCCAGGTACACATAAAAGTATTTTTAGCAATAATGTGAGTTCACAACTAAGCATAAAAGCACAAAAGGTTCAAAGGAATTTCTCTATTATTGTCAAATTTTAGAAAAGCAAGAGTGCAATATTTCTAATGCACGCTTAAGGCACGTAAGCAGACCAACGAGGGTGTATGTGATATTTAGCGAAGTTACAAGGGTATTAACGTAAAAACACCACTCACGTGATCCATGTGTATTAGCTACTTTGGCGTGTGTGTGGTGGAGATGAAGATGATAGCGTTAATCACGTGACTCCAAATGAAAGGCATAGAACGAATGTAGGTCTAAGTCAGATGGCACTCGTGCTCCTACGTATCATAGTCGGAGGCTATGGATGGGCCCGATTAGACGGTGGAGGCTCTCCTCGAATTTATTGACGCACAGTGGGTCAATCAACGATTGCATGCCCTCCTCTGATCTTCTTCTTCTTTAGGTGCAAGGAGAGGGCTTCAGGGCAAACCTTCGATGAATGCTCCGGCAATTATTGGACGCTCCTAGAGAACATATTCCTAATCATTGGAGATGGAAGATACAATGATCTAACCTTTGATCACCATCGTAATCAGAGGGTGAAGGGTTTCTTCGTGGGAGAAAAAGATTCGAAGAGACATAGAGATGGAGACAGAGATGAGATGATAGGTGTGCTAGGCAAAACAAAGGTGAAAAAACTTTAAGAACAAAGGAAGACATGATTGGAACAAGAAAAGAAACAAAGAGAAAGATGAAATCATAAGTGGATAATATTATGAGATGAAGAGAATACCTGGAAGGTGTGGATACGATGAAAAATGGTGTTTGCCTGAAATAAAGATGCCCGTAGATGGGATTTGGTTATCGCTTCAATCCTCTGGTGAAGGGGGGATATCTCAAGAGAACTTGGGTCTCTATTATGTGGGAAGGAACTCATGGATCACACCCAAATTCGAGCTCACTCACGTCGTTGCTTGACGAAGAAGCAACGATTACCACCCAATCATATTTTTGGAGCTGGAGGAAGAAAGCTTAATTATGGCTGAAAAGATATGAATTTTAGATCCAAGGAGGTCTAAGTATGGAGAGGTATTTAAGGATGACAGTAAGAAGATGGCAAGGATTGAGGAGGATCGAGAAGAAGTAGGTGGTGGTCAGCAGTGGGTTGTAGTGGAGGTCATCGAGGTTTACATTAGAATGGTTGTTGTAGAGGTTGTTGACCTTGGGTTAAATCCCAAGGAAGAAAACAATGTAGATGGGACCTCCGGCCAATGAAAGAGGAGGAAGGGGAGCATTTACTATGCAAAAATCCAGAAGAGACCTTGACTAGTCACGCTTCAACTTAAGATTGTCCCAAAAAATCCTTTAATTGCAAAAATCAAAATAAAAAAAGGATCGGATGAAAAAACTCAATGTGTGGATGTTACACAAAATTTTGAGATATATCCTTTTTTAAGGAACGATTTGCTATTTTGGCTTGATTGAGAGATAAAAACTTAATAGCTTGAATATAAGTAAAATAAACATGTATTTTATCTTTTTTTTAATTTGTTTTCTTGTTAATAAGACACCTATCTTTATAATTTATTATAGTATATATGCTAATCAAAAAATGCATAGTATTATTGTCAGATCAATTATATATATGAAATGTATTCCTATTTTTAACTTTTTAGTTTTGTGATTTTTTGTTTGTTTTATATCTTTATTAAAAAATAGAATACAAAGGAAATCAGTAAAACTAAAACCAAGTCAAAATAGTATCCCGCAACCAAGTCTGGCTCAAACTTCAAAGTATTTTTAGGATTTAGAGTATTTTAAATATATCTTTAAAGGTGAGTACAAACCCAAATTGGAGTTCATGCATATGAGATATAAATCTTTGAATCCAGACGTATTGGGAAATATGATTCGATTTCCATGGAATATGTGAAAACTGGTATTTTGTGATATCTATATATATATTATTTATGGGGATAATTCAAAAAGAATTAATTCAATTGAAGTTGTATAAAAATATATATGCTTGTTTGTATTTATGTAAACATTTTTTAATGTGTATCTTATTGTTTTATGTTATGCGTCTTTTCGCAAGTTTACTTATTTGTATTACTCTTTATTGAGTCGATGAAGGCTTAGAACATCGCTCTTTAGGTGAGGGTCGTATTATAGGTCCTAGAGGCCTATTTACTCTAACTTCTTTAGCTAGTTTGCACACATATTCATGCATCCATGTTGTCCTCTTTTCTTCTTTAATTTTATTTCTCTCCGTTGCATATTTTACGTGTTTCAGTGCTAAAAAGTGCTTATAATTCATGTGCACATATTTATGAAGTTATGATAAAAATGTTGTGTGTGCATGTGTGTGTGAACACATGTTTGTGTTTATGTTTGTTGTAGAGAGTGTGTGAATATCTTTGGATGTAAGAGAGTGTCTGTAGTTGGGTCGTATAGAGTGAGCTATGAATCAACCATTATATATTGAAGATTTTACTAAATAGAATATAAGTTTTAAAATTTTAAAAAGTCATTAAAATTCTCTATAAAATAAGTAAATTTGTTAATAAAAATATAAAAGAAAATTAATTTATGCAACATCCATCTCTTTATAAGATTGTGTAGTCAAGCACATCCATTTCGTTACAAAATTGTGTATATTCCTTTTTTGACATCATCATGTTGTTTGCTTACTCTCACTGCGTCTAGATAGTTTTTGTGTTCTTTGCCTACCACTTCGCTTCCAATGAGTTAGAACATGTAGGTAGGTATGCTGTAGCTAATAACTTTCAAGGAGGTTCCAATGGATGTCTCCTATGCTCATTTCTCCTTAATTTGTCTATCGGTCTTCGATGTGGTTCTGATAGATCCACAGTAGGTTCGTTGATCCTTATTATGGTTGACGAACTTTAAGATAGTTCAAGTGGAAGTTGTCACACTTATATACTAAAACTCCAATTCAGTCAGCTCATTACTGCTCACCAATCAATACTATACTGACATATGATTTTATGTGAATCATATTGCATGGATTGTGAGTATTAAGACGGTACACCATCAAAGTGACTTAAAGACTCTTACCACCATCTTGACTTGAATGTTCAACTTATGCTTCTCTATAGGTGGATCTTTATGTGTATCTCATACATTCACAACTTGTTGACAAACCTGAACCACAAATTTATACACTAAATAGCCTAATTATTCATAAATAAAAATAAAATAAAGTATTTATTATAATTATAATGTAAAAAATAACTATAATATATAGAACATTTGAAAAAAAAAGTTGCTTTATTATGATAGGAATGGCAATGTGTTAGGCGTACTCCCCCTCATGGCTTTTTGATGAAGAAAAGTCATCAGATGTAGTAATCTGCGGAGAGAAGCATGTTTATTAAACAAAAATAATAAAAGAGAGAGGAGAAAATGAATAAAGGAGGGAAATGATTTCTCTCTCTTTTATTTCACTTGATATTTACCACCTAAGTGTCCCAGTGTCGAACACAAGGAGACATGGAGTATACTCGGAATTTGAAATCAATTTTGTGGTTCAATTTCTCTTCGAAAGCTCTTTTTGTGGTTTTAGTTTTTATTATTTTTATTGGTTTTTAATCTTGCAAAGTTTTATTTTGAAGTTTTTATTTGATTGTTCAAAAGTGATTAATTTGCAAAAATGTGATACGATATAGTAGGTGGAATATAGTGTAGTTCACTATTCTAATATAGTGGTTAAAGTGAAGAAAAGAAAGTGGATTTTTTTTATTTTCTAAAATGGATAATATATTTTGTAAATGATCTTCTATATAGTATATAGTGGATAATGAAGGAAGCAAATAAAAATTTATTTACTGTGCATTACAGAAACGTAGAATATTTAGCAAACTTTTTACCAAAACAATGCTAGTTCATCGTATGAACTAGAAAATGTAGCACAATAATTTGTGCATTCAAAAATTATAAATTCTAAGGAAATAATTTTCAAAATAATTTCTGATATTCATAATGAATAGAAAAAATAAATCAGGGTTACCTCTTGAAGCGTGAGTCTCTAAAGTAAGAGACCTCCCAAATCAAGCCCAATCTACAGACTTGTCTCTCTTGGGGGTGGAGATGAGTCGTGTTGCTTCTCACAAACCCGGACGTCGACTAGGGAAACAAAAAGAAATTTGTGAGAATTATAAACTCACAATACTCTCTCTGTCTCTCTCTCTCTCTCTCTCTTTCAAGAAGAGAGTTGTGAGACTTGTCTCTTGATAACAGGGTTCTCGCAGAGGTCGTGTCAACCCACAAGGTGGACAAACAATCGTCTAAGTGACCCCAAACGAAAACCATGGTTAGTCAGCAATCAACCCGCAATATACATAATTCAATTAATAGCAAAAACGTGGAATCAAAATTCATTTTCTCTACCATAAGATGCATAGCAAGCAAGTGTGTAGAGGTCAAACCACAAAGAGCAATACAGGTAGCATACGGTTATTTTCTTTTTGTGTAACCAATTCAATCATCATGCATGTACATAGATATTTTTGTGGGTTTTTAATTTTATATTTTTTATTTTATTTTTGTTATATATTTTTATATTTGATTTTTATATTTTTTATATCTTCTTATATATATATATTAAAATTACTTTTCCTGTTATATAACTAATATAACATATATAAGACTTTATATACACAATATATAGTATATATGTGTAAATATTAATGAATATATACAAAATACCCATAATAATGTGTTTTTGGGGTTTTAATATTTTGTCTAATTTATTTGTTATTTTTCGGGAATTTTTATTAATTTTTATGTATTTTTTAAAAGTCAAAAAATATCCTAACTAAAGGATTATTTAAATACCCTAAATTGAATTGGATTTTAAAAATGGCAAATAAATCCTAAAATTATCCAAATCAATTTTAATATATGTATATATTTATATTTAAATAAATAAAATTATAAAATAGAAAAGGATATTTTTGGATTTTTTAAGAATTTTATGAAAGATTTTGGGGTTTTTGATTTTTTGGATTTTTATTTTTCCATTTTTAGTGATTTTTGGTTTGTAAATAAAATAGGATAAAATATATCATATATAATTTTTTTTGGAAATTTTAGACACATTTTTATATTTTTTGGTATTTTATAAGTTAAACAGAGAACATATGTGCTCTATTTTATTTTTAATAAATGGATTAAATTCAAAAAAAATGTCAATTAAAAATATGGGCGTAGAAGTACATGGCATGAATCATCTAACCCTATTTTTGTGGATTTTTAAGAGCACGCTAGACATTTTAAATAAATAGATAAAACACACAAAATTCAAAGTCCTAGCAGGGACATTTTTGCAAATAAAATAATTGTCAGGGGCTCTACGAAAAAGTGCCAAAAATATACAACGAGACTAAAATCTTATTGAACTATTTCACAAATACAAAAATGCCAGGGTTATACATGCAAAATGCCCATCACGTGGGAATACACGTGATTGAGCCTAGGAAGGACCAAAGTGCAAATATATAAAAGTCCAGGGGCTTCCAGTAATTTTTACAAAAATATATAACATTATCCATAATTTATTGGACTAGATATAAATACAAAATCTTACAGGGGCTTCCCTGCAATTTGCCCAGCTCACGTGGGACATCATGTAAGCTGAGCTGAACTGGACCCAAATGCAATTTAAAGAAATACAGGAGCCTATTTGCAAAATATCCAATTTATTTAACACGCTAACTTTTATTTACATGACTAAATAATAAAATACGAAAAGGCAGGGGTAAGTTTGCAATTTACCACATTACATACGCTGGAGAACGGCGGGGGTGACTTCACTTATACATGTGGCGCTTGCACAACAGTTGATGACGATTCACTGCTGGACATCGTGGATTAGATCAGCGAATCTGATCTGACAGTCGAGGGACAGCATCATCCAACGGCGAGAATCAAAGCTGGGGCCGCCTTCTTCATCCGACGGCAGGGAGGGGCTGAGGAAGAACATGGAGGAAGGTTCGCCTAGGCGAACATCCTCCGGCGAAATCTCGCCATCGGTCTTCGCTGCTCCAAAGGGGCCCAAAAGCTTCCTGGAAGGTGTCTCTATCTCCTAGAGGGCACAAAAGGGCATGAGGTCGACCGGAGCTCCTCTACGAGGTCGGGGAAGATGAGGAGCTCCAGGTACCTCTGGACAACTGCAAGACCGTCTTCTAGCATGTATTTGTGTGCCAATCCTGCATGGAAGAGAACAGGGGTTGAGGGTAAACTGTCTCAACCCGGTTAAGCGTGGAACGAGCGAGATGGAGGCATGGGCTGAGAGGTCCGACGAACGGTGAAGGATGGACCTCAATGCCTCGATCCAGGGAGAATCGAGGGTGGTTAGATGCGACGGAGACAAAGAAATGGATGGGGAAGGAAATGAGGTGATCGTTGAGGCGGAAAAATATGCGATGAAGCGCGCGAAGGAGCTCACCGGAGCTCAATTCCGGTGAAGTCCGAGGGGATCGATTAACCCTAATCTAATCAACTAGAACCTACCTTTATGACTTGAAATTAAAGATATAACTAATTGCAAGCAAAATAAAAGATAAAAGCGCAGCTTTGATACCTAGGATGAACCAGGGAGTAGGGTCGCCGGAGCTCGGCGGCCGTGGGTGCACCCGTACTCATGGAGCTTGGCTTGGCCTCGACGAAGCTCCCTCTGTCACAAGGAACTCATCTCGACACTAAACCAGGGCTCTTGGACTCGTGAAGGTGACCAAAATTGTAAGGAGACTCGGGGGTTTATTTATAGAACATGAACTTCACCCTTATTGACTGCCTGCTAAGGGTGAATCGAGCGTATATACTGGGGATCCAAGAGATCAACGAGTATGTACAATGATCGATGATCAGTTCTTGTGAAGGGATCGAAGGCGATTGAGCGATGGATCATCCGTGAAAAGGGGAGGGAAAATGGGGAAGGGACATTTCTGACGCCCAGACACACAGATGGGACAGTTGACCAGAGGTCAACAGTCCAAGCGACGGGATAGGTCCATGTCAGCACACAAAATGACAAAACATGGGATTTTATTAAAGAATAATTAATTAAAAATAATAAATGATTTTATTAATTTTCGAGTATAAAAAATGTTTATTATTTAATGTAGTATTTTATTATGATATTTATTATTTTTTTGGCTTTATTTATTAGTAGTTAATTTTTAATAGTGTATTTATAGGTATATTTGCCTATATTTTATAGTTTTTTTTGTTTTTTGTATATTTATTTAATTATTTTATTTCATATATTTATAGCTTTTTTTAGTATAAATATATTTTTTATTTTATTTTTATGATGTTATTTGCACACTTAAATAAATAGATATGTATATTTTATAGGTATATTTATAGGTATATTACCTATGTTTTATATACATCTTTTTATTTTAATGTATTTCAATGAGTTTTATTTTAGTTTTGTATTTTTAATAGAGTATATATATAATATTTACAATATTATAAAAATATAAAAGAATGAAGAATATAAGAATATAATCCACTCTTATTTATATACAGGTATAATGTAGGTATTCTGCCTATATCTTTATATAGACTCATTTTATTTTTCAATTTCTTTTTGGTTTTATTTTAGTTTTGATATGTACATGTGTTATAAATAATAATTACAAAATTATAAAAACACAAATTTGTAAAAATAATATAGCATGAATAAATTGAATATTTTAATCGGAATGTATAATAGGGGTCAAAAACCTAACTTTCATATAGTAAATCCAAAAAATATAAAACTACCACCATTAAATAGCTTGTGAAAAGTTATATACAATTTGCGATTTTGCTATATTTTGAGTTTTTATTTGAAAGATATGGGTTCGGAAAGTTGGGTTTTGGGCTTTTTATTTTGTGTTTAAAATGAACACTGTGTATTATTTTTGTACAAACTCAATTTTGTATTTTTATTTACATTATTATACAACTTTTATGTACAAAGTTTCTTCATTTGATAAACAAATAATAAAGAATAAATGTCAAAATGCATAAATAATGAATAAAAGAACTTGGTTTTTATTCCATTTTCGGCCCTTATCTCCTCCTACTTTATTCCTTGTCAACCAACTCAATTCTTGACTTGGTCTCGAGGTTTAGATAAAATATCTTCAATATTTTATTACCTTTTTATTTTCTTCTCTTTATTCTACAATTTTGGCATTAAAAATCATGTTTTATATACAAATACTACAATAAATAATGAATGCTATTATATACAAATTAATGCTATTTACATGCATTAGCTAGGGTTTTTAAGGCCAGAATGATAGAATAAAGGTGACGAAATGGAGATTCATTACCCCCTATAATTGTCTTTGCTGGTCCCTAGCAAACACTTATGCAATAAGTATGAAAAGAATTAAGAAGAAAAGAAAAAGAAAGAATAAATTGAATTGATTTAAATAATTAAACTTGTCTCCACAAAATCAAAATTTGGAGCTCAGGTTAGACCTTGATGTGAAAACGTGTGTGGAACCTGATTGGGAACCAAATTTAAAACATAACAACCTTCAAGAGTCACAGAACTCGGTTCAAACCACCTCAATAGCCATGTCAGATAGCCTACATCATACGCAAACCCTTATGACTATGAAGCAGACTTGTACGGTGTAAGTGATAGTGGATCTCCCCAACTGAAATGACAAAGGAACTGAATTCTCCAGAATGACAATCCAATGATTTCCCAATCCAGCACTATGTCCTCGAAGAGCGGGGTATTCCCTTTTAAGTTCAAGTGGCATCCAACTCAAGAGGAGGAGGTGAAGAAAAGAATGGACGGTAACCAGTGTAGCTACAAATCTCGGGATGCATGACCAGTGTAGTCAAGTTATCCACGTACAGGCTCACATGGTGTAACTTTAATACTCAAGCTTGCTTATTTTCTATGCAACATATATACATACTCCGACAGGAATTTTATTTTTATTTGCAGGCCTGTCCACTTTTTTGGAGTTTATTTCAACATACTATTTACAACATAATTTACATAAGGATTTTTCCTCTTAAGCTAGAAGATTATCCCTCTTTTGAAGCTTTATTACAATCCACACTCTCATGTCATTCAACTTCACGGCAACTGGACCAAGTTGGGGTACACTTCCCTCCATAGACGAGGACGAATGTTTCCACCCGTGTGCATCTCATACCAGCAAATCCGACCCCCTCACCACTCCAACTGAGTTGAGCCAAGTGAAAGGTTCAAGTGTTCAAGTTAGGTCACGACCGACAAGAGTCATGTGTGTGTCTCGAAAAGTCCTATTTAGTCAGTTAAGGTGACTTGAACCCAGCCCTGAGTCTCAGAGAATTAAGTCCCAATGGACCTTAAGTACCTTAAACCTAACTCCCATAAGGTTCCAGTGCGGTTAGGTGCAGTAAGGTCCAACCAAGCTCCAATATTTGACTTTATTAGACTAGTTCACTCATCAAGCTCAATCAAAGAATATGATGCTATGCAAATACTATATACAATGCAGAAAGAATGATGTAATTTTCAAAAAGAATTTGAAACTAAAAAGAATTTTGACATAAAGGATTTTGCAAAAAGAATTTTTGGCACAAGTGTAAAATATATAAAACTATTACACGGACGTGCCGCTTTTTATTTATTTATAAGGGTTAAGAATTTTAAAGAAGCTACATGTTTTAACAAGTTATTTTTATATGTATATACAATTGATAAAGAATTTTATTTATTTATTTACATGTTATATATATTATTCTTATTTAATGATGCATTTATTCCTCAAATTTATTTGAAAACAATTTTGAAAATATAGTATAAAATATTTTTTTGTAAATATTTACAAACATTTGAAAGACGTTTTGCAAAGATTTTTCAAACAGTATATATACATTTTTCAAAATATTTTCACAACCATTTTCAAAATCATTTACAAATAGGTTTTCAAATCCTTTTATTCCACAAAAAGAAAAGAATTTTTCAATAAAAATATCTTTACAAATGTTGAAAATATTTCACAAAAAGTTTTCCAAACGGGTCACACCATTTTTCAAATCATTTTGCAAAAATATTTTTGACCTGATTTATTAATCAATATATACAAAAAGGATGTGTACATACAAAATAGTTTTGGTATTTTTAGTTTTGCAGACGTTTTTGTGTTTTTTGAAAATAAGTACATATCTTTTACATGGGGATATATCTTATATATACAAGAGTTTTGGTTCTTAAAGGATTTACAAGGGATGATTGATCACTTTTATACATTTATAATGACTTTTGAGTATGGTGTATACACTCCTCAAACTTATTTGAAAATTATTTTTCAATAGTTTTGAAAACCGTAGTCCAACATAATTTTCACAAATGATTTTTACAAACATCTACATGTATTTGAAAATCATTTTGCAAAGGTTTTTCAAACAGTATATATAGATTTTTTAAAACATTTTTACAACCATTCTTCTAACCATTTTGCAAATCGTTTTTCAAACAATTTTATTTTACGCAAAGAAAATATTTTTTTGCAAACAAAAACATTTAAAACAGTTGAATGCATTTTACAAAATATTTTCCAAACAGTTTTTCAATAGGTTTTTCAAATAGATTTTCAAACTAATTTTCAAATATTTTGCAAAAGTATTTTTGCTTGACTTATTAATCAGTATGTGCAAAAGATGTTTGAGGAGCTATAACCATCTTTTTATTATAAGATTGTAATTAATTTGACAGTATTTTTAGCCAAAAGAATTATACAAAAGTACGAGTTATGGTTTTAACATATACACATAGTATATACGATCCCCCTATACTTAGCTCGAGCCATGTCTTCATAGATCTGGGAGAAAAAGAAAAGACATAACTCGGACTGAGTATAGAAGAGTCTAAGAAATAAAGAAACGAGGGTATGAATAAATGAATGGGAAGTTGACCGTCCCACCTATTCTTAGGAGCAAATAATCCTAAGTATAGCAGACTGTACACAATGCAGTGAGGGTCAAGGGTGAGGATGAACAAATCGTACTCATACTGCCTCTCCCCTATACTTAGGGTAAGAGAGCCCTAAGTATAGACGAGAAGATGAGACAATGGAGAGTATCAAAGAATGAAAGTAATCAGGGTGCACATCCCCCTATACTTAGGGCAAGGTGCGCCCTAAGTATAGAAGACCGACAAAAAGGGGTGATACACATTATAAATATATACGCATACATATTTTTTTAGACTGAAAATGGAAAATGAAAAGATGAAAAGATGAAAAGAGAAAAGATCAAAGAAAAAGTTTTTGAGGAACATTATCTGAATCTTTTGATGCTGCCAGTGATGTGGATGTATCATCTGAGTGCAGTACTTGGATTGAGTCGACAACGGCCAAGAAGGTACTATGCTCAAGGTAAGGCTTCAGTAACTGACTGTTGATGACAAACGATTGTGCATTAGAAGACAATTCTGATATTGCAATACTGCCATTGTCACACACTTCTCGTACTTGAAGCGGTCATGTCCATTTGCTCTTCAATGTTCCCAGGAAGATCTTCAACTTTGCATCAAATAGCCACACTTTCTGTCCAATTTCGAAGGTCTTTCATCTGATGTGCTAGTCTTTCCAGTGTTTCACCTTCTCTTTATACATCAATGTGTTATCGTATGCATATTCTCGAAATTCCAGGAACCTATTCAGATCATCTTTTCTTTTCTGACCACTTTTCTATGAGTCCAGATTGCACATATTTATTTTGCCCATAAGGATTTGTGAATTAGTCCACAGGCAGATGACATGGTTTTCCATATACCAGACAATAGGGTGACATGTCCAAAGGAGACTTGTAAGTGGTTCTGTATGCCCACAGGACAGAGTCCAAGAGTTGGGACCAATTCTTTCTGTACGGCTTCACAAGCTTCTGAAGGATCGTCTTGATTTCTCTGTTTGATAGTTCTTCCATGCCATTGGTCTGGGGATGGTAAGGAGATGCGACTCGATGCTCAATGCCATACTCCTTCGTTAATTTCCTGGCCTCTTTGTTAATGAAGTGGCTACCCCCGTCTGATATGAGAATCATCGGAATCCTGAACCGCAAAATGATGTTTTCTTTCAGAAAGCGACATACTGTGTGGTTGTCAACAGCTCGAGCAGGGATAGCTTCGACCCAACGACTCACGTAGTCAATGGCAAGAAGGATGTGCTCTCCCTGACTGTTGAGGAAAGGTCCTATGAAATCGATGCCCCAAGCATCGAAAATGTCTGTTATCTGAATGATCTTTAGGGGTATTGAGTCTTTTGCTATGAGGGTGCCTTTCAATCTCTGACAAACAGTGCATCGTTTGACGAAAGCTGATGCATCCTTGAATAGTGTGGTCTACCAGAAGCCACACTGAAGTACTTTTACTGTTGTTCGATCTCCAGAGTGGTGTCCACCAGATTCAAGTGAGCGACAATGCTCGAGGACATTGTGATGCTCCTCCTGAGGGATACACCTGCGCCAAATGCAATATGCTCCTTCTCTAAATAAGAGAGGATCCTCCCATTGGTAGAAATGGATCATTGATAAGAATTTATCTTTTCGAATCTTCGTCCAATTCTGCGGTACTACCCTCAAGACGAGGTAGCTTACAATATCATCATACCAAGGATGGGGATCCACGGCCAGAATCGACTCGTCAGGGAAGGTGTTTGTGATGGGCGTACTACTCAACAGAGGCTCTTGTTGCTCTATTCTGGAGAGGTGATCTGCTACCACATTCTGAACTTCAGGCTTGTCATTGATTTCCAAAATCAAACTCTTAGAGGAGAAGGATCCATCTGATCAGTCTAGGCTTGGCATCCTTCTTTTGCTGCAAATATTAGATAGCAGAGTGGTCGGTGAAGATGATGACTTTTGATCCAAGAAGATATGATCTGAACTTCTCGAGGAGAATACCACGACCATCAACTCTTTCTCTATCGTTGTATAGTTTCTCTGAGCTTCATCTAATGTTTTGTTGGCGTAATGAATGTCATAGGGCGCCTTATCTTTTCTTTGTCCTAGAACAACCCAAACTACAAAGTTTTACGCATCCGTCATGATCTCAAAGGGGAGAGACCAATCCGGTGGCTATAGGATGGGAGCTTGAGTGATGAGCTCCTTCAGTTGCTTGAATGAAAGGAGAACTTGTTGATCTACATTAAACTCAGTCTCCTTGCATAGAAGTTCTGTAAGATGTCGGACAATGCGACTGAAATCTCGCAAGAATCTTCTGTAGAATCCCACATGCCCCAGGAATGACCTCACCTTCTTAACCGTCTGAGGTGGCAAGATTGGAAATGACATCCACCTTTGTTGGGCCGACTTCCATGCCACATTTGAAAATGACGTGACCCAACACAATCCCTTCAGTGATCATGAAGTGGCTCTTTTCTCAAGATAATACTAGATTTACTTCAGGGCATTTCCGAAGTACTCTGTCCAGGTGCTCAAGACAAGAATCGAAGCTATCACTATAGACAGAGAAGTCATCCATAAACACCTCGAGAAAACTTCCTACCATCTCGGCAAAGACTGCAAGCATGCATCTATGGAATGTCGATGGTGCATTGCACAATCCAAAGGGCATTCTCCTGAAAGCATATGTGCCGAATGGGCAAGTGAAGGTCGTCTTCTCTTGATCTTCAGGGGCGATTGCCACTTGGTTGTATCCGGAGTACCCATCCAAAAGCAGAAGAACTCCTTACTAGCTAGTCTTTCCAGAACTTGATCAATGAATGGCAAAGGAAAGTGATCCTTCTTCGTTGATGCATTAAGACGGCAGTAGTCAACACATACACGCTAGGATGTTGGTACCCGAGTAGATATCTCCTCTCCTTTGTCATTTGTGACCACAGTAAGCCCCGACTTCTTTGGAACCATGTGCAAGGGGATTACCCATTTTGAATCGGAGATGGGATAAATGAAACCTGCATCACACCATTTCATGATTTCTTTCATGACGATGTCCCTTAGATTAGGATTCAATCTTGTTCGAAATTCACGGGATGGCTTGGCATCTTCTTCCAGGTAAACGTGATGTGAACATAACGCAGGATTTTCCCACGGAGATCTGATACAAGCCAACCAAGTGCCTTGCGGTTTTTCTCTAGAACCTTGAAAAGTTGAGATTCTTGATCCGGGGTCAGCATGCTGACCCGATATATGTTTTCTGCACCTGCAAGGAAAGCATACTTCAGGCCTGTTGGAAGTGGCTTGAGTTCCGGTTCTGCTTTGGCCAACTTATTGATCACCTCTGAAACAATGCTGGTTGGAGGGAGTGTTGCCTGAATGTTTGCAGAAACCTCAGTGCTCTGTTGAGATTATGATAATGTGCCGAACAGTTCTGCACTAGGCTCATTGTGTTCGGGTTGGAATGAGTCATGGGGATCAAAAAGATGCATCAGCAAGTTTGATTCTGTCTCCCAAATATCATCGGAGCCTACGTCGATTGTGTTTTCCAGGTCCTCCTCGGGAGAGAGAGGATTTCCTGTGTATCATTCAAAGAGAGTTGGGAATCTCTAATTTCCGCAATGAAGTCACAGTCTGCTTTGGGTGGTATTGCATACCCCTCATCAGTTCCGATGTTGGGTTTACTGATCATGTCTATGGTGACTCTTTGATTGCCCGAGTTGAATGTAATCTTGTTAGACCCATAGTCTACCACGACTTCTAAGGTGCACAGGAATGGTCGGCCAAGGATGATAGGAGTCTAGAGCAAGGGTGCGGGAGAGTCCACATCAAGGACTACAAGGTCAACGGGGAACTGCATTTCCTGCACCTTTACTACAACGTTTTCCAAACGACCTCTAGGTCGCTTAATGGACCGGTCAGCGATCTAAAGGATCATACATGTCTGCTTGAGATGACCTAGTCCAAATTCTTGCAATAATGACGAGGGTAGAAGGTTGATGGAAGAACCGCTATCAAGCAGTGTACGCTCGAAGATTTGATCAAATATTTCGCAACTGATAAGTGGTGCTCTTTAGTCATGTTTCTTCTGTGGGAGGTTGTTGATGGCTGCTACAGTGGCTATGGTGAGAATGTGCTTTTCAACCTGTCGGCGTCTGTTATTTCATGATGGGTGACGCTTGCTCGCACATGCCTCTTTCAAACCTTTCTTCACAGCTGGCATGTACTCTATAACCATCATCAGGGGAATCTCAACAGTTAAGTTATTAATAATATCCACAACTCTAGGATCAAACAATGCACTTTTTCTTTTTGCATTTTTTGGAATTTTCTATTGCATCAAGAAAAATAATATGTACATTGCTGGTCTTTCATTCCGTCATATTCCGGAGAACTTATCCCCTCCCAACGTCTCCACCGTCAGAAAGCGTGTTGCCACATGGGTATCTGACAGTTGTGGGAAAGATGCGGCAGGTATCTGGAACCTGAAATAGAGTTCTTATTACAACAAAATTCTTGTCCACAATATCATGTACATCTGGATTACAAAAGGTGTACAATCTGGAAATGAAGATTCTGTTGCAGGTGGACAAGCAAAAAGTGGTGCCTTCACTCCATCGACTAGTGTAGGATCGGCTGCTGCTGGCGGCTCCTCCATGGCTGGCACGGCTTCGCTTTGGCGATGATATTCTTTTCGTTCTTTTTTCTTTTTCTGATTTCTGCGTTCTTTTTGGTGTTGGTGATGGTGGTGAGTGGCAGCTGGAATGGCTCCTCCTTCTTCTTCTTCCTCACCCACCCCTGTAGCTGGCACGGTTGATGCAGAAGATAATGATTCACTTGAAGCTTTATCCTTCCCAGGGATGGTGGCAGGAGGAGGCAAAGCCCTACCGCTCCTAAGAGTGACAGAATTAGATAAAACAATAATACGACCATCTGACTCTATAGGCATAAATGAGACATCACATTCTACCTGCTCCTTCCTCTTGAAGCTGTTGGGGTTGGCTTCGACCTGCTCCGGGATGGTGGTTTTTGTGGTAGTCAGGTCATCTAACTTCTTCGTCATAGATGCAAGACCTTTGACGAGCTGGGCCAGACAGTCAAGAGTGGGGTTTATGGGACTCGCCTCTGAAGGTTCAACGTGCAGACCACGTTGTTATTGCATGTTTGGGAATCGAGGCGATGACTGCTGGTGTTGTTGAGGTGGTGGAGGGAGTAGATACTGATTATAGGAGGTAGGAGGGTATTGTTGATACAGTGGAGGTGGGACAGTCGCATATTGGTGATAGGGCAGCTGCTGAGGGTATTGCGGCTACTGGTAGTGATGACTCTGCCTTAATTGGTTGTTGTATTACAGAGGCTGATGATACTGAGACGGTGGCTGTGAGGACTGTCCAAACCGACCACCCTGTGGTTGGTGAAATGGCATGTTCGCTTGTGGCCGGCCCTAGAGGTGTCCGGTGGAACGGGCCAGTTGTGCATCGTTGCTCCACACACCATTAACTTCCTGAATCAAGGATGGTGACGGAAAGGCTGGATCTGATGTATGAAGGAAATCTGCTTGATACACAACCATCTACTACTACGGTTGCCCCTTATCGGGTGTATGCACAAAGTACACATACTGAACGGTCGGTGGCTGCTGGCTCGGCTGAGATTGTTGTGGCGGTGATGGCTCATCCTTCTTCTCAGCTGGAGCTTCTATCGATGGTGTCACTGACTGGACAGAGCTGATGGCGCCCACCAACAGTTCTAACTTCTTGGTGATCTGATCCAGTTTATCGAGATTCTGCGTCCTCTTCTCGATCACAACAAGTTTGTCGAGATCCTGCGATTATTTCTCAATGATATCAACTTTTGAGAGATGGCCCCCGATGATGCTAAAGTTGGAGCTCTCATCTCTCTCCACCTCACGGGACACTGCCATATGCACTTGCTTTTGGAGGATCTGGGGATGCTTCTGATATGCCTTGGATGAAGAGAGGGCGGCCTCTCCTTCAGCCATTTCTTCAAAAATCTGCCATACGACGTCTTCATCCTTGTTAAATTTGAGCCCACACAGGCTGCATTAATGAGCCTCTGACTCTCTACGTTCAGGCCCCAAAGAAACGTTGGACCAAGCCGGTCCTTAGGATTTCATGATGGGGGCATTTATCTTGTAGATCTGTGAATCTCTCCCAGGTTTCATGAATGGATTCATGTGCTCCCTGAGAGAAGTTGCTAATTCTCGCTCGCATCTGGTTGAGCCAACCGAGAGGGTAGAATTTGTGCAAAAAGGAGGATTTCAGCTCCTCCCAAGTCGTCACGGCATTCCCTAGATGGTTGACCCAGTAAAGGGTCTTATCTTGTAGACTGAAGGGGAACGCCATCAGCTTCACTACATCCAACAGTACATTGGAGTAGTGGGTCATACGACAGATGCGTGAAAATTGTTGGAGATGAATGTAAGGCTCTTCACTGGTGTTCCCGTGGAAAGAAGGGAGAAGAGTAAGGAACTGAGGCTTTAGCTCAAAATGAGTGTGCACTGGTGGGATGCGGATCCACTCAATCATTTGGCTGTCTCCAGGGTTGTATGTCTCTTTCAACTTTCGTCCTTCCTTGTTCAGGCTCTTCCTCATGTGGGTTATCATGGGGTCCACCACCTCCTCCTCCTGGTCTGCCTCCTCCTCCTTCAGGTATGTTCATAACATCATTCAACATTTTTGGAATGCAGTCTGGGATAGGGCTTGCTCTATCAGCTGCTGTTGGATGGCTTGGATAGATGCTAACAATTGCGCATTGATCGGGTTTCGATCGGGCATCTGTCCTTTCTCTGGCTGAGGGGGTTGCTGACCCTTGCCCTTTCCGTGAGGAGCCATTTCAGGATCTGAATCTAAGGAGATGAATTCTGGATTGGGATCCAGGGCTTGGCTTGACTTCTATCTGCAAAATGAGAGAATCCCAATCAGTTCACTTGCAATTGAATCCCAACTACCATGATGAATATGGAATTAGGGTCAATTCCAGAGTGTTGTGAATGAAAAAGGATATGGATTGTAACCGACTTTCATTCACAATGGTGAAATTAGGACAAGAGTGGTCCCCGTTTATTGGGTGATCAAAAGTAAGGGTAGAAGACGAAGAGCCTGGAGATCGACACGCAAGGTCCGGATCGGGTTCTCGGGAATCGCCTCGAAATATTGGCGAGGTCGAGTCCATAGAATCGATGTAGGTGTCGACGGGATCCCGACTAAATAATCCATGGATCAGCATCACGAAGCAAGAGGAGAGTATATGAGGGAGGAAAGTACGGTGATTAACGAGGAATAAATGTGAATGTAAAACAGTAGAAAGGCTCAAGACTGAGTGGGGGTCAAACAGAGAAACGCATGACAAAATTTGTGCAAGTGCACAGGACTTGATATTTTAACCTTAATCTAGATCCATACAAATGCTATACAAAATTGGGTTCACCAACTCATGCCAAGTGAAGCCGTAAAGGTTCGACTACTTATTATCTTTTTAGTTTTAGAGTTGTTATTTTAGGCATATCTTATAACAAGTCCTTAGCATGTTGACGTTATAGGAGAGAGAGTACTATCAAAAAAGTATCACGTACATGTACTCCTCCTTTGTAACCTACAGTATGCACTTTTTGAGGTCCTTGTAACCCTTCCTAGATCCCTACTCAGCCAAAGAAATAGAGAGAGGAAGCTGATAGGCGAAACCAATGCTTCAGTTTTCGCTCAGAATGGAATCACCCGTGAGCGTACAAGAACCTACTCGAATGCAAGCCAATGAGACAGACACCCCCGTGAAGGGGTGGCCTAAGCTCAGTACTTCAGACCATGTCGATGTTCCACACAAGGTAGGAACACCATCGTTGACAAGGCCCTACTCGATCACGTACGATAGAAGCGCCATTACTTCGGAGATCCAAGAGATACACAAGGCAGTTACAGACTGGGATTTTAGCTCCAATCCTTAGGGGGTCATGCCTCGCTCATGAGAGGGGTTTTGGTCCCCTCCGAAGGTACATGAAAACAATGAGGGCTTTATGAACCCAAAACAATGATAGTCCATTACGGATTTTAATTAAGGTTGAAGTTTATTTAGCAGTCCCCTTATGTTAATTTTTGAGTTTTCACCTTTTTGAGTCTGTTTTCTTACAAGCGCTTATCATTTTTGTAGATTCTCGTCTAAGTCCTAGGTGCTCAAAATCAGAGGGAGATAGCGAAAAAAGTCGTGCAAGTCGAATCATTGAATCTAATGATGCATGCTAAGTTAGAGGACTTACAGTGCATCCCAACTCTATCCACGCGGTATGCAAAATATAATTTTTAAACCTATCTACATGGCAGTGTGCAATCGACAAAATCGCCTTAAACAGTAGTTGTTATTAATCGTGAAGAACCAATTGTTAGTTATTCAGAAATTAGACCAAGGTTCAGTCTCTGATGCTGATCGGTGCTCGCCATAACGGGTCTTGCACGCGCTATATATGACCTCTAGCAGCACACGGTCTCAGATCTGAATTACTAACATTATTAGTTTGGCCAGATCCATAGGTAAGAGACTGTAGGAACATGCATTCCTATCAATGTTTGGACCTAGCTACCGAGTCAAGCAACCTAAGTTTGGGGTCTCCATGCACACAAAACAAATAAAAAAAGAAGGTGGAAAACTCAAAACAGTAGAAAACAAATAAGAAGGCGAGAAAACGTGGAAAACTGCGACGAGGCCCCCAGGTGAAAAGACACCCGGACACTGGACCTCGTTGTGAAGAGTAGAGTTCAAATATATACATGCCAAAATTATCTCTCTTACCATAAATTACATTAAAAAATATAAATTAAATCTAAGCTAATTTCTTTTCCTTGCTTCCTTGGTGCTCTCTCTCCAGTTGGTCATAGAGTGAAGACCAACCTCCTCCAAGCTTGGCTGCTTCGGTTTCTAGAAAGTCGTCCTCACGTGGCAGGGCCTCGTATCAAAGTCACAAAGAGATGTCATTAGCACAGGTAATTAAATAATCAATAGACTAATCCAAAAGAAGGAATAACTCCACCGACCAAAACAAGCCCCTGAGATCTCCGGAGATATATAGTAGGAAAAGGCCGGTTTTTGTGTTCGTGAGCTTCTCTTCATTTCATAGTGCTTTTCTGGTCCGCATGAGTCGTGAGGACCCAAGAAGAGTATGAATGACTATGATGGCTAGGAACTTGTTGATGCAGAATGAAATAAATAGGCTAGGCCTTATAATGACGAGGGCGAGGAGTCTATAAGCAATTTTGAAAGGAGTTCTATCGTCTCTATCTTCCATAACGATAGAGACTCCCTAACAATCTTCTCGAAAAATCATATAAACTATGAAAAAGAAAGATGTGACCTCAGAGAATGAGGGAAAGAAAGAGGACTCAGAAGGTCAATCCGACATCCACTCGGGCTCGCCTAATGTCTCTAGTCTACTCTACTAGTTTACCGCACAACTGAACCCAGTAAAGCACTACTTCTCTGAACTACCGCTATTATATATCAGGGGCTCAGAACAAGATCAGCTCCCATTAGAACCGATATTGATACCCACACAAAGTCATAGTATATAGTATGCTCCGCTAACTCGAGCGAAAAGCCATACTCCTCCACGTGAGCGAGTTCTTCCCCCCGCATCTCAGACCCTCAGTAGTTCATAGACGCTAGCCCACCTGGGAGCGCACTAGCGGGGAAATAGTACGAGATTTGGAATCTGCTCCTGCTTTCAATACTAGCGGGTAGACAAGAGTCAGATGCAAGAATAGGTATAATAGGCTTTGATTTGATATCCAATTTCTAGCTGTTGAGGAAGAACTTTCAAAAAGGCTTATAGGGTGCTAGTATGTGTGAATGTAAGTGAGAGCGGATAGGCCCTATAATGAGTGCGGAGGAAAGGGAAAGAGAAGAAGTGGTAGATGACCGATGATCTCATCCCGAAAGGAATGAGTTCGACGAAGTCCCTAATTCCAACCCGGCACAAGCTTCTAGCGTCATTGCTGAGGCTCCCAGGGAGCCGAATCACAGAAGATGAATTTCTTCTTTTCTCTAGAATAGACTACTAACTCGTCAAGCACCCCATTTCTCATCAGTTTGTATTTGTGATGGGAAACTCAATGTTTGATCAAAAGCATCAAAGCGAGAGAAATTGAGAAAGTATCTCAGTTTGCAGACTATCTCTAAAAGGTTTGGCGGGGGGAGTGGAAAATCAAAGAACTAAGTACCTTCAGACTGATTTCAGCAAAGCTATCTATAAAGAATTCAGACTAACTAAACCAGCTAGCTATATAGTCTTTTCGATTTATCTGGAGCTACTCTTAGAACACCAGTCGCATAAGCCATATGCGAATTCTTCTCATCTACCTCATTAATCACTCTTTCGATATCAACTACTAGTAAACCCTCCCTCTTTTCATTAGTCTTTCTCTTGATCTTAGTTATGATATCTTACTGATCTTCTTCCTTCTTCCTAATTAGGACTAGGCTTCTGGCCGGGCATAACCATGGATTGAAGCCTATTATCAATCACAGCTTCAGTGAGATCATCCCTGACATCCTTCTTCTTAGTAGTATAGACCCGAATCGAAGACTTCATCCTGTTATTTGAGCTTGACGTGAATCCGATTTTCTTAGACATTTCCTTAGATTTCTTAGACTTTGATATAGAAAGAATAGAAACTCCCCATAGAAATCCTCTTCTGTAATGGATATAGCATCACCAAGAGTGAAAGACACATTCCCTGTAGGCATCAAGAGTGAATAAGCTGGTGTCATTTTTTCATATCCAGCAGGGTACACATACAGCATCAATAGCAAGCACACTGTCTTAAATAGAAAGGCGGGATAAGGCGTATCAAAAGATGTTGATACTATCTGAAACCCACCATGAGGTTCTATAATGAGAATCTTGTATGTCCATCTTTTATTCAGTATACTAGAACTAGTATGAGTCCGCGGAATGACTCTTGGAATGATGAAAAAAATCAACCTAATTACTATATTAGGCCAAACCGAGGTCCTTTGGCTAGTTATAGGGCTATTAAGGCCTACCTCCGTTGTTTCTGCCATCACCGCCCCCATTCTTGGACCAAGTGGGGCCTCGTCTTTTCGAGAAATAGCCGAGTACTGGTTCAATACTAACTGGCATTCATCCACTGACCCCCGGTTTATGGTTGGCCACCTCCCAGTCATGAAAGATCTCCTACATCAAAGCTGAGATGAAATCGCCCGAAGTCTTGCAAGAGCTCAGTGACCGGGACGCACTACTCCAGGAGCTCAGAGAGAACCTGCACCGCACTCCGTATGCGTGCCTCCGCCAACCAGGATGGGATGTCCAAGATCCTGGGTGGTGGGTTCTTCTTCGACTCTCCACCTTCAGTCACAAACGTGACCACAAGCTTAGTCCAAAATACTGCGGACCCCCCCATATATTCATAAGCAACCAAGCGCATCGGGGAGGTCGCCTATGAACTTTGCCGGAGGGAACTCGCATCCACCCTCTTTTCCTCGTCTCCCAGCTTCAACCCTGATTATAGAGTAGGGCTCACCCAGCACTACTGCTCCCTTGCCTGTTGACTGGCTGACCCTGGAAGATCTCTATGGATGTATGTGAGAGGGATGGTGAAAGGCGGTCGGAGGTTCTGCGCAGACTGCCAAAGACCTTGTGGCTTCTGTGGTGCTTTCTTCTTTCCAGGCATACTCTCGGGTTTAGCAAGTATTCACTCACCTGCGGAAAAGAGAGATCCACTCTCTTTCATCTTTTTGCTGGTCAGAATGGTCTTATATACTAGTTGCGAGGTCTCGACGCTCCTTTCCGGCTCCGCTGCGCTAAGACTCCCGCTCTGCTTTTGAGCTCTTGACCGCTGGCGGGTCTGAAAATGGCCTGGGAAACATGGTCCCCTAAATCTCAGACAGGGTTAGCGAACCAAGGGACGATGCCGAAACAAGGACCTACCTTCCCCCCTCAACCTATTTCCATTCAGTAGAGAGCAGCGAGCTTAGACGTGCGTTGAAGCTTGCAAGCTATATAAATGAAATGCGAAGGGCGATCAAAGAGGAAGAGCGGGTGAAGGGAAATGTCATCAATTTGTGACACCTCTGGCCTCTTTATTCCCATCCATGATGAATAGGAATCAGCCTTCCCGGGAAGGGAGGTCACAATATCTAATCCCTAGATTAGTTGGGAGCAGAGCTTGATTGAATATTTGGGCGCAAGCAGAAATGGTGCATTCCAGGCCCTCAACGGATAAAAGTGACTCCTTAACGCAAAAAGACTTCGTGCATTTTCCCGTCAGCAAGCATACGATATGGTGAAAGAAGGATGTCGATTTACTCCTAGCTTCTTTTTCAAAGGCTCCTCGAAGGGGCAAGTCCACCCTCTATAAGTCGCGAAGAGTAGGGAAGAAGCCGCCAGACAGGAGCGCTGGGCAGTGATGAAAGCGTTACTTTTCCTTGACAAGTCATTTGAGAACTCAAGATAGCCTTGGTCACTCTGACCGAGAAATAGACAGTTCAAGATTTCTTATCGGACTGGAATGATTAGTCTATCTTCTGTTCATTTACTGAATTCTCACAACTACCTAATACAGCGTCAGCGGAAATTAGCATACATTATCCAATGCTCAAATATTCCGGAAAAGAAAAGTCAAAGTGTTAGATATATAGTCGCGGGTCTCATCTATATATATCTACCTGATCTATCTCTTTTTTCTAGACTTGACGCGTATGCGATGGACTGGTTCAGAGTCTACTATTGAGATCGTTCTGCAAGCACTAGGAATGGCTGTCGAGCACTAGCATCATCCAATGCCATCTCCTTATTCCTACCCCCAAAAATGAAAGACCCTGGGGTGCCTTTGCTGCGATGCACCATTGACAACATGACCTTTGAGCGCACCCTCCTTGATAAGGGTGCCTCAATCAACCTCCTCCCAGCTGCCATTCAACGGCTGTTTGATTTTGGGAAGCTGAAGCCGGTCTCGATGATCCGGCGGATCGATCTGTCAGGTCAAGGATTCATGGAGGATGTGATAGTGAGGGATGAACATACCTGTTGATTTTCTGGTTATGGAGATGAACCCCACTAAGACTTTGGCCCAGACACCCATCATCTTGGGTCGTCCCTCTCTCTCCACAGCCAAGGCCCACTTCAACTTTGAAGTGGGAAAAGTGGAATGAAAGGTCAAGGGCTCGATTGTTCCCGTCGATCTCCTTGTCCCTGGAGTCCGAATGTGGGTGGATAGAGGAGTGTTCTTATTTGGACACTGAGAATGTTCTTGCTCAGGTAGCATCTGACCCACTCGATGCCACCATCTCTCTGGCTGACACATACGGGCACGAAGAAGACCGACAATACTGGTCTAAGTGTTTGGACTCGACTCCCGTCTCTCAGAACGAGATCTTCTGCGAATTAGATAGGGCTTGGGATGAATTAGACGCAGAGTTGTGTGCTCTACCATTTATGGTCATGCCTATGATGAGCCCGCCCTTCGAGATTACTAGCCCCACTGGGGGTCTACCATGATCTCAATGCCTCTCGGATAGCGACCTTGTTCACATTGCAGGGAAGGTGGCTGAGATGTTGACTTTGATGGACAGACAGAATCAGCTCCCTTCATAATCTGCTTGCTATGAGCCTCCACCACCGGCTCCGTCAGTCCAGGTCGACCCTTCACTGGCCCCATTTCAGATATATAAGAAACTTGACATGGATAACATGAAGCATTGCATAGAGATCATGGCTGAGCAGATCCGAGAACTCCAGCGCCTGACCCCCACTGCCACTGGTTCAAAGGCTTTCTCTGATACAGGATGTATATTCCCATTTTTGAGACTCGAGACTTCTCGGACGAGTAACTCCCTCTCAAGCAAGCCCCTATCTATACCACGTATCACTAGACATGGAACGAGTGATGTTGGCATGAGAACGTAGGCTTAAGCGAGTAGTATAAGAACATCAGCTCTGTGTATCATCCTCGTCTGCTATCTTTCGTGCCAATCATTTACTTATCAGATATCTCATAGTGTAGTGTCATTTTTCAATGTGTAGTTTGATTTGTTGGAACGGCCAATTGTTCCTCAAATCATCTACTTCAATTACCAGAATGACCTGGGTTCCGTACTTAACAGGACTGGATTTTCTTTCAGGAAGGGTGTAACCCAGCCATTGATCACAGACTCTTCATCCGGTTGCTTGAGTTGCTTTTTGCCTTCTTTGGCTTTTCTTTGAGAAACTACAGACGGGTTCGTTGCTTACCTGCTACGCGCCTTGTCGAGGAACATGACACCTAGCAGATCACAACATTCATTCCACTAAAAAAGGAAAAGAAATCAATCCATTAGCGTTTACAAGATACACAAATTCTGAATACGACATGCACTCCAAAAGTGAGATTCTTTATCCATAGGACGACAAGACGAGAAAACAACATTTCAAGCAAAAGAGTCACTTTTTGATCAAGTTGGTTCTATGTTTATTTGCTCAAGTATCATAATAGTTGAGGAGATGACATAAAGCAACACCATTTACCACGTTCTCATGGGTCTAGCTTCACCAGAGAAAGGTGGATGCTAGCTTTCTCAAATCTTTGAATTCGTGTAATGTGATCCTAATTAAATCATTCTTTCAAGCTATTAGATACATTCTTGAAGTTGAGAAGGTTCCCTTATTCTTGAACTTTTCACATGCTTAGAATGATTGAGTTGATGCGCAAGAAAGCTAGGTATATACATCTAAACATGCCTGATACTGGAGATCTGACCAAAGGTTTGATGAATGCAAAAGACAAATACAAACGTGAGCAATTCCATTCAGCTGAACAAGCTGAGGCTCCTACGAATGAGAGACCTGAGAATAAAAATTGAACTCCTCCTCTTCTACTACCACAAGTTCAGAAAAAGAACCAGACTGATGGAGGATGAACGGTATATCAGTACGTTGCTTTTCTTTCTTGATTGTTCTATGAATCCTAGTGTAGTGATTGGAAAGGAGGCTGGGAGTGTAGAGAATCAAGGGGTGGGTCCAGCCTAATACACATGCCCGGTTCCAACACTCATGATAAAAAAGAGGACATATACTCTCTCTTGCTTGGAACAAACATAGCTAGTCCTTCCTTCTCAACTAGTCTATTCAGTAGTCAGTGCATTCTACAAGCTTCTTTCATTCGGTCCACAAGTCGAATGCGAGGCGATAGCCGGTAGAAAAGAGATATTGGTTTGACGGTTAATGATAAAAAGCCAACAAGCATTCATTATATATGAGATGTGCAAAGATATGACACATCGTCGAAACAAGAACTTCACAAGAAGCTGACAATGACTTTTGGCCGGGTAAATGCTCATTATTCCAAATATAGCCGACAATGCAAATGATCATTATTGAGATTCGAAGCCGAAAGGTGAAAGGATGGACTATTCTTCAAAAAAGAAGCTGACAAACAAATCAGTCACCCAACCTCTTCTTTGATCCCTTTCCTGACATTCTTTCTAGTATGGAATGAGTCAATCATCCACTTTGGTATCTTATTGAAGACAAATTGTAATATTGTTCCTCCATTGATCAAGAATTTCGTTCTTTGGGAAGTCTCATGATCATCTAATAATAAGGGTTTCAATTTCTTCAAATGAACAATTTGAACACCTATTGATTCTAATAACAGATTGCGGGGTTGATCATTCGGGTCTTTCAATTCATAGATGTGAATCTCGGACCTATGAATGGGGATATTTCCGATACTCACAAAGAAAAAGGAAGTGACTTGGACAAAAAGAGAAGTGACTTGGAAAAAAAAGAGAAGTGACTTAGACAAAAAGAAACGAAGTGATTTAGATAAATCTTCTTTCTTCTTCATATCAAAATGCTTCTATCTCAAAGAAAGAAGATATGCAGCGTAATGTTGAAGAACTTTCTATGAGTTTTCACTTGGATGATCTTTATAAGAATTTGCCAGATATCTTCAATCTCATTATAAATAAGGAGAGATCAAGAGCTAAACAGCTCCTTTTAAATGACTATCATGGTACCCTAGTAAATAATCGTATAGTAAATCTAAGAGTACTGAACCACACAACAAGGCAGGGTAGGGTGGGGATTGAACCACAATTAAGGCCGGGTAGGGCAGGGTAGGACATAAATCATTCAATGAAGGACGGGGGTTGACGGGGATTGACGGGGATTGAAACACATTTAAGGCTGGGTAGGGGGAGGGGTAGGCTCGGGGAGGCTAGCCCTTCCACACCCACTAGAGGCAGGGTAGGTGAATGGCTCAGGTCGGGGATTCGAGCTGTTCACATACCTATAATGCTGGATAGAGTTTAAAAATAACATTAAAGCGGGGTAGAGGAACGTGGGAATAGTTGTAATCTTAACAGATGATTGAGATAGATTCCCACATTCATTCATGGTTAACTAGTCTTATGGATTTAGAGCTAACATCATACTATTAGGGGTGAAGAGTAAAGTTGATTGAATTTTTATTATTCAGCTTCTCTAGGAAAGCTTTATATTTAGTAGTATAACCTACATATTCACTTCCCTCATAGTTGAGTGATCTAATATATGAATTATATGATTCAAGTAGCATTTCAACCTTCTTATCCCAATTTATTTTGTCTTTTGTTTTGGGATCTTTTGGTTAGAATGAATAATAATGTTATTGAAAACAAAATGATGAACTTGAGAAAGAGGATCCCCAAGTGATTGGATTGCATCAATATAACATTTATTAATTCTTTTTGCTTGATTAGGATTAACTATGAAGTTATCGTGGACTGTATATAATCCTGAGTTATTAAATTTCTCAATTATAAAGAGAGCTATTGAAGCATCCTTCTAGTGAATGAAATTGGCAAAGCACGATCTTTGTGTCTTAGTACGGTCCTTAGTGGATATAGGCAAAGATAGATTTATCTTTTTGCGTTTATTTTTGCTCCTATCAAATACCCAAACTTGGACCGATTCAGTCTTCATATAATCTTGGATTGATTGGAAGTAATGAGTGTGATAGGAAACGAGATGATTAAGAGTAGCGACAAACCATCCTCCTAAGTTGATTATTTCCATCAGGTTTTTATCTGAGGGTATTTAGAGTACCAAAATTTGTAAAAAGCTGAGGATACATTTAGTATCTCACTTCTCTTCAGAATCTCATACATTGATGCATAAATATCTTTTGCTGAACTCATTTTAATTTTACCGTAAACCAAAGGCATATAAATACTTTTGATTAATTTCCTTGTTATACGTGAAGAATCAAAAGAACCAAGTGGAGAGGGCAACTCTTTTTCTAGGAAAGAAGATAAAGGATCAATCAAAGATGTGTAAAGATCCCGGATAGTATCCCCATCTCCACCTATCAAATTGGTTCTTTGAGCTAGATCCTCATCTAGTAGAAAGTAACTCATGATCTGATAAGCTGAGGATGAAGCATCCATACTTATAGGTGTTGATGCTATTGGAAGATCTCCTCTTAAGTGGTAATCTAGAAACCTATTTACACTAGCTATGAATAGAAAATGATTCTTGGCTGAAGAAGCTAGTTCAATGATTTCTAATGGGGAAATTGAATAATACTTATCTGATGTACTAATGCAATGCTCGATCAACCAATTATAAGATTCAGTCACACTGGAAGGTGATTTATATTTAGCGTAGGCTGCACAGACAAGAGACCTATAACTTTCATTGGTAAGTTTGAGAAGAGAGGATCTGAGCTCATCGAATATACCCATACTTTTATTCATAACAATAATCAAAGAATGAGCTGAAAATCAATTAATGGTCATCTACAACAATGAACCAATAAATCAAATAAATGACTATACAAGAATGACAGAGAAATTAGGCTACGTTCATTGCTCCCAGACAACGGTGCCATCTGATAATAGAATTCTCATAGAGGTCGTGTCAATCCACAAGGCGGACAGACAGTCGTCGAAGTGTCCCCAAAGAAAAGCTTTGGTTAGTCAGCAATCAACCCATAAAATATATAATTCAATTAATAGTAAAAATGTGGAATTAAAATTTATTTTCTCTACCATAAGATGCATAGCAGGCAACTATGTAGAGGTCAAACCATAGAGAGCAATACATGTAGCCTAAGGTTATTATCTTTTTGTGTAACCAAGTCAATTTTTGAGTTTTCACTTTTTTTGAGTCTGTTTTCATACAAGTGCCTATCATTTTTGAAGATTCTCATTTAAGTCCTAGGTGCTCAAAATCAGAGGGAGATATCGAAAAAAGCTGTGCAAGTCGAATCATTGAATCTAATGATGCATGCTGAGTTAGAGGACTTACAATGCATCCCAACTCTCTCCATGCGGTATGCAAAATATAATTTTTAAACCTATCTACATGGCGGTGTGCAATCGACAAAATCGCCCTAAATAGTAGCTGCTATTAATCGTGAAGAACAAATTGTAAGTTATTCAGAAATTAGACCAAGATTCGGTCTCTGATGCTGATCGATGCTCGCCACAACGGGTCCTGCACGCGTTATATATGACCTCTAGCAGCACGCGGTCTCAGATCTGAATTACTAACATTATTGATTTGGCTAGATCCATACGTATGAGACTATAGAAACATGCATTCATATTAATATTTGGACCTAGTTACCGAGTCAAGCAACCTAAGTTTGGGGTCTCCATGCACACAAAACAAATAAAAAAAGAAGGCAGAAAACTCAAAACAACAAAAAAAAAGAAGGCGAGAAAACGTGGAAAACTGCGATGAGGCCCCCTGGTGAACATACACCCGGACACTGGACCTCGTTGTGAAGAGTAGAGTCCAAATATATACATGCCAAAATTGTCTCTCTCACCATAAATTACATAAAAAAATAAATTAAATCTAAGCTAATTTCTTCTCCTTGCTTCCTTGGTGCTCTCTCTCCAGCTGGTCATAGAGTGAAGACCAACCTCCTCCAAGCTTGGCTGCATCGGTTTCTAGAAAGTCATCCTCGTATGGTGGGCCCTCGCATCAAAGTCACAAAGAGATGTCATTAGCACATGTAATTAAATAATCAAATATATATTCACAACAATAATCAAAGAATGAGCTGGAAATCAATTAATGGTCATCTACAACAATGAACCAATAAATCAAATAAATGACTATACAAGAATGACAGAGAAATTAGGCTACGCTCATTGCTCCCCGACAACGGTGCCATATGATAACAAAATTCTCAAAGAGATTGTGTCAATCCACAAGGTGGACAGACAGTCGTCGAAGTGACCCCAAAGAAAAACCGTGGTTAGTCAGCAATCAACCCACAATATACATAATTCAATTAATAGCAAAAATGTGGAATTAAAATTTATTTTCTCTACCATAAGATGCGTAGCAGGCAACTATGTAGAGGTCGAACCACAGAGAGCAATACATGTAGCCTAAGGTTATTATCTTTTTGTGTAACCAAGTCAATCATCATGCATGTACATAGATATTTTTGTGGGTTTTTAATTTTATATTTTTTAATTTTATTTTTGTTTCATATTTTTATATTTAATTTTTTATTTGATTTTTATTTTCTTTTTTATATATTTTTTATATTTTAAAATAACTTTTCCTTTTATATAACTAATATAACATATATAAGGTTTATATACACAATATATAGTAATAAATGTATACATATTAATAAATATAGACAAAATACCCATAATAACTTGTTTTTGGCTTTTTAATATTTTTCTATTTTTTATTTTTTTGGAATTTTTAATAATTTATATGTATTTTTTAAAAGTAAAATTTATCCTAAATAAAGGATTAATTAAATACCCGAAATTGAATTGGATTTTAAAAATGGAAAATAAATTCCAAAATTATCCAAATCAATTTTGATATATAAATATCTATATAAATAAAATTATAAAACAAAAAAAGATATTTTCGGATTTTTTAAGAATTTTTAATATTTTTATAAAAGATTTTTGGGGTTTTCAATTTCCAAGGCTTTTGTTTTTCCATTTTTAGTGATTTTTTGTCTGTAAATAAAAAGGATAAAATGTATCATATACAATTTTTTTGAAATTGTAGACACATTTTTATATTTTTTGGTATTTTATAAGTTAAACAGGGAACATTTGTGCTCTATTTGATTTTTGAATAAATGGATTACATGTAAAAAAATGACAACTAAAAATATGGGTGCGGAAGAACATGGCATGAAGCATCTAACCCTATTTTTGTGGATTTTTAGGATCACGCTAGACATTTTAAATAAATAGATAAAACACATAAAATTCAAAGTCCTTGCAAAGGCATTTTTGCAAATAAAATAGTTGTCAGGGGGCTTTGTGCAAAAGTGCCAAAAATATACAATGGGACTAAAATCTAATTGAACTATTTCACAAATACAAAAATACTAGGGTTAAACATGCAAAACGGCCATCACATGGGAATACACGTGCTTAAGCCTAGGAAGGACCAAAGTGTAAATACGCAAAAGTTCACGAGCCTTCCAGTAATTTTTACGAAAATATATAATGTTATCCACAATTTATTGGACTAAATATAAATACAAAATCTTGTAGGGGATTCCCTGTAATTTGCCCAGCTCACGCGGGATGTCACATGAGCTGAGCTGGATTGGACCCAAATACAATTTAATGAAATACATGGGCCTATTTGCAAAATGTCCAATTTATTTAACACGCTAACTTTTATTTACAGGACTAAATAATAAAATACAAAAAGGTGGGGGTAAGTTTGCAATATACTCCATTAAAGGTGTTGGCGAACAGTGGGGATTACTTCACTTATACACGTGGCGCTTACACAACGGTCAATGACAATTCGCTGTTGGACGGCATGGATTAGATCAGTGTAGCTAATCTGACGGTCGAGGGACATCGTCATCCAACGGCGAGAATCAAAACTGGGGCCACCTTCTTCATCCGACGACAGGGAGGGGCTGAGGAAGAACAGGGAGGAAGGTTCGCCTGGGCGAACTTCCTCCGGCGAAATCTTGCTCCCCCGTCGGTCTTCGCTGCTCCAAATGGGCCTAAAAGCTTCCTGGCAGGTGTCTTTATCTCTTGGAGGGCACAAAAGGGGACGAGGTCAACCGCAGCTCATCTATGAGGTCGGGGAAGACGAGGAGCTCTAGGTACCTCCGACCAACTGCAAGATCGTCTCCTGACGTGTATTTGTACGCCTATCCTACACAGAAGAGAACAAGAGTAGATGGCAAACTGCCTTGACCCGATTAAGCGTGGAAAGGGCGAGGTGGAGGCGTGGGCGGAGAGATCTGGCGAATGGCAGAGGATGGACCTCGATGCCTCGATCAGGGAGAATCGAGGGTGGTTAGATGCGGCGGGAGACAAGAAATGGATAGGGAAGGAAATGAGGTGATCATTGAGGCAGAAAAACATGCGAGGAAGGCGCGCGGAGGAGCTCACCGGTGCTCAACTCCGACGAAGTCCGAGTGGATCGATTAATCCTAATTTAATCAACTAGAACATACTTTGATGACTGGAAATTAAAGATATAACTAATTCCAAGCAAAATAAAAGATAAAAGCGCAGCTCTGATACCTGGGATGAACCAAGGAGCAGGATCGCCGAAGCTCTACGGCCGTGGGTGCACCCGTGCTCCTGGAGCTTGGCTTGGCCTCGACGAAGCTCCCTTTGTCACAAGGAACTCATCTAGACACTAAACCAGGGCTCTTGGACTCGTGAAGGTGACCGAAATTGCAAGGAGACTCGGGGGTTTTATTTATAGAACGTGAACTTCACCCTTATTGACCTGCTGCTAGAGGCGAATTGAGCGTATATACCTTGGATCCAAGAGGCCAACGAGTATGTACAATGATCGATGATCATTTCTTGTTAAGGGATCGAAGGCGATTGAGCGATGGATCATCCATGAAAAAGTGAGGAAAAATGGGGAAGCGACATTTCTGACGCCCAGGCGCACAGATGGGACAGTTGACCAGAGGTGAACAGTCCAAGCGACGGGATAGGTCAACGTCGCCACGCAAAACGACAAAACATAGGATTTTATTAAAGAATAATTAATTAAAAATAATGAACGATTTATTAATTTTCGAGTATAAAATAAAAAATGTTTATTATTTAATGTAGTATTTTATTATGATTTTTATTTATTTTTTAGCTTTTATTATTAGTAGTTAATTTTAATAGTGTATTTATAGGTATATTTGCCTATATTTTATGCATTTTTATTTTAATTTTGTATATTTTATTTTATTATTTTATTTTATTTCATATATTTATAACTTATTTTTGTGAGTATAAATATGTTTTTATTTTATTTTTATGATGTTATTTGCACATTTAAATAAATAGATATGTATATTTTATAGGTATATTTATAAGTATATTACCTATGTTTTATGTATATCTTTTTATTTTAATGTATTTAAATGAGTTTTATTTTGGTTTTATATGTTTAGTATAATATATATATATATAATATTTACAATATTATAAAAATATAAAAGAATAAAAGAATAAGATCCATTCTTATTTATATATAATTATAATTGTAGGTATTCTGCCTATATCTTTATGCAGACTTATTTTATATTTCATTTTCTCTTTGGTTTTATTTTAGTTTTATTATGTACATGTGTTATATATAATAATTAAAAAATTATAAAAATACAAATTTGTAAAAATTAATATAGCATGAATAAATTGAATATTTTAATTGGTAATATGTACAATAGGGGTCAAAAACCTAACTTTCATACAGTAACTCTGAAAAGTATAAAACCACTACCATTAAATAGCTTGTGAAAATTTATATACAATTAGAGGAGATTTTGCTATGTTTTGATTTTTTATTTGAAAGATATGGGTCTGGGAAGTTGGGTTTTTGGATTTTTATTTTGTATTTAAAATGAACAGTGTGTATTATTTTTGTATAAACTCAATTTTGTATTTTTATTTACATTATTATCTACAACTTTTATGTACAAAGTTTTTTCATTTGATAAACAAATTATAAATAATAAAATAGGCGTAAAAAATGCATAAATAATGAATAAAAGAACTGGATTTTTATTCTGTTTTCGACCCTTATCCCCCCTACTTTATTCCTTATCGACCAACTCAATTCTTGACTTGGTCTCGGGGTTTAGGGTCATAAAATATCTTCAATATTTTATTCATTTTTCTTTTCTTCTCTTTATTATATAATTTTGGCATTAAAAACCATGTTTTATATACAAATAATACAATAAATAATGAATGATATTATTTACAAATTAATGCTATTTACATGGATTAGCTAGGATTTTTAAGTCCAAAATGATTGAATAAAGGTGATGAAATGGAGATTCATCATTTCTCTTCTCACAAAGGGGCACACAATTTAGAGAAGGATTTGCTCTTTGAATTGTTGTAAAAAAGAGAAGGCATCACCCTCCTTTTATACTTAAAGCGCACATCATACATGTGCCTTGGTATCCCTTGGATTTTAAATCAAGGGCCAAGACCAAGTCCTAATTCAGTAAGGATCATTTTCTTATTATCTTCAATCAATATTAATTTAAATAAAATAATCAACAACTTTAGAGTCTTAATTCAATTAGAACTCAACCATATGGAGCCATGTGTACATCATATGTACACGCCACATCACCTTCCATATATGGAAGTTTTTGTTGCAAATTATACTAATTAATTCATTTGATAATCATATTATCAATATTGGAGAAATTATGAATTTAATCCTTAAAACTTATGAATCATATTGATGAGCCCAAAATTAAATGCAAATCTAATTTACATATACAAAATTAATGTGAATCAAATTCACAAAATCTAATACCTTGAAATAATTATGTAAATATTATTTAAATAAATATTTATGTGACCACATCCATACAAATATTAATTATTGTGAATCACTATTCACATTAATCATGAGTTATGCTTGTGAAGCATATTCACAAAATTATTCTTATCAATAATGTGTAATAATCATAATTATTACAATACCATTAACAAGTATGAGTCCTAATCCATTTAGAACTCATTAGATAAGAATGCAGATACTTGGAGATAATGTTGGGGAGATCATACTATCCATGTATAGTGACTTGAAATGAGGATAACTATCCAATTTCAGGGTTTATACCATTTTTGGAAAAATACGTCACCTATGAATGTTGAGATTGAGTTGTAACACTTTACACTCTCAGTGAGCTCAACGAAATGCATCACACTCTCCATGAGCTGGATAAAGTGTCGATGAGTTGAATCCAACTTTCTGGGCCATTTCTAATTACAGTCCAAACCATTTGGAGCTAAGAAATGAGCTCAAGTCTTGTATACCTCTATTTCCATGACCATTTCTATTTCCAACATTTAGACACTGAAATTAGAATCATAATTGAAAGTTGAATTCAAATGAATTGTGATTTAATCCAATTAAATCACAAGTCATCAAGCTAAATGGAGTCACTAAAACCATCATATTTCATCACTTCTTCGGTATGGAAGTGTCATGGTAGATGATCCATTACAATAATAAAAGTAACCCTGAGTATTACAAATACTCATCCATCCTTTACACTAGAAGACTTTGATAAATCTGAAGTTCAAACCCTGGTTTGACTATCTTCTTCGTAATATATCGATATGTTTCTCATTTGATAATTGGACGACAATATTAATCATATACTTTCCAAAAGTATATATTAATATCTTGAATTTGTGCTTGTTTCATAAACAAGATGACCATGCTGGGAATTCATTTTGACCCCAAAATATCTCATGAGTGAGCTCTGTCTCCCGGTTCGTCAACTATGAACCTGTGTAATACATTCGAGAGATCATACATCTAATATGACTTCATATGCACACCAACACATCGGTATTTGGACCTTGTCTAGGTCACCAACCTATTGGTCTGTCAAATGTGTGTACTCAGGCATACAGATGCATATTTGTCTCAGTCAAAGGATGTGTGCTTGATCGTGATAGATACGATTCATGCCTCAGTTTATCTCAACCTCATCAAGTCAACTCTTTGAATAGTGATTATTCCAACACTTCTGAATCCCCATTCTTATGTAGAGGACCTGCATCAAGAAGTCAGTTGGAAATCAGTATTTATAGAAAGATTGTCATCTCTTTCTCAGACTGGATATCTTTATTGAATATCACATGTTTGAAGTCAGTTGTGTTCTCCAGCTGCATGGTATTCAATATGTCTATGGTACATAACCATAATTGTACAAAAGGACCTTAACAAGAAAGTGCATTCATTCAATCATTCACTATTATTTTAGATGAACACCATAAAATAATAACTTATGTTGCATTAGTGGGTTATCGAGGGCCTACAAATCCAACAAATAATATATAGGTGATACTATATAGGTAAAAATGTGAAAGAAAACCAAGCAACGGGCTTGAAGAAACACACAACAAAATCCAAAAAAAAGACTATCTTCAGAAAATCAAAACAAAGTAAAGAAATGATGAAAATCCTAAAAAAATATACCAAAACCTCGCTAGGGTAGTTGTGTAACCACCCTATAAAATAAACGAAAAATGAAGTGTTTATAGTGTTCAAGTATCACATACAGTACATGGGTATATCCATAATAAAAGTTTTTAAAAAATAAATTGATCTTTGCATTTAGGTCCTTGTATATGGACCTAAGTGCAAATAACAGAAACTGCTGAGGCACATGAAAATTCTGGAAAGCTTGCAGGTTGAAGATGCAATTTTTCCGCCACTTCAAAACTGACAGATGAGGTTAGAAGTTGCGGAGGGATCTGGACCACACATCAGCATGTGCTGCATGATGTTCTTCGTGTTCTTCTCCAAATCGGGAAGAACAATGGCGATGTATTGTCGCCAGCGAATACGGTGATGACTTGCGAGTGGTTTTTCAGCTCCGATAGGGCCAGAAGGGGGATCCTCCCCCTCCAAGCTCCCATGTTGCGAGGTAATTCCTTGAAGATGAAGATCAAGGATCCTTCAGGGCTATAGGTTTTGAATAGGATTCTGGTTCTTATGCAGGTACTTATGTGCCTCAATTGCTACAATGTGATGATGCTCCATATTCCATATGATCCTGGGAACGCTTTCCAATGGATCATACAACCTGTAAGAAATATTTGGGTTAGATTATACTCGAATCGACCTGAAGTTGATGGATTTCTTGCGCAACAGAATAGGGCTCAACAAATCAAACTTGGGCTTCAAGTTTATCAGGGGATCAAAGCGAATTAAAAAGGGTTTTAGATGTAATTGAAAGGTTGATGATTAGGGTATCTAAGATGGTGATTGAGTTGCATAAAAAATAATTAAATCGAATGAATTGGATGGATGAAGTTACATGGGACTATTGAAGGTGTATGGCCTTTTGATAATGGCTTTCGTGATGCAAGGAGGCGACGCCTTAGAACTCCTCCCCGATTATCCCTCTTCCTCACGGTGATCCTCCCCCTTCGCCTGTCACCCAAAATGGATCTAGAGTCTAGGGAAGTGGAGGTCTTGGTTAGTTGTAACTAGTAGTTGGAAAAGTTGTTGGATTGTGCCAACTTTGACAACTTAAATAGAGAAGCGGGAAGGAGGTTAAGATGATATGTAGATCAGGCAAGAAGATTGATGGATTGGATGTGAGTTTGATGAAGAATCGAAGGTGGAAATAATTGGTGAAGTTAAGTTATTGAAACAAGCTGAACAACCTGGGTTTTTTGGGGAAGAAGCATGTGGTACTAACACGTGTTAGCACCACAATATTCTGAGACCCAAAATACATTATACTATATATAATAATTATTAATTGGTTTAAAAATATATAAAAAAGAACAATTAAATAATTAAATTGTCTAAATTACGGGATATATGAATAATATATGTTATGTTATATAGATAAAATATTAATAAATATACATACAATATGCATTATAAATAGAATTTATATTTTAATTGAATATTTAATAAATAAGGTATTGTTTTTATATTTATATTAATTTATATAATAATAAATAAGGTTTGTGTGATTTTTTTTAGATTTCAATAATTTATTTTATATAGATTAATAAATACAAGTATAATGTGTAGTTCATTTTTACCTATTTTTAGGGCCTTTGATTTATTTAAAATATTAAATAAGGATTTAATTTTTTGAATTTTATTTTATAAATAAACTATAAGATCAAGAAAATAATTAAAAATTACCAAATCAATTGTACTATAAATACTGTGTAGAATAAATTCAGCAGTTCAGAAACCTAGTTGTCAATAGGTCCAAAAATTGATTTTTTTGTAAATGGACTCCGTTTTTCGCTGAAACCACCTTCATTAATTAAAGAATTTTATATCTTGAATTTAAAGTTAGTATAGTGAAATTGGAGTAGGTATGGCAAAGTTATGAGGTTCGGAAGTTGGGAAATCGTCAATTTGGAATCCTGATTTCTTAGCATATATACAAGCTAAATTTTTTTAACTTATTTTTATACATTTATACATAATTTTATTCAAGCAATGGTGAATAATTTAGTGTAAATATATAAATATGAGAATTTTTTATGCAATGGTGAAGAATTTTATTTCTTATAATATAATTATATGAAGATTGTGTATATATAATAGATAGAATTTAATGTGTTATGTACATGGTTAATTATTTTTTGTATTTTCTCCCTTATCTTCCCTACTTTATTGTTTGTCAACCAAGTCATGTTGACTTGGTCTTGGGGGTTAGGTTATATAAATATATCTTACCGCTATATTTGTATTTTCTAAGTCATTCTGTACAATATATACATATTTCCAGTCTGCCTTATTTTCTTATTTTAATTTTTATTTTTATTTTTTTATTTTTTATTTTTTTATTTTTATCATGACCTTTTGATGCAAAAAATTGAGTTTTATTCGTGATGGTTATTTTGATAGAAATGAATATTAGTCATATTTACATATATTTGTTAAGGGTTTTAAATAAAATGTGACAGAAATGTTAATGAATCATGGATTCATCACACATTATATAAATTGTAAATCGATACATCTACTTGACCTTGCAATTTATCGAGATGTCCCATCTGCTTTCATGCGCAATAATCAACAAGTAAATGTATTATAAAAATATTATTAATAAGATTTAATAAAACAAACTACCTTGCATCACTCTCTTATTTTTTTCCCAAAAGAAAACAACTCCTTTATCATTGATTTCTCCATGGACAACTTAGATAGTTGTGCACTAGTTTTATATATAATTTATATAACTTATGTCGCATACCCATCTCATCCATTTTCTTCCTAACTCTTCCTTGAATAAGACGTCTGATGAATCAGCTATTCATCTTCTTTATTATTTCATTTTATCTAAATCTGAAGAAAATCACATGTACATAATTGTTAAATCCAATTTCTTAATAAAGTTGTGTTCATGAACAAAAGTTTGTGTTTTAACACTAATTCAAACAAAATAAAAGAATAAATAAGAAAATAGAGTGGATGATGCAGAAAGACTGTAAATATATACAAACTTAACCCGAACATAGTAACCGACACATCTCTAGATCGTTTTTAATAATAAAGTAGTGAGGGACATGGAAAATGAAGAGAAAACATAAAAAATTAATTTTATAAATAAAATAACATTGAAATCATTTTACATGTATTATACAATCTTCTACATTTTTCCAGAAGTTATACTCACTCAGATTAACTTAAGTTTTCTCGTAACATGTATAAAAAAATAAAAAATACAAACATATAAAATAATTTTTGCAATGAATAAATGCATGTAGATCTTGAATCGAAAAATGTGTAAATTCCAACTTCTCTTATGATTTCCCACTCCGCATGAATTCCAACTAGAGCAAATTCACTTTTAGAAGTTAAATTGTTAAAACTGTGATTTTCGATGTGCTAATAAATGATCTTTAGTATCATTGAGTGCACACGTGAAAATCGAAAGAATCAGATAAATTTTATTACAACTACATGTCAAGATATATTAAAATAACTACAGGACAAGTAGAGGATCGATCCACATATACAAGACTATTTTACATACAAATTTTTAAATTACAATGGTATTTTTGACTTTATTGACTTGAATCAAATCCTATTTTTCTTTTTGTTCATAGGACCTCGAAATGTGTTGGAACATATGTAACTAGATCGTGGACATCATTACAATTGCATGGAAAATTTATGGGATTTTTTTAATTTTCTATTATTTTTTGATTTTTTAAATAACGAAAAGCATGAATGTAATTTTCAAGAAACCTTAGATTCTTAAGTTTAAATAGAATCTAAACTTAAGGACATGCCTATAATTACATAAACTGTTTGGGCAAAAGTAAAATATCAAGTTTTAATTAAATAAAACTAGGTCAATTGCAAAGATAATGAACAAGCTTGAGGAAATTGCAGAATGTTTCTTAAAGGACTAAAGTATAATTATTAAACATGAAACTAAAAAGTGTATTTTTTTTGCATCAGAAATGGAAATATTGTAGACAATAAAATGGCATTTTAAGAAATTGCATATTGGTCTAAATAAATAAAAATATATTAAAATTTTAAGAAATTGCAAAAAGATCCTTGGTCATCAAGACCAAGGGTTGGGCCTGTAGCGGCGATGACGGTAGAGCAGAGAAGGACATAGGCGACCACAAGTACGTTGTTAACGGTGGAGGAGCTCGGCGAAGGTGTGGTGAAGACTCGTGGCTGAATTGGAGAGGTAGAGTCGAGCCCCCGACGATCACTAGTTCCTCTATGCGTGTTGGGTCTTCCTGTCGATGGACCTCGACAACAAGTGAGGAGGCGTGATGATCTGGAGGCTAGAAGGATGAAGACAACATCCTGCAAAGGAGGGGGCGATATTGGGTCTTGGAACTTGGAGGTGGAGGAGCAACTCCACCTCGATGATGGGTCCGAAATCAGTTCTCCTCCTCGCTCTTATGGAGGTCAAGGGAGAGGAGATGGAGAGGCGACAATGTAACGACAAGGGAAGAGGAGGTGAATGGCGACGATTGGTGTTGGGTTGTGATGAATCTCTATTTCATCACCTTTATTCTTCCATTTTGGCCTTTATTACCTAGCTAAATGCATGTAAATATCATTAATTTGTACAAAATAACATTCATTATTTGTTGGATAAATATTCTATGAAATACTATATTTAAAGCCAAAATAAAAGAATAATAAAAAGAAACGAAAAGGAAATAAAAAGCATTTTATGATCCTAAACTCCAAGACCAAGTCAAGAAATTGATTTGATCGACAAGGAATAAAGTATGGGGAGATAAGGGACAAAAATACAAGAAAATCTTGTTTATTTATTCTTCGATAATTCATTTTTCAGAACATTTTATTCTTTATTATTTTATATCAAATTAATATACTTTGCACATGAAAATTGTATATAAAAATACATAGAATAATACAAAAAAGATTTCATGTAAAAACAATACACCATATACATTATACACTCAAAATAATCTAAATTCCCAACTTCACATACCTGTATCTACTCCATATTGTATCAAAATGCATCAAATTCGCCTTTAATTGTATATAACTTTTTATTAGATATTTAATGAAGATGGCTTTATTTAATTTGGAGTCACAATGCAAAAGTTAAATTTTGGACAGTTCAATATTTTTATAATATTATAAATATTATTTATAGAATACATACATAAGTAAATTAAAATAAAACTATTAAAAATATACTAAAATAAATAGTTGTATAAAATACATAGATGACACATGTATATACCTATATAATAAATACATCTATTTATTTAAGTATGTAAATAACTTTAGAAAAATACAAAAAATATATTCAATTGTATTTAAATTAGTTATAAATATATAAACTAAGTATATAAAATAATAAGATCTAAAATACAAAATAAAAATAAAATAATACAATATATAAATAAATTTACCTATATTTACACTTGTAAAAAGAAACCTATAGTAAATTAACTCATAAAAATAATTAAAAATCATATTTAAATACTATAGAAAATAATAAACATGTTATTTCCAACTGTTTTAATTAATTCATTTATTATTTTATTTTTAATTATTTATAATTTTTAGTCAGATTTGTCTTCTAGCGGTCCCTGTTGGACCAATATAAACACTCCTTTCGTTGACCTGGGGTCAACTTTTCTGAGCCCATTCGTAGCCCTATCAAACTAGCTGTGCCCCTCTTTACTCGAATTATTCCACCATGATACATTGCTCGAGGCCTCGAACCTCCTTCGTCAGATCTCCTCCCTATTCATCCTTGATCTCGCCGACGCTTCTCCTAGGGCTGAGCATCATAGATAACCCCGCTAACCTTAGGCGAAAACCCCTCGTTCGTCCCTGTATATTACCACCCCTGATCTCCATTTTTGGGGTTGGTTCCCTTTCTGTTTCGCCTTTTTCCCTCAAATTGCACCCTTAGGCTAGATCCTGGTGACATGAGCTTCGCCCATCCAATTTGCAGCAAAGAGGACGGTGTAGGAGGCGTTCCCAGCCATCTACGAAAGTGCTCTGCCGTAAGGTTCATCTCGCGGTCTCTGATCGCTCAGGTTTAATTTTCATCCTTTTTAGGTAGATTTTAGTTTTAATTGTCGTTTTGCATCTTTATATCAGCTTTTAATCGATACACGTAGCCTAGATTAGGATTTTAGCTTCATCGGAGCTATAGAGCTCTGACCACCGTCATTTGCCATACCCCATGGTTTCGACATCCACCAGTCATCCCACTTCCTTTCCATGTCGCGTCTCCACCTCCATGGCCCATGAAAACCACCATATTTGCCCCATATCTGAGATTCGAGGTCCAACTCCTCCGCCTTTGCCAAACCTCGCCGCTCCCTTCCATTTCCACTTCAAGCTCCACCAATAAAAGCCCATGACACATTGCCGGAGCCCCCTCAATATTTCTACGCAAGTATCGTTCCTGGAAGAGCCCATCTTAGGGATAATCGTCTTAAGAACAGGACCTCCAGGTCCTCTTGCTTCGTGACTCACCAAGACCCCATCGTTGGGTCCTGGAGCCTTTTGGAGGCTTCACTAGGTGCGAATGACTCCCAGGAACCATCAGAGCACCTCCTTAACAATAATGAAGGCTGGAGTTTTAGCTGCATCGATCCGAAGCTCGAGAGGAATGGGATTCTTCCATGTTCTTCCATGATTCCTCTTAGTTGTCCGATCAAGCACAGGAGTCCCATGCAAGCAGGTGACGTTCGATCAACCAGAGCCTTTACCGTCAGATCTCTTTGAGAGATCTAATCTCAATCGTATCTACCCAAAGCGTCATCGCACGATGATGAGCTGACATATGTGGGCGCCTTAGGGGGTAAATTGCACATCGAACCCCTGCGTTTTGTTTTATTTTTATTTGGTCTTGTAAATATTTAAAAGAGTTATATATTTTGTGTAAAAATTATAAGAAGACCTTCAAGCTTTCCGTATATTAAACTTTGGTCCTTCCTAACTCAGCTCACATAATCCCCCATGTGAGCTGGGCAATTTGCATTTATACCCTCGACGATTTTCGTAATTGTTATTTAATATCAAAACTTTGAATATTAGTTCAATATTTTTGAGTAATTTGCATATTCACCCATGCCTTTTATTTTAATTACAAAAATACCCCTGCTAGTTTAATTAATTTTTATGCTTGTTCTCTATTTTTTAAAAATATCATCCATGCTCCAAAAATAATGAAAAATTAGGATAAGGTGCTTGATTGCATTCTCTTTCATTCCATGTAATTAATTTTGTATTTCATGCATTTCCTATTGATTAAAATTCAAAATAGGTCTATTTATTCCCTATTAGCCTTAAAAATCCAAAAAAATCATATTTAAAAAATCCAAAAATAGCATTTTCTTTTTATTGTATTTCGCACCTCTAGGCCAAAATCCCTAATAATATGAAAAGAAAAACATTAAAAAAATTAAAAGCTCCAAAATCCTTATAAAAACCATAAAAAATCTTTCAAAAACCAAAAATATTTATTTTACCTCTGTATTTTCTTTATAATATATATTATATATTAAAAATAATTTTAAGGAATTTTGGGCTTATTATATATTTTTAACACTGTAAAACATTCGACCTATTTTAATTAGTCGTTATTTTTTTTACTATTTTAGACTTTAAAAATACTTAAAAATTAGAAAAAATCCTGAAAATCATAAAAACATTGGAAAAATATAAAAATATTTTAGTATGCATGTTTTTATTATTTATATTTATAGCTATAATTATAATACCCTATATTGTATTTTATATCTATATATAGTTGTATATATATATCTATATTATATATTAAAAAGAAAAAGGAAGTTAAAAATCATACAATTATAAATAGAAAATAAAAAATTTAAAAATAAAAAAATAAAAGAAAAGTATAAATAAAAATAAAAATAAATAACCCATAAAAACATTAATTAGTTAATTGATTAATTGAGTAAATATTGCACAAAATACACCTATATTATTTATTCATTATTTATTTATAGATAATATACATGCTATACCGACTTGTCACCCTGTGTTTGATACCCAGACTAATTGTCCACTATACACATTTATTTCCTGGTTATAATAAATTTCCAGCCACATCTTTTGCTTTTATTGCTTTATATCTTTATTATGGGTTGATTGTTGAGTTACTTTGGATCTCGTGAACGGTATCCTCAATGACAACTTATTCTCGCATTCTGTGAGGATAATTTCTATATCTCGCAAGATCCGAGTTTTCAGATTGGAGGCCAACCTTTTGGTGATTGGGTATGCATGAGAGGAAGACGAAGGGGAGGGTGTCGGTTTTGTAGTGGAGAAGGGGATGGAATAGCCTTCGTTGGAAAAGAAAGATCATGGGCATGATGTCCGTGAGCACCTAGGTACGAGAAGAAGTGAGGTTGAAGACCAATTAGGGGAAAGAGCAAGCAAAGAAAGGAGTGCATTGCAAGCCAACTATCTCAGTTGTCTATTATATATTTTTATATATTTTTTCGAGCTCAATCAAAAATCAATAAGTGATCCTCTTCTCCCTATCCTGAGAGTAAGATCAAGCTTTAACCAAGCCTCTTCTTATATCTGACTACGGTTCCCCCTATGGAACTCGAAACTCGCTCGCAATGATTTGTATCGCCTTAAGTGGGTCCTTTCGATGGAAATCACAAAATAGGACACACACATGTCCTGCAATAAAGCCAAAAGAATATATATATATATATATATATATATATATTAAGATGATTTGTAATGACATGGTGATAACTAGCTTTTCTCATCGCGGGTCTAAATACGTCTCACACACGGAGACATAGTCGCTAAGGCGACCCACAACAAAAACCCTAGTTAATCAGCAATTAAACCACAATATAAAAAAGGCAATAAATATAACAAGTGAGGTTAAAATTTATTATTCTCTACCAAAAGATGCATAGTGATTAAGCATGTAGAGGTCGAACCACAAAGAGCAAAACGGGTAGCCTATGGTTATTTATTCACAACCATGTCCTTCATCATGTATATACATATATCTTTTCGTGGGTTTTGATTTTATATTTTATATTTTATTTTTGTTTTATATGTTTTTTTGTATTTGATTTTGGTATATTTTCCTTTAATATTTTTTTATATTTTTATATATTTTTGTAAATATATATAAGCCATATAAGGTTATATATACGTATAGAGTAATATATTTATACATACTAACAAATATAAAATAAATATATAATAAAAATTGTTTTTGGGTTTTATATATTTTTAATGTTTTTTTGTAATTTTTACACATTTTTGCTAAATTTTATGTATTTTTAAAATAAAAAATATCCCAAATAAGAGGTTAAACAATTACCCAAATCGATTTGGATTTTAGAAATAGTAAATAGGCTCTAAATTTACCCAAATACTTTTAATATATGAATATTTATATAAAGAAAATTATAGAACAGAAAAACATATTTTTGGATCTTTTAATGATTTCTTAGATTTTTATAAAAGATTTTGGGGGTTTCCAATTTTTAAGCCTTTTTTTCTATTTTTTTATTTTTGGTATGTAATTAAATATGATAAAATATACTATTATAATTTTGTGGTATTTTTCAGAATGTTTTTCTATTTTTTGGCATTTTACAAGTTAAACAGGGAATAAATAGGCTTCATTTCATTTTTAATAAATGGATAAAATGCACAAAATTACCAAATAAAATGCGATCGTGAATATACATGGCACGAAGCATATATCCCAATTTTTACGTATTTTTAGGAGTATGTTAGATATTTTTAATAAATAGACAAAAAGCATAAAAAAATATATCCTAGTAGGGGTATATTTGTAATTAAAATAAACATCAGGGGCTTGAGCGTAAATATCCCAATATACTACAATATTTATTTAATTTTATTATACTATTTTACAATTACAAAAAATTCTAGGGCTGAACATACAAATTCCCCACCTCACGTGGGACGGCACGTGAGGTGACGTGGAATGGACCCAAATGCAATTACAAGAACAACAAAGACCTATTTACGAAATTCCCAATTTATTTAACATGTTCTATTTTATTTACAAAACTAAATATTAAATATAAAAAGGCGGGAGAGATGTAGCAATTTACCCAATATAGACGCGGGATCGGGCGATTGAGCTTCATCTACTTAGACATGTGTCTGCATCCCCGTAGCATGATGACGCTTCATCGATGATCAGTTCAGATCTAATCGAGGGCTCCATCGAGCGGCTGAAGCTTGGCGATGATGGAAGGCTGATGTTTATTCTGGGCTCCGTTCTTGATCCGACGGCATGGAGGTGATGATAAAGAACAGGGAAGAACTCACGACGATGCGAGTTTCTTCCGGCCAGATCACCCCCCTCCGTCGTCCTTGGCTGCTCCAAAAAGGGTCCAGACGCTCTTGGGGCCTTCGTTTGTTGTCTGGAGGGCTCGAAGGGAACTGAGGGTCGATGGAGCTCTCCAGCGAGGTCAGAGAAGCTCAAGGCGCCCAGGTACCTCATGTCAGTGCAAAATTGACCCCAAAAGGGTCCTTGGGCTCGCCATTGCATGCAGATAGATAAAGCAAACAGAAATGGTCTCTTAGGGCCTATTGGCGAGGGGAGATGGCAGATGAGGCGTGGCGAAGAGGTCCGACGATACATGGTGGAGAAGGACCTCAAAATCCAGATCCTCGGGGAATCTGGGTGAGCGAAGCTGCGCCGGGCGATTAGAGGGCGTATGGGAGCGAGATGGAGGTGATCAGAACGGCAGGGAGCGGATGATCACGCATAGAGGAGCTCGTCGGAGCTCAACTCCGACGAATTACGCGGATGACTTATTACTCTAATTTGACTAATCAGAACCTAAACTAAGAACGGAAGATTAAACCTACAACGAAATGTGATTGAAAAGGTGAAGAAAGACGTCTCTTATACCTGGGTAGTCGGCCAGGGAGCAGGGTCATCGACGACGGTGGTTGTGGGTGAAACTCTGTGCTCCTAGAGCTCCGCCATACCACGGGAAGACTTCCCCTGTCACGAGAAGACTCGCTAGACCAAGAACGAGGGTTCCTAGACTCGAAATGGTGATTACAAAATTAATGGAGGTCGGAGGTTTTATTTATAGAACATGTAAAGCATCCTTAATGACCGGCTGATTGTAGTGAATCGAAGCTATATATAATGGATTTTATGGTTGGGCATGGATGTATGATGATCACTGATGATTTTTCATGAAGGGATCATTCACGATCGAGTGATGGATCAAATGATAAAAATGGCTAAAAATCAGGGAGGAGATGGGTCGCGTCAAGTAAGGCTTCTGGTGGGAGAGTTAACCAGCGGTCAACAGGCGACCTGACATGATTGGTCCACGTCAGGTCGCTACAGGACAAAATTGTAAAAATCGAAAATAATTAATTTAAAATAGTATTTGATTTTATTAATTTTTGTGTATAAAATAAAAAATGTTTATTGTTTTATTTAGTATTTTATTCTGATTTTTATTTATTTTTTGATGTTATTTTTTTTAGTAGTTTATTTTTAGGGGAATATTTATAGGTATATTTACCTATATTTTGACTATTTTATTTTTTATTTTTACATTTAATTTTATTATTTTATTATTTTATTATTTTATTTGTATATTTATAACTTATTAAATATATTTTTATTATATTTTTATGATATTATTTGTATATTTAAATAAATAGATATGTATGATATATATGCATACTTATATGTATTTTATCCATGTATTGCATATATTTTATTTATTTAATTCATTTTCTTTTGTTTTATTTTATCTTTGTATTTTTAATATAAAATTCATGATATTTACAATACTATAAAATATAAAAGAATAAAGAACAGTTCCCCTTTTATTTATATTCATGTATAGACGTAAGTATTGTGCCTATGGATTAATATAGACTTATTTTATTTTGTGTTTTTTTGTTTTATTTTGATTTTAATATGTGTATAAGTTATAAATAATAATTACAAAATTATAAAAATATGGATTTGTAAAAATAATAAAGAATGAATTATAATGAATATTTTATTCAGATGTCATGTACAATGAGGGTCCAAAATTTATCTTTCACACCATGACTCCAAAAAATATGAAACTACCTCCATTAAATAGCTCATGAAAAGTTATATACAATTAGAGGTGATTTTAATTTTGAGTTTTTATTTGAAAGATATGGGTATGTGAAGTTGGGATTTTAGCTTTTTATTTTGTGTATAAAAAGTACTCTATATATCATTTTTGTGCAAACTCAATTTTGTATTTTTATTTACATTATTATGTACAACTTTCATGTACAAAATTTATTTATTTGATGTACAAATAAAGAATAAAATAGGTGTCAAAAATGAATAAATAATAAAAAAAATTGGGTGTTAATTGTATTTTTGGCCCTTATCTCCCCCTACTTTATTCCTTGTCGACCAATTCAATTCTTGACTTGGTCTCGGGATTTAGGATCATAAAATATCTTCGATATTTATTCCCTTTTATTTTCTTCTCTTTATTCTATAATTGGCATTAAAAACACTATTTTATTTACAATTAATGCAACAAATAATGGATGCTATTTTGCACAAATTAATGATATTTACATGCACTAGCTAGGGTTTTTAAGGTCAAAAAGATAGAATAAAGGCGATGAAATGGAGATTCATCACCCCCTATACTTGCCTTTGTTAGTCCCTAGCAAACACTTATGCAATAAGTACAAAAGAATAAAGAAGAAAAGAAAAAGAAAGAATGAATGGAATTAATTTCAATTATTAAACTTGACTTTGTAAATCAAAGTTTGGAGCTCAGGCTAGATCTTGATGTGAAAATGTGTGTGAAACCTGACCGGGAACCAAATTTAAAATACAACAGCCTTTGAGAGTCACAGAACTCGGTTCAAACCATCTTAATAGTCATGCCAGAATTAACCTACATCATACACAAACCCTTATGACTATGAGGCTGACTTGTACAGTGTAAGTGATAGTGGCTCTCCCCAATTGAAATGACAAAGGAACTAACTTCTCCAGAATGACAACCCAATGATTCACCAATCCAACAACTCTTTCCTCGAGTAGTGGGGTATTCCCTTCTAAGTTCAAGTGTGATCCGATTCAAGAGGAGGGGGTGAAGAGAAGAATGGATGGCAGCCAGTGTAACTACCTATCCTGGGATGCCTGACCAGTGTAGTCAACTCATCCAGCTGTAGGCTCACATGGTATAACTTTGATGCTCAAGCTTGCTTATTATCTATACAACATATATACATAGTCCGACATGCATTTTATTTTCAATCAGGCATGTCCAATTTTTTGGAGTTTTTTTCAGCATACTATCCACAATAGCATTTACATAAGGAGTTTTTCCTCTTGAGCTAGAAGACTATCCCTCTTTTGAAGCATTATTGCAACCCATACTCTCCTGTCTTTATACCTCGTGGAAATTGTATCAGGTTGGGGTGAACTTCCCTCCGTAGACGACGACGAATGTTTCCACTCGTGTACATATCAAATTGGAAAATCCCTTCCCCTCACCACTCCGACTGAGTTGAGCCAAGTGGAAGGTGCAAGTGTCCAAGTTAGGACACGGTCGACAAGAGTCATGCGTGTGTCTCAAAAAGTTCTAGTTAGTCAGTTGAAGTGACTTGAACCCAGCCCCGAGTCTCAAAGAAATAAGTCTGAATAGACCAGAAGTACCTTGAATCTGGTTCCCATCAGGTTCCAGTGAAGTTAGGTGCGGTAAGGTCCAACCAAACTCTAATCTTCGACTTTATTTGGACTAGTTCAATCATCAAGCTCAATCCGAAAAGAATATGAATGTTATGCAAATGCTATGCACATGCTTTGTACAATGCAGAGTATATTTTCGTAATGCATTTTATTCAAAGTCTTGATCTTTTGAGAAGGTGGTGCATATGCAAATTTTCTTTTATTTTTCAAAACAAGTTTTTGGTATTGTTAGTTTTGCAAATGTTTTTGTGGTTTTTGAAAATAGAAGATTTTGGCTTAGAAAATATGTACAAATATTTACATGGGGATGCATCTTATATTTATAAGAGTTCAGTTTTAAAGAATTTACATGGGGTAAGTGATCATTTTTATAGACATATGTATAAAGAATTTTAATATAGTGTATATGCTCCTCAAACTTATTTGAAAATTATTTTACAACAATTTTGAAAACCATAGTTAAAAATAATTTTTACAAACAATTTTTTACATACATTTACACAACTTTGAAAATCATTTTGCAAAGGATTTTCAAACAATATATATGTATTCAAATATTTTTGCAACCATTTTTCAAACCATTTGCAAATCATTTCAAACATTTTAATTTCACATAAATAAAATTTTAAAAACAAAATCCTTTTACAGAGGTTGAGTACATTTTACACAACATTTTCCAAACATTTTTTCAAGAGGATTTTCAAACTATTTTTCAAACATTTTTGCAAAAGTATTTTCACATGATTTATTAATCATTACGTATAAAAAGAGCTTGAGGAGATATAAGCATGCTTTTATTAGGAGATTTTAATGAATCTATCAATATTTTTAGTCATAAGTATTATTTCAAAAATACGAAAGTACGAGTTATGGCTAAAGTATATACATGGTATATGTGACCCCCTATACTTAGCCAGAGCTACGTCCTCATAGATCGAAGAGAAAAAGAGAAGACATAACTCGGATTGAGTATAGAAAAAAACCTAAACATAATGAATGAAGGAATAGCTGAATAAGAAGTTGAGTGTCCTCATATACTTAGGATCAAATAATCCTAAGTATAGCATATTGTACACAAAGCAGGGAGGGTCAAGGGTGAGAATGAACAGATCGTACTTAGGTTGTCTCCCTCTATACTTAGGGTAAGATATCCCTGAGTATAGTTAAGAAGAGGAGACCGGGGAGGGTATCAAAGAATGATACAACACAGGTGCATACCCTATACTTAGGACAAAGCACGTCGTAAGTACAACAGAATGACAAAAAGGGGTGATACACATAAGCAAAATTTTTCTAATAGAGAACGGGCGTTGAAGAAGAAAGGAAGAAAAGAAATAGCTTTTCTCATCGTCGGTCGAAATACGTCTCACACAAGGCGGAGACACAGTCGCTGAGGCGACCCACAACAAAAACCCTAGTTAATCAGCAATTAACCCACAATATAAATAAAGCCAATAAATAGCATAAGTGAGGTTAAAAATTATTATTCTGTACCAAAAGATGCATAGTGATTAAGCATGTAGAGGTCGAACCACAGAGAGCAAAAAGGGTAGTCGATGGTTATTTATTCACAACCATGTCCTTCATCATGTATATACATATATCTTTTTGTGGGTTTTGATTTTATATTTTATATTTTATTTTGTTTCATATGTTTTTTTATATTTGATTTGTTATATTTTCTTTTTACATTTTTTATATTTTTTATAATTTTTTTAATATATATAAGCCATATAAGGCTTTATATACATATAGAGTAATATATTTATACATACTAATAAATATAAAGAAAAAATATAATAAAAATTATTTCTTGGTTTTATACATTTTTCTATTATTTTGTATTTTTTTGGAATTTTTAGTATTTTTAGTATTTTTATGTATTTTTAAAATAAAAAATATCCCATATAGGAGGTTTAATAATTACCTAAAATTGATTTGGATTTTAAAAATTGTAAATAGGATCCAAAATTACCTAAATCAGTTTTAATATATGAATATTTATATAAAGAAAATTATAGAATAGAAAAATATATTTTTAACGATTACTTAGATTTTTATAAAAGATTTTAGGGTTTTTCAATTTTTAAGCCTTTTATTTTTCTATTTTTTGTGATTTTTGGTTTGTAAATAAAATATGATAAAATATAATATATATAATTTTTTGGTATATTTCAAAATGTTTTTCTATTTTTTGGCATTTTATAAGTTAAATAGGGAATATATAGGCTCCATTTTATTTTTAATAAATGAATAAAATGCACAAAATGACAAATAAAATATGGGCTTGAATACACATGGCATGAAGCATATATCTCTATTTTTGCGTTTTTTTAGGAGCATGATAGATATTTTTAATAAATAGACAAAAAACATAAAAATATGTCCTGACAGGGGCATATTTGCAATTAAAATAAACATCAGGGGCTTGATCATAAATATCCCAATGTAATACAACATTTATTCAATTTTATTATGCTATTTTACAATTACAAAAATGTCAGGGCTGAACATGCAAATTCCTCACCTCACGTGGGACGGCACGTGAGGTGACGTGGATTGGACCTAGATGCAATTACAAGAACAACAAGGGACTTTTTACTAAATTCCCACTTCATTTAACACGTTATATCTTATTTACAAAACAAAATATTAAATACACAAAAAAGGCGGCAAGACGTATCAATTTACCCAATATGGATTCGGGATTAGACGGTTGAGCTTCATCCACTTAGACACGTGTCAAGTCCCCATAGCTTGATGACGCTTCACCGATGATCAGTTCAGATCTGATCGAGGGGTCCATCGGATGGCTGAAGCTTGACGATGATGGACGATTGTTGTTCGTTCTGGGCTCCGTTCTTGATCCAACGATAGGGAGGCGACGATGAAGAACATGGACGAACTCGCGATGATGAGAGTTCCTTCCAGCCAGATCGCCCCCTCTGTCGTCCTTGGCTGCTCCAAAATGGGTCCAGACGCTCCTGGGGCATTCGTCTATCATCTGGAGGGCTCGAAGGGAACTTAGGGTCGCCGAAGCTCTCCAACGAGGTCGGGGAAGCTCAAGGCACCCATGTACCTCCTGTCTGCGCAAAATCGACCCCAAAGGGGTCCTTGGGCTCGCCAGTTCCTACAGATAGATAAAGCAAACAAAAACGAGGCTCTTGGGGCCTTATTGGCAAGGGGAGATGGCGGATGAGGCATGGCGGAGAGGTCCGACGATACACAGCAGAGAAGGACCTCAAAATCCAGATCCCCGGGGAATATGAGTGAACGAAGATGTGTCAGGAGATCAGAGGGCATAGGGGAGCGAGATGGACATGATCAGAACGATGTGGAGCAGATGATCACACACAGAGGAGCTCCGATGGAGGTGATCAGAACGATGGGAAGCGGATAATCACGCACAGAGGAGCACGTCGGAGCTCATCTCCGGTGAACTACATGGATGACTTACTACTCTAATTTGATAATCAGAACCTAAACTATGAACGGAAGATTAAACCTACAACGAAATGCAATTGAAAAGGCGAAGAAAGTCAGCTCTTATACCTGAGGGTCAACCAGGGAGCAGGGCCGTCGGTGACGGTGGCCGTGGGTGCACCTCCGTGCTCCTGAAACTTCGCCCGGCCATGAGAAGACTTCCCCTGTTATGAGAAGACTCACTAGACCAAGGATGAGAGTTCCTAGACTCGAAATGGTGACAAAAAATTTAAGGGAGGTCGGAGGCTTTATTTATAGAACATGTAAAGCACCCTTAAGGACCGGCTAATTGCAATGAATCGAAACTATATACAATGGATTTTATGGTTGGGCATGGATGTATGATGATCAATGATGATTTTTCATGATGGGATCAATCACGATTGAGCGATGGGTCATGCAGGAAAATTGCTGAAAATCAGGGAGGAGACAGGTCGCATCAAGTCAGGCGTCTGGTGGGAGAGTTGACTAGCGGTCAACAGGCGACCTAACGTGATTGGTCTACGTCAGGTCTCTACAAGACAAAAATGTAAAAAAAATAGAAAATAATTATTTTAAAATAGTATTTTATTTTATTAATTTTTATGTATAAAATAAAAAAATGTTTATTTTTATTTAGTATTTTATTCTGATTTTTATTTATTGCTTGGTGTTATTTATTAGTAGTTTATTTTTAGGGGTATATTTATAGATATATTTACCTATATTTTGACTATTTTATTTTTATTTTGTATATTTTATTTTATTATTTTATTCTTTTATTTTATATATTTATAACTTATCTAAATATATTTTTATTTTTTATGATATTATTTGTATATTTTAAATAAATAGATATGTACGATATATATGTATTCTTATAGGTATTTCATCTACGTATTGTTTATATTTTATTTATTTAATTCATTTTCTTTTGTTTTATTTTATCTTTGTATTTTTAATATAATATTCATGATATTTACGATATTATAAAAATATAAAGAATAAAGAATATTTTCCCCTTTTATTTATATTCATGTATAGACATAGGTTATTTCGTCTATATATTAATATATACTTATTTTATTTTTTGTTTTGTTTTGGTTTTATTTAGATTTTAATATGTTTATGAGTTATAAATAATAATTACAAAATTATAAAAATATGGATTTGTAAAAATAACAAAGAATGAATTATAATGAATATTTTTATTCAAGTATCATGTACAATGAGAGTCCAAAACCTAACTTTCACATCGTGACTCCAAAAAAATATGAAACCACCTCCATTAAATAGCTCATGAAAAGTTATATACAAGTAGAGTTAATATATTTTGAGTTTTTATTTGAAATATATGGTTATGTAAATTTGGGATTTTGGCTTTTTATTTTGTGTATAAAAAATACTCTATATATAAGTTTTGTGCAAACTCAATTTTGTATTTTTATTTACATTGTTATCTACAGCTTTCAAGTACAAAGTTTCTTTATTTGATGTACAAATAAAGAATAAAATAGGTGTAAAAATGAATAATAGTAAACAAAAAAATTAGATGTTTATTTTATTTTTGGTCCTTATCTCCTCGTACTTTATTCCTTGTTGACCAATTCAATTCTTGACTTGGTCTCAGGGTTTAGGGTCATAAAATATCTTCGATATTTTATTCCTTTTTCTTTTCTTCTCTTTGTTTTATAATTTTGGCATTAAAAACATTGTTTTATATACAATTAATGCAACAAATAATGAATGCTATTTTGCACAAATTAATAATATCTACATGCATTAGCTAGGGTTTTTAAGGCCAAAAAGGTATAATAAAGGTGATGAAATGAAGATTCATCACATGGTTTGATGCAGTCATGGCATTTTTTGATCATATGAGATGGGTGGACAATGGATGTGAATTAATTTATTAAATCCATTAGATCCGCGAAAGAATGAGGAGGCATTTGCCTTCTTTTTTGTTTCTTAATATAGAAAATCATTCGTTCATTTATGCTTTTATCAATATATATATATTAAATAATTGATGTAGATTAATATAAAACCCACAAGATAGGTATACAATATTAGTATGTAATACATAGTTAATTATATATGTAGTTATATGTTACTTATCTATAGAAGATTGTACACGAACTTTATATTATATGACTATATGCATATGTACTAAAAATGTTAATGCATCTATAGATCAAACATGGAACATACTTATGTCCAAATGTAATGCAAGTTATTTACTTTACTAATTAGAGTTTTGTACAAGTAAACATGGGTGACAAGTTGATATCAGGGGGGTTTGGCAAGGGTCCAAATACGTCCCGCCCGAGGTGGAGACGACAGTGTCGCTGAGGCGACCGCTTACTAAGCCCCCGTTAATCAGAGATTATACCACAATACAGAATAAGTCAATTAAGTCCCAAAACTGTGAATTAAAATTTATTAACTCTACCATAAAATGCATAGTGTATAAGCATGTAGAGGTCGAACCACATAGAGCAAAAAAAGGTTGGGTAGCCTATAGGTATTTACGTACATCCCAGTCATCCTTAAATGAATCCTCTTCTTGTGGGTTTTTAATTTTCTATATTTTTTAATTATATATACATATATTTTAGATATATATATATATTTATAATTTGTATTTTGTTTTTAAATTTCTCAATTATATAATATAGGTATATATATAGATACATATAAGAAGAGATATATATATATAGTATATGGAGACATATATATATACATAGTCAAAATACATTAGATATAATATTTTTTTATTTTTCGGGAATTTTACTAATTTTTATGCATTTTTAATTCCAAAAATGTCCCTAATATGAGACTAATTAAATAGGCCGAAAATAATTTGGGTTTTAAAAATATATAATAAGTCTCAAAATTACCCAAATTAATTTTAATACATGAATACTAATATATAGATACTTCTAGAATAGAAAAATATATTTTTGGAATTTTTGTTGCATTTTTATATTTTTTGTTTAATTTTGGAGTTTTCTAATTTTTATATATTTATTTTTCTTATTTTTAGGTTTTTTCATTTACTGGACTCAATAGATATATAAATATACCATACATAATTTTTTTGTAATTTTTCAAAAACATTTTTATATTTTTTTGGTATTTTATAACTTAAACAGTGCAAAATGGCTCCTATTTCAATTTTAATAAATGGAGAAAATGCTCAAATTAGCCAAACAAAAATACAACATGAATCTATGAGGCACAAAGCATTTATCCTAATTTTCGTGAATTTTTAAGAGCTAGCTAGGTATTTTTAATAAATACATGAAGCAAGTAAAAATAAAACAGCCTGGCATGGGCATAATTGCAATTAAAAATACAGACAGGGGTTTAGTTGCAATTTTACCAACAGAAATAAACATTTATTTAATGTTCTGGCATCACTTAATAATATACAAAAACCTCCAAGGCATACATGCAAATTTCACGCGCCTCACGTGGGACTGCACGTGAGGCTGGGAAGGACCAAATTGTAATTCTAGGAAGTTCAGGAGTCCCAATGCAAAAATCCCATTTATTTTACAATGCTATATTTAATTTACAGTATTAAAAACAAAATACAAAAAAAACTAGGGGCTCGAGTGCAAATTACCCCTAAAGGTGCGCTGATGGACGACGATCCGCATGCCACTTATCCACGTGGCGGCCTCTGGCATCACGATACCGCTTCGCCGATCGACGGTCTGGATTACATCTGAGGTTCGATCGAACGACCGAAGCGTGCTTTAAACGGACGACCAAGATCAGATCTTGGGTCGCCTCCTCCATCTGACGGTTGTTGCTACTTGCGAAGAATAGGGAAGAACAGTTGGCTTCCCTAGCTTCGATCTTCGATTCCTCCTCCTCCAGACGATCTTCGGTGATGGCAAGGGGCTCTCCACGTCCGACGAGGCTCTCCACAGTTGCTGAGGTGCTCAGGAAGACTCAGGACCCCATGAATCGGCCCAACGAGCTCGAGGAAGCAAGAGGGGTCCTGGAGTCTTGCAGGCGATCAAATCGAGCCCCAGGGGGCTCCGTTAAGCGTCCGACCTGCACCAAAAGAACACGGGGCTCGAGAGGGTCTCCCTCGACCAGGGGTTGCATCTCTAGAGGTGAAAATGAACGTGGGTGGTGAGGTCCGGCGAAGTGGAGGAAGAGGACCTCGATTTACAGAGCCAGTGGGGCTCTGGTTGATCTGAAATGTTCGGGAAATGGAGAACGTGGAGCGTAATGAGACGGAAGTGAATGGAGGGGTCGGCTCATCGAAGGATCGTAAGGGGATCGTTGCTGGAGCACGACTCGATTAAAACTACGCTAATCTTGGCTTTAACTACTATCCTACGAGCATTATTAAACTACTGAAATGAAAACCTAACTAATTAAGCAAAAAGACAGCTCTTATACCTGGTGGTCGACCAGGGAGCAGGACCTCCGGCGAGCGGCGACCGTGGGTGCTGCCCTTGACTCCTCCGACCAGCTGATGCTTCCAGGAGGACCCCCCCTGTCACGAGGATTCTCTAGAGACTGGAAACGAGGGTGGAAGAAGACCAAAAGGAGACCCAACTGGGGAAGGAGGTCGAGGGCCTTATTTATGGACATGGCGACGCACCCTTATTGACCAGGGTGCCACAAAGAATCGACTGGTCAGATGATCGATCTGATATGTTGGCGTGAAGGATGGAGCATCGAGCGAACTTTTTCATGAAGGAATCGAGGCTTGAAAGTCAATGGACTAGAAGGAGAAAGTCGGAGAAGATGGGCTGAAGAGACGTTCTGACACAGGGCGGTTGGTGGCAGAAGAGTTGACTGGGCGGTCAACGAAGGAACGACCCTGATTGGCCCACGTCAGCACCAAATTGACTTATTAATTAAACACATTAAACGATTTTATTAATTTTTGCTTATAAAATAAAAAATGTTTATTAAATAATGTAGTATTTATTTATGATTTTTATTTATTTTTTTGATGAATTTTATTATGAGTTTATTTTAATGTTGTATTTATAGGTATATTTATATGTATTCTGTATAATTTATTTTTATTTTATGTATTTTATTTTATTATTTTAATTTATTATATTTTATATATTTATAAATTAATTTTGTGAGTATAAATATATTTTTATTTTATTTTTATGAGTTTATTTGCATATTTAAATAAATAGGTATATATAATATGTAGGTATACTTATAGGTATTTTACCTGTATTTTATATACATTTTATTTATTTAATGGATTTTTTTAGGTTTCATTTTGGTTTTTCATTTTTAATGGAATATAAATAATGTTTATAATAAAAATATGAAAGAATAAAGGAATGAAGTTCCCTTTTATCTGTTTACATAGGTAACATAGGTATTTTTGTCTATGTATTTCATAAACTTATTTTATTTTACATGTTCTTTTCGGTTTTATTTTAATTTCAATATGTACATGCATTATGTATATTATTTACAAAATTCTAAAAATATAAATTTGTAAGAATAGTGAACAATGAATAAATAAAATATTTTAATCAGGTAGACTGTACACGCATTTGGAAATGATTTTGCATAGGTTTTTCAAACGGTTTAGATAGATTTTTCAAAACAATTTTACAACCAATTTTTCCAACCATTTGCAAACCATTTTTCACACATTTTTATTCCACTCAAAGAAAATAAATTTTGCAAACAAACTATTTACAATGATTGAATACTTTGTACACACTATCTTTCAAGCAATTTTCAAAAGATTTTACAAAGAGAACATTTTGCACAAAGCATTTTTCATGATTTATTAATCAGTATGGACAAAAAGAGTCTGAGGAGCTCACAATCATCTTTTATTATTGTAATAAAAATGCTTTTAACATTAATTTTTAGCTTGATGCAATAATTTATTTACAGTATGAGTTATGTCTTATAGTATATACATAGTATATACGACCCCCATATACTTAGCTTGAGCTATGTCCTCGTAGATCGAAGAGAAAAGAGAAGACATAACTCGTACTGAGTATAGACAAGTCTAAGAATGAATAAATAAATAAATATAGGAAAGAATGAACGAACGAGAAGTTGACCGTCCCCCTATACTTAGGATCAAGTAATCCTAAGTATAGCAGATTGTACACAAAGCAGGGAGGGTCAAGGGTGGGAATAAACAGATCGTACTCATATTGTCTCCCCCTATATTTAGGGTAAAATATCCCTAAGTATAAACAAGAAGAGGAGACAATGGAGAGGATCGAAAAGAATAGAAGAACTCGAGGTGCACACCCCCTATACTTAGGACAAAGTACGTCCTAAGTATAGAAGACTGACAACAAGGGGCAACACCTTTTGATACAAAAAGACGATAGAAGAGGAAAAGAAGAAAATCAGATAAACAATTTTTGAGGTGCAGCGTTTGAATCTTCTGATGCTGCCAATGTTGTGGGTATGTCATCAAGGTGCAGATTCTGGATGGTGTCGACAACGGCCAAGAATGTATCAGGCTCGAGATAAGGCTTCAGGAGTTGACCATTGACGACGAATGGTTGTGCGTCAGGAGACAATTCTGATATGGCAATACTTCCATTGTCACGCTCTTCACGAACTCAGAATGGCCATGTCCACTTACTCTTTAATTTGCCAGGGAAGATCCGCAACTTTGCATCAAATAACCACACCTTCTGTCCAACTTCAAAGGTCTTTCGTCTGATGTGCCGGTCATGCCAGCGTTTCACCTTTTCCTTGTACATCAATGTGTTATCGCATGCATAGTCTCGGAACTCCAAGAGTCTGTTCAGATCATCTTTTCTTTTCTGACCACTTTTCTGTGAGTCCAAGTTGCACATGTTGATTGCCCATAGGGACTTGTGAATTAATTCAACGGGCAGATGGCATGGCTTCCCGTATACAAGACGGTAGGGCGACATGCCCAAGGGAGACTTGTAGGCGGTTCTATAAGCCCAGAGTACTGAGTCCAAGAGTTGAGACCAGTTCTTTCTGTCCGGCCATACAAGTTTCTGAAGGATTGTCTTGATTTCTCTGTTCGACAATTCAGCCATGCCATTGGTCTGAGGATGATAAGGGGATACGACACGATGGTCGATGCCGTACTCCTTCATTAATTTCTTTACTTCTTTGTTAATGAAATGGCTACCCCCATCTGATAAAAGAATTTTCGGAATCCTGAACTGCGTAATGATGTTATCTCTCAAAAATCGACACACTGTCCGACTGTCGGCGGCTCGAGCGGGAATAGCTTCAACCCAACGACTCACGTAATCTATGGCAAGAAGGATGTGCTCAAAACCTTGACTGTTAGGGAAAGGTCCCACGAAATCAATGCCCCATGCATCAAAAAATCTGCTATCTGAATGATCGTTGGAGGCATCGAATCTTTTGTAGTGAGTGTACCCTTCAATCTCTGACAGTCAATGCATTGTTTGATGAAAACTACTGCATCCTTGAATAGTGTGGGCCACCAGAAGCCACACTGAAGTACTTTGGCTACCGTACGGTCTCCAAAGTGATGTCCACCAGACTCGAGCGAGTGACAGTGCCCGAGGACACTATAATGCTCCTCTTGAGGGATGCACCTGCGCCAAATACAATCCGCTCCTTCCCTGAATAAAAGAGGATCTTTCCATTGATAGAAACAGATGGTAAATAGGAATTTATTCTTCTGATTCTTCGTCCAATCCGATGGTATTACACCCGAGGCTAGGTAATTGACTATATCAACATACCAAGGGAGAGAATCCACTGCTAAGATTGACTCGTCAGGAAAGGTTTCTGTGATGGGTGCACTGTTCAGGGGAGGCTCATGCTGCTCAATTCTGGAGAGATGGTCTGCTACCACATTCTGAACTACATGCTTGTCCTTAATTTCCAAGTCAAATTCTTGGAGGAGAAGGATCCATCGAATCAGTCTCGGCTTTGCATCTTTCTTCAGCTGTAGGTACCGGATAGCAGAGTGGTCTGTAAAAATGGTGACTTTTGATCCGAGCAAATAGGACCTGAACTTCTCGAGGGCGAAAACCACGGCCGGCAACTCTTTCTCTGTCACAGTGTAATTTCTTTGTGCATCATCTAATGTTTTGCTGGCGTAGTGAATGGCATAGGGCGCTCTTTCTTTTCTCTGTCCCAGAACAACCCCGACTGCAAAGTCTGACGCATCAGTCATGATCTCAAAGGGAAGAGACCAATCCGACGGCTGTAGGACTGGAGCTTGAGTGATAACCTCCTTCAGCTGATTGAAAGCAAAGAGAACCTGCTGATCTACATGGAACTCGGTTTCCTTGCACAAAAGCTCTGTCAAAGGTCGGGCGATGCGGCTAAAATCCTTGATGAATCGTCTGTAAAATCTCACATGCCCCAGGAATGACCTTACATTTTCACTGACTGAGGTGGCTCTAGATTGGCAATAACATCCACCTTTGCCGGGTCGACTTCCATGCCACGTTTGGAAACGACGTGACCCAACACAATGCTTCGGTGACCATGAAGTGGCTCTTTTCCCATGAAAGCACTAAATTGACTTCACGACATTTCTGAAGCACTCTGTCTAGGTGCTCAAGACAAGAATCGAAACTATCACCATAGACAGAGAAGTCGTCCATGAAGACCTCGAGAAAACTGCCTGCCATCTCAGCGAAAACTGCTAGCATGCATCTTTGGAATGTCGCAGGTGCGTTGCATAATCCAAAGGGCATTCTCCTGAAGGCATAGGTGTCGAATGGGCAAGTGAAGGTAGTCTTCTCTTGATCTTCGGGAGCGATTGTCACCTGGTTGCACCCGGAATACCCATCCAAAAAGCAGAAGAACTCCTTGCCTGCTAGTCTTTCCAAAACTTGATCAATGAATGGCAAGGGGAAGTGGTCCTTCTTAGTTGCGGTATTAAGACGGCGGTAGTCAACACACACCCGCCAGGATGTTGGTACCCGAGTGGATATTTCCTCTCCTTTGTCATTGGTAACCACGGTAAGCCCGTACTTCTTTGGAACTACATGCAGTGGGCTTACCCATTTTGAATCGGAGATGGGATAGATGAAGCCTGTGTCACACCATTTCGTGATCTCTTGCATGACGACATCCCGGAGGTTTGGATTCAGCCTCCTTTGGAATTCGTGGGACGGCTTGGCATCTTCTTCCAGATAGATGTGGCATGAACACAAAGCTGGATTTCCCACGGAGATCTGATACGCACCAACCAAGTGCCTTGCGGTTCTTTTCTAGAACCTCGAGAAGTCGAGATTCCTTATCCAGGTTCAGCCTGCTGCTAATGATGACCAGATACATGTGTTCTTCACCCGCAAGGAAAGCATACTTCAAGCCTGCAGGAAGTGGCTTGAGTCCTGGTTTTGATCGGTTCAACTTGTTGGTCACTTCAGATACTGTACTGGTGGTGGGGTGTATTTCATTGATGGAGCTACCATCCTCAATATTCTGTTGAGACCCTGATGATGTGCCGAACGGTTCTGCACTAGGCTCATTGTGTTCGGTCTAGAGTGAATTCTTGAAATCACCTAATTGTTCCAACATCAGAGAGTCCGTCTTTCAAGAATCATCAGAACATAGGTCAATTGTGCTTTCCAAGTCCTCCTCGAGAGTGAGGATTTCTTGGGTCCATGAATCATTCAATGATAATAATGAGTCTCTGATTTATGCAATAAAGTCACAGTCTACTTCTGATACTGCATGGATCTCATCAGTCGTGGCGTTCGGCTCTTTGATCATGTCTATAGTGATCTGCTTGCCGTTCGAGCTGAAAGTAATCTTGACGGTCCCATAAACAACCACGACACCTGGTGTACGTAAGAATGGTCGGCCAAGGATGATAGGGGTCTGGAGTAAGGGTGCGGGTGAGTCCATATCAAGGACTACAAAATCAACTGGGAATTGCATCTCCCGCACCTTTACTACAACGTCTTCCAACAGACCTCTGGGTCGCTTGATGGATCGGTCAGCAAACTGAAGGATAATTCATGTCTGCTTGAGCAGACCCAACCCAAATTCTTATGTTATTGATGCTGGCAAAAGGTTTATGGAAGATCCGCTGTCAAGGAGAGTGCGCTCAAAGACCTGATCGAAAATCTCACAACTGATAAGAGGTGCTCCATTCTCCTGCTTTTTCTGTGGGAGGTTGCTGATGACTGCTAATGTGGCCAGGGTGAGAACGTGCTTCTGAACTTGTTGACGTCTGTTCTTTCGTGCTGGACGACGCTTGCTCGTACATGCTTCTTTCAATCCTTTCTTGACAACATGCATGTATTCCATGGCCTTCAGTAAGGGAATCTCAACAAATAAATTATCTATTATTTCCACAACTCTAGGTTCAGACAAAGCACTTTTTCTTTTTGCAATTTTTTTGGATTTTCCAATTGCATTAGGAAAAGGAAGATTTACATCACTGGAATGCAAAATAGAGTTCTTGTTTATATCAGAATTAGCGCCCGCACATTGTTGTACATACGGACTATAAAAAGGAGTACAAACTGGATCCTGACATGCTGGTGCTGATGGGCGAGCAAAAAGTAGGGTGTTTGCTCCGTCGGCTGGCGAGGGATCGGCTGCTGCTGGCAGCTCCTCCGATGCTGGCGCGGCTTTGCTTCGGCTGCAAGCTTCTTTTTGTTGTTTTTTATTTTGCTGATTTTTTTGTATTTTTGGCTGAGGATGATGGTGCTGCATGACGGCTGGAATGGCTTCTCCTTCTTCTTCCTCCTCACCCGCCCCTGTAGATGGCACGACTGATGCAAAAGATGACGATCCACCTGTTTCTTTATTCTCCCCATTCTTGATAGCAGGCGGAGGCAAGGCCCTACCGCTCCTGAGAGTGACAGCATTAGAACACACAATATTATCAATTTCTGACTCTTCAGACACAGACATGACATTACATTCTACCTGCTCCTTCTTTTTAAAGCTATTGGGGTTGGCCTCGACCTGGGCTGGGATAGTAGTCTTGGTGGTTGTCAGGTCGTCGAGCCTCTTGGTCATGTCTGCTAGCCCCTTAACGAGTTGGGCCAGGCAATCCATGGTCGGGTTCACAGGAGTTACCTCAGTAGGTTCAGCGTGCATACCACGCTGTTGCTGCATGTGTTGGTGCTGAGGCTGTTGTTGGCGGTGCTGGGGTGATGCAGGAAGCTGCAGTTGCTGATAAGAGGGAGGGGGTACTGTTGGTACTGCTGAGGTGGAGCAGCCGCATACGGATACAAAGGCTGTGGATGGCGGTATTGTGGCTGCATATATTGCAGATTCTGCCCATGGAAGGCCGTATCGATATCGATATCGTTTCGGTCTGCATGAAAATGGATATATCGGGATATATCGACGATATATCGACGATATCGGTGGAAATGTCGAAAATGGCGCAAAAAAGCCAATTTTTTGGTATTTTTTAGAAATTAAGGTCATTCAAGGTATTAAAACAACAAATAACGTACAAATACACACTTGTATCACACATATCGGCCCATTTATAGACCATATATCGCACATATCGGTATCGCACATATCGGTCATATCGAACATATCGATATTAGTAATGATTCTTGACTTATAAATATTGGAAATGGATTTTATTCAAGTTCTTATAACATGAAATACACAAATATACACCTAGAAAATACAAATAGATCATTTATGAGGACAATGATCCTTATAGTGCACATATCGGTCATATCGAACATATCGCTGATATTGTTAGTTGTTGACGCACTATATATATTGAAAATGGAGTTCATCTAAGTACTTTGATCACTAAATAATTTACAAATGTACTCTTACTCTCTTAGATAACATATATCGATCATCTATGAACCTTATATCGCATATATCGATACGGTTGTACTGTTAGTTGTTGACCTATATATATATTGAAAATGGAGTTTATCCTAGTTCTTAGATCACTAAATAACTTATAAATATACTCTTAAATCACACATATCGATCATCTATAAAACTTATATTGCATATATCGATCATTTTGAACATATCGATATTAATGTTGATTCCTGACTTCTAGATTTTTTTGAAGAATTGACTTATAGATATTGGAAATGGATTTCATTCAAGTTTTACAACATGAAATAAGTTGTAAATATACACCAAGTTGAAGAACCATTGTATGCTCCCTCCTGTCACACCATACCTTACCAGTACGGGGGTCTCGCTGCCCGATCAGCGAGCCTGGGGGGATGGGGGGCCCAGGTTGGCCCCTCCTTGCCGGGGTGCGGGGGCAACGCCCCCGACCCGGAAGAAAGTATATAAATCATAGATTGTTTTAATACTAGTTGTAGCTAGATAGGTAGTGGAATCAAACTTGCATGAATAATGACATTCATATATAAGGATATCGACGAAATATTGGCGATATCGATCGATATCGTGTATTATTTGTACTGAATCCATTCATTTTTGACCGATATGGGCCGATATGGCAATATATCGCTGATATATCGGCGATATATCGCCGATATCCCTGTAAAAGGATATACACTCCAATTTCGATACCCCCAACCTCTCGATACCGATATATCTCTGATACGACCTTCCATGATTCTGCCTCCATTGATTTGCATATGGGGGAGGCTGATGATACTGCGGCGACGGCTGTAAGGACTGTCCAAAACGACCACCCTGAGGTTGGTGGTATTGCCGGTTGGCAGGTAGCTGACCCTGAGGTTGTCCCATAGGACGGGTCGGTTGTGCTTCGTTGCTCCATACCCCGTTGACTTCTTGAATCAGGGGTGGTGGTGGGAACATGGGATCGAATCCTGATAAAAACTCTGGTTGGTACACAATCATCTGCTGCTGCGGCTGGCCCTGATCGGGCGCCTGCACGTAATACACGTGCTGGACTGCCGGTGGCTGCTGGCTCAGTTGAGGCTAATGTAGCGGTGGTTGCTCGTCCTTTCTCTCAACTGGAGCTCCTGATGGTGTTGCCGACTGAACAGAGTTGATGGTTCCCACCAGCAGTTCTAGCTGCTTGGTGATCTGATCAAGCTTGTCAAGGTTCTGAGTTCTCTTCTCAATCACAGCAAGTTTCTCAAGGTCCTGTGATCGCTTCTCTATGATATCAACTTTCGAGAGATGACCCCCGATAATGCTGAGATAGGAGCTCTCATCTCTCTCCGCCTCGCGGGACGCTGCCATGTGCACTTATTTCTGGAGGATCTGGGGCTGCTTCTAGTATGCCTTTGATGAAGAGAGGGCGGCTTCTCCTTCAGCCATTTCTTCAAAGATTTGCCAGACTACATCTTCATCCTTATTGAAATGTGAACCCCCACATGCGGCGTCAACGAGCCTTTGGCTCTCGATATTCAGGACCCCAAAGAAGTGTTGGACCAAGCTGGTCTTCGGGATCTCATGATGAGGGCATTTCTCCTGCAGATCCTTATATCTCTCCCAGGCTTCTTGGATAGACTCGTGGGCTCCCTGGGAGAAGTTGCTGATTCGGGCTCACATCTGATTGAGCTGACCGAGAGGGTAAAATTTGTGCAAGAAAGCTGACTTCAGTTCCTCCCAGGTTGTCACAACCTTTCCCAGATGGTTAACCCAATAGAGGGCCTTGTCTTGCAGGCTGAAGGGGAACGCCATCATTTTGACAATGTCCAAAGGGACATTGGGGTAGTGGGTAGTACGGCAGATGCGTGAAAACTGCTGCAGGTGGATGTATGGTTCTTCAATAGTGTTTCCATGGAAAGCTGGAAGAAGAGCAAGGAACTGGGTTTTCAGCTCATAGTGAGCGTGCACCGGTGGAATGAGAATCCACTCGGTCATCTGGCTGTCTCCAGGATTATAAGTCCCCTTCAGTGTCAGTTTGGGTCTCCCATTTTCCGTCTCTTCCTCGCCATCAGGTGGATTACCACCTCCTCTTCTGCCTCATCCTCCCTCGGCTCTGTTCATCACGTCATTCAGCATATCCTGAAAAGTTGTCTGTGCTAGGGCATGCTCTGTCAGCTGCTGTTGGATGGCCTGGATAGATGCCAACAGTTGTGCATTGACCTAATTCTGATCAGGCATCTGTCCTTCTGGTTGGGGTGGCTGCTGACCCTTGCCCTTCCCTTGAGGAGCCATGTCAGGGTCTGAGTCTGACGAAATGAATTCCGAATTAGAATCCAGGGCTCGAGTTGTCTTCTATCTACAGAATGAGAGAATCCTAATCAGACCACTTGCAATGTTATTCAGCTGTCATGATGAATCTGGAACTGAGGTCAACCCCAGCATGTTGTGAACGGAAAAAGATGTGGACTGTAATCGACTTCCATTCACAACGGCGAAAGTGGGACAAAAGTGATCTCGGTTTATTGGGTGGTCAGAAGAAAGGTAGAAGACGAGGAGTCTGGAGATCGATCTGAAAAATCCGTTTCGGGTTCTCGGGAATCGCCTCGAATTTATTGGTGAAGTTGAGTCTATGGAATCGATGTGGGTGTCGGCAGGGTCCCGATGGAAACCATCCATGGATCAACTTCACGAAACGAAATGGTAGATCGGATATTGGAAGAAGGATACGATGGTCAACGAGGAATAAAAGGAGTGCAAAACAGTAGAAAGGCTCAACTGAGCGGGGGGTCAAAGGGGAATGACACAACAAAATTTGCGCAAAGGCGCGGAACTCGATCTTTGAACCTTAATCTAGATCCATACAAACGCAATACAAAATTGGGTTCACCAACTCACTCCATGTGAAGTCGTGAAGGTTCGGCTATTTATTATATTTTCAGTTTTAGAGTTGTTATTTCATGCAAATATTTTAACAAGACCTTAGCACGCTAACTCTATAGAAGAGAGAGTACTGCCAGAAAAGAATCCTGTACTTGTCCTCCTCCTTTGTAACATGTAGTCTGTACTTTTTGAGGTCCTTGTAACCCTTCCTGGATCCCTACTCAGCTAAAGAAATAGAGAGAGGAAGCCGATAGGCGAAACCAATACTTCAGTTCTCGCTCGCAACAGAATCACCCGTGAGCGTGCAAGAACCTACTCGTACGCAAATCGATGAGACAGACACCCCCGTGAAGGCGTGGCCTATGCTCAGTACTTCAGACCATGTCGATGTTCCACACAAGGCGGGAACACCATCGCTGACAAGGCCCTACTCGATCACGTACGATAGAAGCGCCATTACTTCGGAAATCCAGGCGATACACAAGGCAGTTGCAGACTGGGTTTTTTGGCTCTATTCCTTATGGGACGTGCATCGCTCATGGGAGTAGGGTTTTGGTCCCCCTCCGAAGGTACTGAAGACAATGAGGGCTTTATGAACCTGGTAAATGATAGTCCATTACGAATTTTAATTAAGGTCAAAGTTTATTTAGCAGTCCCCTTGTTTTAGTTTTTTTTTTGTTTTCACTTTTTTTGAGTCTGTTTTCATACCAGCACCTAACGTTTTTGTAGATTGTCATCTAGGTCCTAGGTGCTCAAAATCAGAGGGAGACAGCGAAAAAGCCGTGCAAGGGGTTCCATGATGGAAATCTCACCATTAAACCAAATGATGCATGCTGAGTTAGAGGACTTACAGTGCATCCCATCTCTCTCCATGCGGTATGCAAAACAGAATTTTTAAACCTAACTACATGGCGGTATACAAGCGACAAAATCGCCCTAAACATTAGCTTCTATTAGCGTGAAGAACCACAAGTCGGTCACCGATCTTCAATCCAGGAGTCCGGTCTAGGCTCACCCTTCCTCCTCTCGACACATCGAGTTCGGGAGCAGCGCTTGGCAGGGTGGGCTCGCGGCACAAAGGCTCGAAGATGATGAGGCGACTGTTTAGAGTTTTAACTAAGTCCAAAGCGCACTATAGGTACATGCAAGATATTAAGATGTTTGGACCTAATTTACTCGATCAAGCAAGCCTGGTCTAGGGGCTCCATGCACACAAAACAAAATAAAGAAAAGGCGGAAAACTCAAAACAGCGGAAAACAAAGAAAATAATGCGGGAGAAACATGAAAAAGCCGTGACGAGGCCCCCAGGTGAACAGACACCCGGGCACTGGACCTCGTTGTGAAGAGTAGAGTCCAAGTTATATTACATGCCAAAGATTATCTCTCTCTCACAATAAATTACAAAATGATCCTAATTGCTTCAAGGCTTAGCTAATTCACATCCCTTTGCATACTTGGTGCTCTCTCCAACTGGTCATGAAGTGAAGACCAACCTCCTCCAAGCTCGGCTGCCTTGACTTACTAAGAAACCACCCTAGCGTGGCGGGCCCTCGCAACAAGGTCACAAAGAGATAGAATTAATATAAGCTCAATCAATGAAACAAATAATCAAATAATTAATCAGAATAAATGAATGTATATGTCATTGATCAAAGAATCATGTGTAGTTAAGCAATTTCAAATAAACAGATATTCACATAATAAATGATGAATCAATCAATTTTCATACAAGAATGACAAGGTGATAGGCTACGCACATTGCTCCCCGGCAACGGTGCCATCTGATATCAGGGGGGTTTGGCAAGGGTCAAAATACGTCCCGCCCGAGGCGGAGACGACAGTGTCGCTGAGGCGACCGCTTACTAAGCCCCCGTTAATCAGAGATTAACCCACAATACAGAATAAGTCAATTAAGTCCCAAAGCTGTGAATTAAAATTTATTAACTCTACCATAAAATGCATATTGTATAAGCATGTAGAGGTCGAACCACAGAGAGCAAAAAAAGGTTGGGTAGCCTATAGGTATTTACGTACATCCCAGTCATCCTTAAATGAATCCTCTTCTTGTGGGTTTTTAATTTTCTATATTTTTTTAATTATATATATATTTAGATAGATACATATATATTTTTTTATAATTTGTATTTTGTTTTTAAATTTCTCAATTATATAATATAAGGATATATATATAGAGATATATATAAGAAGAGAGAGAGAGAGAGATATAGTATATGGAGACATATATATACATACATACTCAAAATATATTAGATATAATATTTTTTTATTTTTCGAGAATTTTACTAATTTTTATGCATTTTTAATTCCAAAAATGTCCCTAATATGGGACTAATTAAATAGGCCAAAAATATTTTGGGTTTTAAAAATATATAATAAGTCTCAAAATTACCCAAATTAATTTTAATACATGAATAATAATATATAGATACTTCTAGAATAGAAAAATATTTTTTGGATTTTTTTTGCATATTTATATTTTTTGTTTAATTTTGGAGTTTTCTAATTTTTATATTTTTCTTTTTCTTATTTTTAGGTTTTTTCATTTTTTGGACTCAATAGATATATAAATATACCATATATTATTTTTTTGTAATTTTTCAAAAACATTTTTATATTTTTTTGGTATTTTATAACTTAAACAGTGAAAAAATAGCTCCTATTTCAATTTTAATAAATGGAGAAAATGCTCAAATTAGCCAAACAAAAATACAACGTGAATCTATGAGGCACGAAGCATTTATCCTAATTTTTGTGAATTTTTAAGAGCTAGCTAGGCATTTTTAATAAATATATGAAGCAAGTAAAAATAAAATAGCCTGACAAGGGCATAATTGCAACTAAATACAGATAGGGGTTTAGTTGCAATTTTACCAATAGAAATAAACATTTATTTAATGTTCTGGCATCATTTAATAATATACAAAAACCACCAGGGCATACATGCAAATTTCACGCACCTCACGTGGGACTGCACGTGAGGCTGGGAAGGACCAAATTGTAACTCCAGGAAGTTCAGGGGTCCCAATGCAAAAATCCCATTTATTTTACAATGTTATATTTAATTTACAGTATTAAAAACTAAATACAAAAAAAACTAGGGGCTCGAGTGCAAATTACCCCTAAAGGCGCGTTGATGGACGACGATCCGCATGCCACTTATCCATGTGGCAGCCTCTGGCATCATGATACCGCTTCGCCGATCGACGGTCTGGATTACATCTGAGGTTCGATCGAACGGTCGAGGCGTGCTTTGAACGGACGGCCAATATCAGATCTGGGGCCGCCTCCTCCATCCGACGGTTGCTGCTACTCGCGAAGAACAGGGAAGAACAGTTGGCTTCCCTGGCTTTGATCTTCGATTCCTCCTCCTCCAGACGGTCTTCGGTGATGACAAGGGGCTCTCCACGTCCAGCGAGACTCTCCGCAGCTGCTGAGGTGCTCAGGAAGACCCAGGACCCCATGAATCGACCCAACGAGCTCGAGGAAGCATGAGGGGTCCTGGAGTCTTGCATGCGATCAAATCGAGCCCCAGGGGGCTCCGTTAAGCGTCTGACCTGCACCAAAAGAATGCGGGGCTCGAGAGGGTCTTCCTCGACCGGGGGTTGCATCTCTAGAGGTGAAAATGAACGTGGGTGGTGAGGTCCGGTGAAGTGGAGGAAGAGTACCTCGATTCGCAGAGCCAGTGGGGCTCTGGTTGATCTGAAACGTTCGGGAGATGGAGAACGTGGAGGGTAATGAGATGGAAGTGAACGAAGGGGTCGGCTCATCGAAGGATCGCAAGGGGGAGCTCCGGCGAACTTCGACTTGATTAAAACTATGCTAATCTTGGCTTTAACCACTATCCTACGGGCATCACTAAACTACTGAAACGAAAACCTAACTAATTAAGCAAAAAGACAGCTCTTATACCTGGTGGTCGACCAGGGAGCAGGACCTTCGGCGAGCGGCGGCCGTGGGTGTTGCCCATGACTCCTCCGACCAGCTGATGCTTCCAGGAGGACCCCCCTGTCAAGAGGATTCTCTAGAGACTGGAAACGAGGGTGGAAGAAGACCAAAAGGAGACCCAATTGGGGAAGGAGGTCGAGGGCCTTATTTATGGACATGGCGACGCACCCTTATTGTGATCGGGGTGCCACAAAGAACCGGCTGGTCAGATGATCGATCTGATATGTTGGCGTGAAGGATCGAGCATAGACCGAACTTTTTCATGAGGGAATTGAGGCTTGAAAGTCAATGGACTAGAAGGAGAAAGTCGAAAAAGATGGGCTGAAGAGACGTTCTGACACAGGGCGGCTGGTGGCAGAAGAGTTGACTAGGCGGTCAACGAAGGAACGACCCTGATTGGCCCACGTCAGCACCGAATTGACTTATTAATTAAACACATTAAATGATTTTATTAATTTTTTCTTATAAAATAAAAAATGTTTATTAAATAATGTAGTATTTATTTATGATTTTTATTTATTTTTTTGATGAATTTTATTATGAGTTTATTTTAATGTTGTATTTATAGGTATATTTATATGTATTTTGTATAATTTATTTTTATTTTGTGTATTTTATTTTATTATTTTAATTTATTATATTTTATATATTTATAAATTAATTTTGTGAGTATAAATATATTTTTATTTGATTTTTATGAGTTTATTTGCATATTTAAATAAATAGGTATATATAATATGTAGGTATACTTATAGGTATTTTACCTGTATTTTATATACATTTTATTTATTTAATGAATTTTGTTAGGTTTCATTTGGTTTTTCATTTTTAATGGAATATAAATAATGTTTATAATAAAAATATGAAAGAATAAAGAAATGAAGTTCCCTTTTATTTGTATACATATGTAACATAGGTATTTTTGTCTATGTATTTCATAGACTTATTTTATTTTACATGTTCTTTTCGGTTTTATTTTAATTTCAATATGTACATGCATTATCTATATTATTCACAAAATTCTAAAAATATAAATTTGTAAGAATAATGAACAATGAATAAATAGAATATTTTAATCAGGTAGACTGTACAATGAAGGCCAAAAACCTAACTTCCACATATGAACTCCAAAAATTATGAAACCAATTTTATTAAATAGCTCTTGAAAAGTTATATACAATTAGTGATTTTGGTGGATTTTGAGTTTTTATTTGCAAGATATGGGTCTGTGAAGTTTAGATTCTGGCTTTTTATTCTGTGTCTAAAATGTACATCGTATATTATTTTTGTACAAACTTAATTTTGTATTTTTATTCACATTATTATCTACAACTTTCGTATACAAAATTTCTTTATTTGATGAATAAATAATTAAATACAAAATAGGTGTCAAAATACATAAATGAATGAATAAATAAATGAGGAATTTATTGTGTTATTGGCCCTTATCTTCCCCTACTTTATTCCTTGTCGACCAATTCCATTCTGGACTTGGTCTTGGGGTCAGGGTCATAAAATATTTGTAATATTTTATTCCTTTTTCTTTTCTTCTCTTTATTCTATAATTTTGGCGTTAAGAACCTTATTTTATTTACACTTAATACAATAAATAATGAATGCTATGATGGCTAAATTGATGCTATTTTCATGCATTTGCTGGGTTTTTTTAAGGCCAAAATGATAGAATAAAGGTGATGAAATGGAGATTCATCACAAGTTTAGTGCATTTTAGAACTTAGTATTTTCTCAACATCTTTTGTTCTTTTATGTGGTTTTAGAAGCAATAATTGTGAATACTAAAAGATGTGATTTATGAACTAATGGCTGTTAAAACATGAATGGATGAGGGAATTTCACTTAATTCAAACATAGTAACATGATGAATTTGCGGTTCATTTATTATAAAATTATTTATCCAATGAAAGTAATTCATTAAAAACGGAGCTAATATGTAAAATAACGATATTGAGGCTTACACGGTACTTGTATTTATTATTTTTACTGTTGTATATATTGCAATGTTTTCCTAATTTGTATTCTTCTCTTCATGTACTTCTTGAATATTGAGGAAGCAAAATCATATTTAAAAATAAAAGGCTATGAATCAATCGGCACTAAATCAGAATAATAAAATAAATGTCCAATATATATGTATCTGTATTTAAACATAACCTTAAAAACCTAATAAAAATATATAAGTATATTAAATTATCTTCTACATAAATAAAGCATAAAATTTTGTACTTATATGTATAATTTAAGGATTAAAATTCAATGTATATAATTTAAAGGTCAAATATACATATATTAATATTGTATACATGATTTTTCCCATTATCCTATTATTATTTATGAATGTTAGATACCATGTTATAGATATTTTAGTTACCTATAATTTATCTTTTATGTAATTTTATATTTAACCTTATTAATTAATTATTATGTATATGTATTATATATGGTTAATATACTTGACCAGTCCATAGCCACGTCAGATCTGGGCTGAAAGCCCATTGAGCGATATCCCTTGGGAATGTTGACCGCTCAGGCTAGCATTTCCGAGGGAGGATCCCCTGCTGTAACTAGAGTTACAGTAGAGGTGTTATAATCTCTTTTTTTTACGATGTCAATTTAAAAATCCAACCTTATAGATTGAATCTTAGATTAATATTCTACATATCCTTCAAATTTCTCTTCAATCCCAGCTTATTTGCTATTTTATCTTAATGGTCAAACATTTGGTCAAAAAATAAACTACTTAAATTCCATTTGAAAAATACATGATCTTTAAATTATTAAGATAAAATACTAAATAAGCTCGAATTGAAGCAAAATTTAGAGGATATGTAGAGAATTAATTTAAGATTAGACTTATAAGATTGGATTTTAGAATTAAAAACAAAAAAATAAAAATAAAAAAAGATTACAACATCTTTGTTGTAACTAAAGTTAAAGCAGAGGATCCACTCTGTAACATTCCCTTCCATTTCTCCCTCTCTTCCCTTCTCTGTGCGTAAAAGATACACCTCCCTTCTCACCCAATAGCCCGACTGATGAACCTCAGTTTCATCATCTTTATTTTCTGTAATTAACCCCCTTGCTTAAAGTTTTGTCAATAAAACCCTGTTAATGTCCTGTAATTAACAGAGTCCTAAATAAATTAAAAACCACAAAAAAGGGCAAAACAAAAATCAGTGGTATTTTTAGACTTAAAGATACCCTTAAAAATATTTGGAGGCTACAGATCTCATCTCTAGTTTTGGTCAACATGAAACTTGTAGATCTCATCAAGATCTACAACTTTCATGTTTTGAGTTTTCTCAAATTCGACCAAATAAGCCTTCAAATATCAAAAATATCATCGGAATAATCTGATTGGGCCACGTGGCCCGTTCTGGGGGCGCCACGTGGCCCCGCCTCCCTTGTCTCTTCCGCCTCCTCATCCAACCGTCGGATCTCCTCCTGAGATCCAACGATTCCAGGCTATCCACGCACCTTCTTTTTCCTGGACCGTCTGATCATCCCCGCCCTTAATCTCCGCCGCTCATTGCCGCCTCTCTTCCCTCGCGCCACGTGTCGACTGCGGAGCCCTTCGATCGAGCTCTAGATCTTCCATCTCGGCCGCTCTTTCCGTTGATGCTCCTCCGCCCTCCGATTGATATCAGCTCTCAATTTGCACCGCACGTGAGCACTCTTACCAGAGCGTGCCACGTGGCGCCATCGATGCCGTCCGATCGCACCTCCGTTCTTTCATCTCGACCATTGCTTCCTTTGACGCTCTTCGGCCCTTCGATCACGCCTCCTTTTGATCACCACCGTCTGTTCGCGCCGCTCTATTATCACGACACGTGGCTTACTCCGCAGCCCTTCGTTTGCATCAGCCAGATTCCATCCTCGCCTCTCTTTCGCGCCCAGCTGTCAGCCGTTGGATCTCCAGATCCAACGGCGGATCTTCGTCGTCAACCTCCAGACCCCCACTCTTCCCACTTTCTCCAGCTCGCGCACATCTCTCCCCCTTCCTATTTTCTTTGCCATTCCAGTCAACCTTGCATCTCGTCAACCACCTCCTGGTCTCCCCCAGTCGTCCACCTCCTCCGCGCATCACTCCACGATCCGCGAAGACCTTCCAGTCGCCCCACATCGACCTCTAAACCCATGCTTCCCACCGTCCTAACCACCAAACTTTTCCTTCAAATACCGAGTCCCCTCCTCCTGTCGCCGTTGTCCACCTTTACGAGGGAGGGGGCCCAGCCCTCCTCCGCCTCCCTGTGACAGAGGGAGGCGGCGCGATTGAGCGATACGACCCAGCCTCCCCGGTGTCGACCCGTCGCCAAACACGGCGTCGTCGCGGCGCTCCGAGCCCGTCAAGCTGCTCCCAACGGCTGGGGGAGTTCAGCGATGACCCCGAGCTCCTCCTCGGAGCTCGAGCCCAAGCCATTCACGCCGCCAACTCTCAGGTAAGATCTCTTTCTCTCTTTGCATTTTCTTCGTCTTTTAATTACTTAATTAAGCTTCGTGAGTCAATTTTGCCTTCCGATGGCCATCTCTTTAGCTCCGCCGCACTTCCCCCTTTCTCGCACGCTCCTCCGATCATGCTTTCCCTTCCTCCATACCTAAAACCATCTCCGACCCACCTCCTCCGCCACCCACGGCGGAGGAGCTCTGAGCTTCCACCTTCTCCATCTGCGGAGCTCTCACTCCACTCCATGTCGCACGCACAACACTCCACCTTGCTTCGGCTATGTGTATTAACGTTGCAGATCGATCCCCTACTCAATGGCCGGAGAGCTCGCCGGGCCATCTCCGTCGTCATTGATTCTCGACATTAGCGATCCGAAGGCTCACGCCAGAGGGTCCTGGATCTCCCCCGCATTTCCCTCGTCATCGACGATCTATCCATGAGCTCGGGGGAGATTCACCGTGCCCAACATGGAGCGGCGGCGGAGGAGCTCCCTTGCCGGAGCTCCAAAATCGCCGCCAGTCCTTGGCGAAGAAGGAAGCACAGGGATCGTTGGATGGTCCTCCTTCAGCGACCATCCAACGACCCATACGAGGCCGCGTCATCTCCTCCAGCAACCATCGGATCGTCTCGATCCAATGGCCTTCGTGCAGCCACGTCGTCAAGCCAGGAGCTCACCACAGCCATCCGATCGTCACAATCGGATGTCCCATCTTCGGCCGCGTGTCTTCGCCAGGGCGACTCCGAGCCTCAGCGTCCGAGCCTTTAGGCTTGGAAGCTCCCGAGCCTGCAGCGATCCCAAGCCTAAGTCCGAACCAAGCCGAAGCAGCCGAGCCTCAGCCGAGCCTCCTTCCGAGCCTAGATGCACGTGCTACTCTGGGACATTTGCAGAGATGCCCTCGGATTTCTTCAAATTTGCAAAAAGGTCCCCGCGCATATGGATTATTTACAGGGAAGGCCCCGTACTTTATTCGTATTGCATTTCAGTCCTTTCCAGGGACCTTTTTGTAGTTATCTTTTCATGTTTTCTTTCAGTTATGCCCTTGCTTTCCTTGTTGCATATCTTGAGCTACGTAGCTCCAATCGAGTTGATTTCAGTTTCATTTTGATGCTCTTCTCATCATCTTTATTATGGCATACTTCAATTTGAGATTTGACAATATGATCAGTAGTGTATTATTTTATTATCTAAGTGTCATGATTTCTTCGTTTATCATGCCTACTTGCTTTATAATTGTAGAGTGCTTCTTTATTTCAACTCAGTTTGATTCGCAATTTTCTTATGGCTCAAGTGACTATCATTTTGGGCATATCATTCGCTTTGCATGTATATTCATTTGCATGATAAAAAAATGAATAAAAAAATGCATGTTTACTTTTAATGCATTGTTGTTGTCTTCTCGCATGGTTTGACCTATATGCCCTTAACTCAACACTTAGCTAAATAGACTTAAATCCGATTAATACGAGAGAGGCTCGTGTCCCTGAGTTCGACCTTGGTATCTTACCAAGTAAAAAAATAAATTCATGACCATCGCATTCTTATTTGACAAGTATCAATGAGATGGTCTCTTTGATGACAAAAATCGGCCCGACTGCTACGACAATTCCGAGTGCTAATTTCGCACTCTTAAAGGGCCGATTTTGCGGTTCATCACCGACCCGTGACCCGTCGTCGTTAGACTTGCTCGTCTATCTTCAACTATGCTCACTTGAACACCGTCAGAATTTTCAAGACCTATTTCATCCACAACCAAAGCCACTAGGAAACTAAACTTAATTCGCCCCACTCCCTATAAGACCCGTTGGAACCCAACCATTTCCACCAAACTCGGTCGAATCTTCACATTCCTCAACTTCAGCTCCTATCCCTGAAGCTTCGTACATTCAAAACATTCCCCTACATCTCCATTAATCCAACCTAAACCAAATCCAAACTCAATCGCCTATAAAGAACCCTCGATAGCCTTCCGAAAAGGTTGATCTTACTGTTATCTGCCACCGTGAATATCCAGTGAGAGCTTTCTGAGAGAGTCTACTCGAGTCACAAGCGAGCAAGTCATCCCCAGTAGATTGTTCCCTCAGAGGCATTCAGTGGTGTCGTTGCGCGAGCCTCCTGAATATCATCGATCAATTGAGGCAAAATCTTCCCTCAGATGAAAACATTCATCCATACATTTTAATTTCTATTCTCGTTCCTCGACTTCTTCTTCTTTCTTTAAGTTATCTCAATCAAGATCGTTGTTATTCTCGCACTTCTCTTCAAATTCAAACCCAGACACCCGACCATTAAAATGATCATTATCACCTCATCTCATGTGATCCCTTCCTCGTTTTTTTCTATCTGTCGCAACCTCCGATCTCCGATCAACGACATGGACGACGCTCCAGACTTCATCCCCCATCGAAGTGGCGTCCCACATACGTAGGGATGAAGCTAGAAAATTCTATTTGGGGGGGGGGGGGGGGGCAATTTGTTGCGACTATATATATGATTCATCATTCTTATTATTTCTCGTTGTAATTATTAAAATATATTTACAAGTTTATTTCACCAAGATATTATTGTAAACTTACGATTTCAAATAAATATCTCAACAAATATTGTATTGACAAAAAGATTCTTACAAAATTCTTCAATTAACAATACGCTTTCATTAACACGATATTAAGTTATGTCATTAAAACTAAGTTTTTAAATAAGTAAAACTACATCACTCCTAATAATTCCACCTTTATATTGAGTTTATTTATTTTTAAATGAAACTGCTAAAAAGATATAAAATACGTATTTTACAATATGTAAATGCTAATAGTCAAGTGTATTTCTTTAATAACGGGAATGATTTACTACAAAATGAGTTTATACAGATTATTTCAAATTTGTCATATTTCATACATTTTTAAGTATATAACGACGAATAGTATTTGGTACATAATAATTTCGAAGTTAGAACTAGCGATGAATGACATATTTATTGCTATATCATTAGTGAGGAATCATATAGAATACTTATCCATCGATATTTTTTAGAATTTGAACTAATCGTCGCTAATAAAATTGCGACAGCTAAGTGTTTCTATATGGATTAGTAGTATTGATGTAACAATGGGTGTCGATATAAAACAGATATCGATTTGTTTTTAAAATAGATATCATTTCTAAAGCATTCATACATCCTTATCCGTTTTTAAATACAAATGTGAATGTCATATAACTCTATAGATATTGACGGATGAAAAAATAAGATACCATATTCGTAAAAAATGGATATCAATATAAAACTGATATCAATCGTATAGGAATAATATTAGAAATACTCTATATATTAGCTTAAATATACATGTATTGCATGAATTACATATGATAAAAATATACTAAATGTGTTGAGATCATAACCATTATACCAAATATGATGAAAGAAGGTATACAATTATGTTATATAAAGTTAAAAATGAATGTACAACAATATTTATATATTAAAATGAATATACGGATAGGGATATAGACGTTTGTTGATATGAAAGTGATATCGATATCCGTATCCATTTGAAAATAACCACGGATACAATGTCAAAACATGTATGATATGGATACGGTGACGGATTAGATACGGATGGGGGGGCATTATATACCACTTGTAAATGAGAGATGGGGGGGGGGGCATTATATACAACTTATTGATTTTTATAGATCACTAATTTGTATATTATATTATAATAATATAATAGTATATAAAGAAATAAATTGGGAGACGGGGGGGCCAAGCCCCCTCCCGCCCCCTGTCTCCGTCCCTGCGTGGGGGTACGAATCTATTCTTAAGGTCGGTACATTTCGCACGTCTCGGCAAGTTGGTCCATTTTGTCTTCATATTGGTATCTCATCAAATTCGGAATTCTCTAACCCTCCTTATATCCTTTTATATTTATAATTTTATATTTATATCTTAAATTTCACCTACACTTTCATGCATTGTCCCGATACTTCTAGTTTAACGTCACCAATGAAATTCTGTTTTCGTGGCACGACACACATTACCATCACGTAGAGTAGAGGCTACAATGACAAGTGTTTCCATTATGCATAAAACTAAGATTGACTTGAATATCGAGATTAATTATAAGATAACTTGGAATGTACACAGAAAAGAAGTTCATGCTATTCGTGGAAATGAAGAGGAATCCTACGGTAACATTTCACAATTTATCCGTTCTCTTAAACATGCCAAATTTGGAACCTATGGATGGTTTTAAAGGTAACCCGCTAATATTTTAGGTTCCATTCGTTTTCCACATATTATTTTGTGCATCTAGTTAGTATAGACCGGCATTCATATTTTATCATCCAGTATTGAGTATTAATGATACACATTTTTATGGAAGATACGTTGATCACATGTATGTGACAGCTACAATCGATGTTAATGGAAATTTATTTTCCACTTTTTTTGCTTACAAAGTATGCACTATTTGGAATTTGATTTTATAAAACCAAAAGCAAATCATTCTCCAATTTATTTGATAGCATGATGTGTGATGTTTGCATTCTTGGAAGATAAGTATTTTAGTGTCAAATCACATGATTGTGGTAATATAACATATGGACGTTAAGTAAGGATAATTGTCATTAGTACGTACATGCGAATATAAACCTATCAAAGAGTTTTGCTATTATTATGAAAAGAGAGTGCGTCTTTCCTATCATATCCATGGTTATAACGATATCTTTATGAGTATATGGATACTTCAGCAATCGTCGAGAAGAATTAGAAAGAATGGCATCAAGATTGATAAAGATGTTCGAGGATGCACTTGCAAGGAACGATAGAGAAGCAAGAGCTTGTCACATTCAATGGATTTTATGCCAAATGAATCTCAAATACGAGATCGAAAAGGGTTTTGCTATGAGGTGAAGTTAAATCAGATAAAAGAATGCCTATGTGGTTACATGCATATGCAGTGACGGGGGGGGGGCTTAGCCCCCCGGCTCTCAACCAAAGCCCCTATATATGTTTAATATATAATATTATATTGGATCTAAATACATTATTTAATAATTAAAATTTACATATTATGTATAATAGCCCCCCATATCTCAACAAAAAAATCAATGTATATGGTCTAATTACAATAACTAATTGTTCACTTGTGCATAGCCGGATATTGATCCATCCGTATATGTTCATCATTGTACCCGTTTATATACCCCATTGATATATAGTTTTTATTTTAGCATATATGTTATAGAAAATGTTTTTTCTTATTATTTTATCTGCATATATGGATATGGAATTTGGATACCTCTTTCATTTTTTAGGATCTTAAAACGGATATGGTTACATATTTTTCTAGTGTATACATATATGGATACAGATATATATTTGTATATGCATGTTTGAAATCTTATTTTTATCTGCATCGATTTTAAAATAGTATGCAGACACATGTACACATGTAAGGTGGAGCATTGGGCTCGATCCGGCCCAACCCGAGAAAATTAAACCCAGCCCGAACTCGCTAATTTTATTTGGGCCTTAGCCAGGTCGAGGCCCGAGTTTTTGGGAAACCAAGGGCTTGTGCCCAGCCCGAGGCCCGTAGGGTCAGGCTCAGGTTTGAGCCGAGCCCGCATCCACTTTGGTTTCATTACGCAACATCTTTCATGTTAGTTACAAAAAAAATTGATGTATTATGGGTCTATGACTCCCCCCCCCCCCCAAGAAGGCCTATTAAGCTATTTTTTATGTTGCATATTGAAACCATGTCGAGAAACTGAATGAGACATATATGTACTTTTGATTAGCATGAATCCATGTATTTTTTACTTAATAAAGAATGCAAAACTCAAAGGAGTCTAGCTATCTAAATAGATAAATGCTCCATGGCATACATCTACAGTACTACACATATACATCCAATAAAATTCAAAACCCTTACACTTAAAATACACAATTTAAAAGAGTTTGATGGATGAGTGCAACAGTTTGCAACTTAGACTTTTAATTCTTAAATCAAGGTTATTGTATTTAAGCTAAATAAACTCTTTATTGTAAAATCCTACGTACTAAAGCACTAACCAGCCTTCAATTAGACATGATCTTCAACTTTAAATAAGTCGTTGCCTCTGAAAAGAATTATTCCAGATGATATAGGGGTCAAACTCAAAACAAAAAGTTGATATAACAGTAACGTGGAGGGACCATCAGGATGTGGTAGCGGGGATTGGGCGAGAGAGCGAGCGTGAACGTTTAGAAAAGGGGACTGCGGGTGAGAGAGGCACGGCATGCAGAATCAGTATGAGTGAGGTGGGCCGGGTCGGGCTAACCAGGGTCATAGTGGGTTCAGGCTGGGCCCGTCCCGAGCTTGATATTTCAGAAAAATGAGAACCCGGGCCCGATCCACACACACACACACAATTCTCCATCTTATACACATGTCAAAATATGTATAACAATTGCGATAAGGGATTGGTACGCATATCTTTATTTGTTTGCATCATTATAAGTAAAATGTATTGTATAGTGTTACTTGTTTGAACATATTAAATCCAGTGGTATTACTTAATATCACATTAATAAATGTGTATTTCAGTGTTATGGAGAGTTTTGTAGGGATCTTTTCGTCAATATGATGTTCATAGATAATATTTATGTCCGATTATAAGTTTTTATGGGTTTTTGTAAAACATTACCTTCAAAATATTAGTTTCAATCAATTACGGAATTATTGAAAGCTCATCTTATAAATTGAATTCGTTTGCACACATCCAACCTCATAAATCGAAACTTCCGTTAATGTTCTACATAGCCTCCAATTTTCGCTCAAATCTGATGCCATTTCCTATTTTATCTTAGTGGTTAAAAGTTCAATCAATATTTAAGCAACTTAAATCCCATTTAGAAGAGAATTAAACTTTTTATCATTGATATAAAATTGCAAATAATTTTGGATTTGAGCGAAATTTGGAGGATATGTATAACATTAGTCGAAGATTCTATATATAAGGTTGGATTTTAAGAAATAAATTTGAAAAAAATAGCTACAACACCTCTTTTGTAACTCACATCACAATAAAGAAAACCTTCCCTAAATATTAAGAACTAAAATGACAAGATAAACTAGATAAATAATATCTAAATAATTTACCCATCTTAATGGTTTAGCCCCCCCAAGGTGAATTTTCTGGCTTCGTCCCTGCCCCCACGGAGATTCCGATGGTGCAATTGGTATTGGTACGTCTACTCTCCAGGATACAACGACGAGATCTCAATGGGTATGCACGTACCAACATCGAGATCTATTGAGCAACAATAGATCGTTCCTTCGGAATAAACTCACTCAAATGAGAGAAGAGGAGAAGAGGGATAGAATGATCGCGTGTTGTGTGTTCTCAAAACAAATGCTATAGGCCCCTTTATATAGATATACAATAAGAGAACGTTACACATTTAAAACAACCAATTAAATCCTCCATTCAATTTGAATATTAATCATTCATAAAATAATGTATTAAAAATACAATAAAGAAGATTCAATATTCTCATAATGTGTACAACATCCATCATTATTATTATAAAGTAAAATGTGTAACATACAACATGCATGCAACATTATATAAAAGATTTAAATATTATATTAATGATATTATTATTAATATATTGACAATAAATTATATCCATGTAAAGACGTTAGAAAACATGATAATGATATAATATCACTAATAAATTATCATGCAAAAAAACGTATGCTATAAATCACATGCTCATTGATGCTAACCAAATAATGTTCATGCACCAATAAATATAAAATAAATACACCTTTATGTTTTTAACAAAGTAATAAAAGTATTTGAAATATAATAGAATATCAACAATCCCCCATTATTTCAAATACTTTTTTTTGAACTATCTATTTTCATCCCCCACAATTTCAAAAAAAGAAATTAAGGATATTAAATATTAAAAGATAGATGAGAAACTCGAAGACGACACTTGAAGGAACTCAAAAATGTAACGCATTAGACTTGGTGTCTTATCAACTATGAACCAAGACTTAGAGAATATGAATGTGGTTTCTAAAGGTTGGTGGAATTAAAATTCCTATGAACCAATCCTTTATTTGTGAAACCACTGACTCATATCTCACATTACATTTTTTATCTATGTTGCTCATGCGGGTTGACACGTTTCGGCCATGCGTCTACCTGGATTTTCATGAGTGCTCTAGAGATTTTGCCCAAAAATCTCATAGGAAGCGGCCTCACCTCTACACCCATATAGGTAGATCATCATCAAGTGTATACTGCTTTTATACACCACCCAATTTGGGCTATGACGTCCATTAAGAACAAGTATGTTCAACCTCTTCACTTATGATACTATCATATTGTACACCATAGGAATAGGGAATAACTGGTAGTATCCTCTTAGTCGTCTAGTGAATTGTTTATCCCATATGAACCTCCTTCCCGGGATCTCCGTTCATGAAGGTTGGGTTTCCATCACTTCGACTATTGATTTGGGTATAATCTCATTCCCCTCGATGTACTCTCCACAAGCTTTTTGCTTAGTGGTTTAGTCAGAGGATCAACCAAACTTAACTCCGACTTCACATAATAAATGGATATTACGCCATGAGATATCTCATAATATTGTCTCTCGGAAAAATATGTCTGCTTTTTCACAATTATAAAATATTTTTAGCAGCATGGCTTTCACAGTAGAAATATTGATGACATTGGCTTCATCCAAATGGAAAGATCTGTCCAGAAGTTTCTCAAGCACACCACGAGTGCATGCATTCTCTAATGCAATAAGCTCATGTATATCGAGCAAAGAATGCTTGCTAGAATAATTTCAAAAAATATCTCCTCTTCTAGGATAAGAATATGCCCACTAGTAATTTTTGACTCATCTGAATAATGGAGTGAATTTGCACCATAATATCCTTCAAGAACTGTAGGATCTCCATAAAATATTAAATAATAACATATCTCTTCTTTGAGATATTAAAGCATTCAAAATAGAGCATCTCATTGCTCTCTTCCAGATTTGAAGTATACTTGCATAACTTTCAACAACATATGCAATATCTTGTCTAATATATAAGACAATCAATAATTTGTGCATATCTAGTTTGAAGTATACTACCACTTTCACTCTTCTTCCTTTTTTTAAAAAAAAGGCAATAGAAGGAATACTTACCATCGTGCATTCAAAAGAAGAACAAAACTTTCCAATCTCTAATACTCTTGAGATGGAGAAATATAATTATTCTTTATGACAAATTTATTCTCAAGATGGTATCTATTTTCCCTTTTTATTGATCACACAAGCAGTTAAAAAAATGAGGTACCCTTTTTTTCATTTTTTTAATCACATGAGATCTACACGTAATATTACATTGACCAATATGCATATACAATGATCAATCAAGGTTTTTTTTCAAAACATGTTTACTTCTCTTATCCTCAATAAGCAAGACATTGGTTAATCACCCCCACACTTCTGAATATTTCAAACTAGTAATTTTAGGAATATAGCTACATCATTTAACTCTTAAAAAGAATATATCCCATCAATATTTTTCTTTCACCAACATTATGGGGAATTAGAAAATTGCTCAATTACGATTATATCTAAGAGATGATATTCGCATAAAGAAACAAAGAATCCTCCAAATCTATTCTTAAGATTGTAGGTGAAATATTTTAAGATATGAATATAAAATTATAAATATAAAAGGATATAAGGAAGGTTAGATAATACCGAATTTAATGAGATACCAATATGAAGATAAAATGGACCAACTTGCTGAGGCGTACGAAATGCATCGACCTTAAGAATAGATTCGTACCCCCACGGAGATTCCGATGGTGCAATTGGTATTGGTACGTCTACTCTCCAGGATACAACGGCGAGATCTCAATGGGTATGCACGTACCAACATCGAGATCTATTGAGGAACAATAGATCGTTCCTTCGAAATAAACTCACTCAAATGAGAGAAGAGGAGAAGAGGGATAGAATGATCGTGTGTTGTGTGTTCTCAAAGCAAATGCTATAGGCCCCTTTATATAGATACACAATAAGAGAACGTTACACATTTAAAACAACCAATTAAATCCTCCATTCAATTTGAATATTAATCATTCATATAATAACTTTTAAAAAATACAATAAAGAAGATTCAATATTCTCATAATGTGTACAACATCCATCATTATTACTATAAAGTAAAATGTGTAACATACAACATGCATGAAATATTAAATAAAAGATTTAAATATTATATTAATGATATTATTATTAATATATTGACAATAAATCATATCCAGGTAAAGACGTTAGAAAACATGATAATGATATAATATCACTAATAAATTATCATGTAAAAAACGCATGCTATAAATCACATGCTCATTGATGCTAACCAAATAATGTTCATGCACCAATAAATATAAAATAAATACACCTTTATGTTTTTAACAAAGTAATAAAAGTATTTGAAATATAATAGAATATCAAAAGAAAGTTCTTATCTATACCTTGAAACATGCCAATCTTCGCAATATAGATGACATCCATATTATGTACACATAAAATAGTGAACTCTTGCGTGTTTGATGTCTTTGGCATATATTAGGCATGTTTATTCATGCTCTGTAATATTAAATCCTCATACTAGATAAATGAGCCATAAGAGGAAAAATGTCAAAAAAAATCAACCTTATATGTATGTGAAAGTCCTTTGGCCATTGGTCCTACTTTGTATCATGCTACAAACCCATCATGATCATACTTTCTTGCAGATACATGTCCGGAATTGTAGTTGCTAGTGCTCAAGTAAACTGTTGGTAGGATGGTCTAAGACCAGAGAAAACAACGGAGGTTGAGGCCATGTGTTGGGTAGGGGTCGGCATTGCCTCATAATTTCCTAATATTAATAGGAACTAGATTACATACCCGCGCTTCGCAGCGGGATGTATTATTTCTTCTTGCTATACAAATTTCAAAAAATATGAATGCTAAGAAAGATATTAAATTACAATTTTTGTTAGAATAGATGTGTGAGTAGATCATTTTTTTCCAAATTACAAATTTATATTGATAATAGTATGTTATGATATATTAATATAAATGTTAATATTACCAAGTAACCAACTACAACACATTTATACTCAAATTTTCCAAAGAAGCTAACACTTAAAAAAACAGTTTTCTTAAAGGTAATTCCCAAAGAAAAAATAAAAATAAAAGGGGAGGAAAGATAAACCTCCCAACATGCGGCAATAATAAAAACGGGAAGAGAAGATAAATCTCTTAACATGCAACAAATGTAACCTCAAACTTTGTCTATGAAATAAATAGAATGATAGACTATATGTTATGTCTGATCTACATTGAGATAAAATGTAGTAACAATCTAAAAATTATTCAATAGTTGCATAAATTTTAAAGATAACTTGGTAAATTTACTCATAGGTAAGCTTAAACAAAAAGAGAGAGCAAAGCTAGATATATTTTCTTTTTTGAAACACTATCTTCTCCATAACAAAATTGTCCACCTGCAAGAATCTAACTAAAAAGTTTGATCTATTTATATATGTGTAGTAGGTTTTATATAGAATTTTTTCATAATAAATAAATTAAAGTGATACTAAATCGACTGACGAATTATCAAAAAATGGAGTTAAACGATTGACCAGAATTTAAGGTTGTAAAATGTGACTGAATTGTACAGGAAAACAAACAATAGTATAACCACGTATTATGTATGTATTATAATCATATACATTATTACTTTTAAAAAGAAAATAATTACCTCAATCGAAGCCTTTCAACCTTAGGTATTTTGATATCAATGTGAGATTTTGGGCTAGCCATTGAACACGTGTATTCTTCCTATGTGAGAGCCGGTGTACTAATATATTTTAAATGACACAAATTTAATAATTAAGTAAAATGGGAAAAAGAAGAAAATATACCTTCTCAACTTCACACATTCATTGCAGAAAAACAACGATAATTGTTTATCGTTATGCATAATCATGTTCTTTAGAAAAAAATTTAATGTGATGTCTTCAATTTCTAAATTGCCTGCTTGCATTAATTTATCTTCTATGTAAATATCACCTATTTGACTTGTTGAAACAATATCACCAAAGATATTTTAAACAAGTTTAACAATAGCGAGGATATTTTCAATTTAAACTTTAGACGATAATGAAATAGTTTTACATTCATAAAGTATGTATATCTGAAAATTAGCTGTCAATATCATCGAAATCAACAAAGATAAAGTTATATCATGGAATGATATTAAGAGTCTCGTTGTGATATATAACTGAATTAAACTTTACAAACTTTATAAACTTCAAAAATAATTCGTTTGCAACAATTCTAATAGTGGTTCCTAGGGCAGATAATGAATATTGACACAATATAAATTGTCCCTTCACGTAAACGACGTTGGGAGTAAATGAATCCTCGGCTTTGATTATGCCTTCCATTGCAGCACCCTGTGACAACTGAATTATTAGAAAACAATGTTAACTAACGCGAAGAACATTAGTTACTTAAGTTATATATTAAAGTAATGAAAAAATTGAAGTTGTCCATGGAGGTGTAGGCTAAATGGTTATATAAACAATGAGAGAACACTTAAAAATCTTCGATATCCATTATTAAATACAATGTATATTCAAGTTTGCCGTCAAAGATTGATGTAATTATATTGATGCTTTGAGATTTAGCCTCAAGGACATATAGTTGTTTGGTGTGCAGTTGTCTTAATGGTAGAAATGGCTAGTTGAAATTAGTTTTACCACAAAAATGTGAAGCAAGATTATCAATATTTCTATGATGACTTTTATCATTGTTATGCTAATTTGTATTGTGCAGGGATTTTATGACGTTTCTTATCTTGCAATCGAGGATCATTATAAGTTTATACTATGGGAAAAAACTGTTGTGTTTGTAAAAGTTTGTGGTAATTAATGGTTGCAGAGGCATTTGAGTGATTTCATTCTTGTTGTATCTGATGGCATTTATATGATGATTCTTCCCAAATGGTTTCAGGAAGATTTGGTTTTCAGGTTCAAGTGATACTATATTTTGAATGAATAACTTACATGCTATTGGGTTGTATTTCTAGAATTTTTGAATGAATTAATTGACGATACTTAACTTGAAAGAACAACCTCTTTGACCTCCATCTCCAAGAAAACCCAAATGGAATTGGGATAATGAATAACCACATGAACAAAGAAACGTGTTGAGTTACAAAGAAAAGAAGCATACCGATTTCCTTGAAGCAGAAAGACGCAGCAAGCGCACATGCCGAGTGAATCGGGAAGGCTGATCATCGAAAAAGTCAACAAAGATGAAGAGGACTTCAGCAAAGGCTTATCAAAGTGGCAAAAAAATTAAAAAAAATAAAATGCACGAGCAAATATACTAATGGAATTGTTGCATCTGAAGTAATATCTTGCCTTGTTTGATCCCTAGAGCTCCTCCAGAGCTCTCTCTTCTCAAAATCGCACTTGAATCAAACAGCACAAAGCCAAAATTAGCACCAAACCCAAAAAATCCGAACACAACACATTCGTACCGAAAATGCACCAGAGCGACAAACGGCTCTATCCATACCACTCTCTCTGCTATCTCAATTGAATCCTCGAGCTGGAAAAAAAGCACTACAGTGATTCAAATTTACGTCAGGGTGATTGCCTTCTAGCTGATCAATCGCAGGGGACGAAGCAGTACTTGCGAGGGCACGTGGAGGCTCCGCTAAGGGAGGACAGGGAATCTATCACGTTGCGGAGACCACAGAGAAGGCGAAAAGGCCCTGAGGGGCATCGTGGAAGGGATGGTGAAAAAAGGCAAAAGAAGAGGGGTAGAAAGAGATCTGTTCGAAACATCTGTCAATGAAAAGGAAAGGGTCTATGTGCATGTAAGGGGCCACCCGCCAATGGCTGAGGCAAAAAGAGGAAGACGGATGAAGGATAGGTAGTCACGTGTGGCAAGCTGAGATATGAAGTATAGGAATTGGAGGTCAAATGTAGTATCCACGAGGCGGAAAGCTGAGAAAAAACTCAGCTTTAGTATATTTATAAAGATATAAAGATCTGAAGGCGGCTCACTGCTGGTGGGATGGGAGATACTTGTATATGTAACCAACATAGTTTATGCAATTAGTACGACATCTCTCTTTATCTCGATATAAATATGACTATTGGTTTGTAAATAAGTGTTAGAACTACTCGCCTCAACGATAGATGTTGGAGCAGGAAGTAAGAGGGAAAGGAATCAAAACTTCCATAGTGGGGGCCCTGGGAAAAAAGCGTCAGACTTAAAAAATGTCACATAGGCACTAACACAACACTTACGCGGTCACATGTTATAACAACGATACCCCTTTTGGTTCCTAGCATACCCTAAGAAAACACGCTTAAATGGGGGCTGGAAGTTTGTCTATCCTAGGACTAAGAAGATGAACGAAAGAAACAAAATCAAAAATACGTGAGAGATAGGAGACACCCCTTTCCCTGGATACAACACATCTATGGGGATTTGCTCCTCAATAGAACCAGAGGGTTTGCAATTGATAAGGAAGGAACTATCAAAATCGCATCTCGTCAGTATGTATTAGGAGCACTATAATGAACAAGTATAGCATGAGTAACATCGAGAATGTGGCAGTGCTTGCAAGTTCTTTGAGAAACCATAACATTATCCTCCTTGCAAGTGAGATTTGAAGTAGTTTTCTTATCTTTGGTCTTTGGCTCGAGGAATATATGCCCCTCCTTATGTCTGCACACAATCATAAGAAATAAAAACGCTCAGTTCGCATAATTTGTCTCGTCCAACTATGAGATCGAACCAAAAATAAGGAGCTTGAAACTCCCCTCCATCTTTGGACTCCTTCCATATCTTCAACAACCACAAAACCCAAAGAAAAATAGAACAAAGAATATATGTAATAGTAATTCTAGGTCATATCCAACATGATCTGGACCAAGCCAACACTTACAGTGAGGTATGTCATCGGGTATGGAGTATCTAGACCAAATAGATACCCGTGGACAGGATCAACATACCAGCGCGGGCATGTCCACACTTGCATTAGAATAATGAGGTTGGAAACGACCTGACTATGCAAGATCGGGGGTGCTAGGGACCCAGTCACACGCGATCGAGAGCGCACGCGGGTAGAGGCATGCATGTGAGGTCGAGGGCTAATAAGGCCAGAGAGGGGCACTAGCAGCTTGGTGCATGTGTCCAGGAGCGTGCAGGCCAGGATGTGGACGTCGAAGGCCGTAGGTGGGATTATGCTTAGGGCACTAGAGATTGATGCTCTGATACCATGTGGAATGAAAGGAATTGGATGTCTTATTACCAAGCATTATGCTTATGTGTGTGCATGTGCCTCTTTGCGAGAATGTGTATACGGAGCAAAAATAGTTCAAAGTACAAAAGACATAAATACAAAAGTAGTAACAACATATCCGATGAACGTGTATTTCACCTCTTTAAAAATCGACAGTTGTAGTATAGGAAATGAAAAGTGATCGATCAAAAATCACAAATTTGAATATGTGGAGTATTTTACTTGGCAAGTATACTAAGGTCGAACATAGGAAACGATGATTTTTAATTGCATGATTTTAAATTAATTTAAATAATTAATTAATTGCAATCTTAATATCTATGTCAGAAATTAGAAGGAAAATGAAATGTAAAGAGATGCAATGCAAATAAACAGAGAGGATAAATGTGAACCACCATATAAGTGATTATGATTTTTAATCAAACAATATTAATCATTATCCTTAAATATTATTACAGATCGAAAGAGATTCAGGAGTTAAGTTTCCAGTCAAATTCAGGCTGCAGGCCAGGAGATTAACCAATGAATAATCCGGTCAATAAGAAGATAAAAAATAATCCTCAAATAATGATGATGTTCACAAAAATTCTCTTTAATTTCAATCCTCATATAAATAGAATTTGATCAGATAAATTATCGAAGCTTAAACTAATTCCGTCCCAATTGAGCCCCTGCAAAGATTAGATCCTCACATGGTATCAACAAGACCTTAGGAGAATTAAGCACATTCAATATCCTTTATCATGTCCCTTCAAATTAAGTTAAAAATTCCTCAATATATAATTACACAAATATAATGATAATTGAGCATACATATATTAATAAAGATCCGCAAATAATCATCATCAAAAAATAGCTTCAGATCTACTCACAAGATATATAATATAAAAGAGTATGGAATAAGCTTCAAAATGACATATTGTGCATAGAAATTAGACTTCGAATGGAAAAGATATGCAAAATTGAAATGTCAGGGACTAAAATATAATAAAAGTATGAGTTTTCTTCTCAAAAGGGGTTCTTGTAAGGACTTACCAGTGAATTCTGAAAGTCACCAGGCCTTCTATGTAAATTACCCAAGTGGGGGATATTCTAGTAATTTTTGGAAGGCGGGGGGGGGCTACCACAAATTTACCAAGGGGCGCGTGCCTCGCACGTACCTCCTTGCTGGTGGGGACTTGCTTGTGATATTGAAGGATGGAAGGGGGTGCAACGCAATTTGCCCCCCACGCACGTGCGAAGCACGTGCATGCGAGGTTCGGGTGCAAAGGCGACGGCTCGGGGTGTCGAGCTTGCGTGGTGGCTGGAGGTTGCTCTGGTCGACCCGAGCTTCGAGGCTTGGGCCGAGGCTCGGAGAGGGGGACATGGCTGCATTGCAACCGTTGGAGCTAACGGTCCAATGATGAGTAGTGGTCGAGGTGCTGTGGAGGACCGCGGGCAGCGACGAAGGGCAGGACGATGGGTTCGCGGACTGAGGAGGCAGTGGGATGCTGGAGTGGCGTCGATGGTCGTGCGGGCTCTACGGGCCGGTGGCGAGCGCGGAGGTGCTGCTCCAGGCGGCTGCGAAGGCTAGAGGCGTGGGTGGGGTGCTGTAGTGGGGATGTAGTGGCGGTGCAGACCCGATTGGAAGAGGCAGAGGCACACAACTGCAGGAGAAGGATGTGATCGTACAAGCTGAGGAGTTTGAGTCCCTAGCAGAGCAGAAGGTCGAAGTGGTGTGCTGATCGAGGCAGAGCAGTGCTGGGCGGAGGCGGTTTGTACGGAGAGGTTACTACGACGGGGGTGTAGCAGGAGGCAGGCAGTGTTCAAGGTGCTACAGAGAATTGCGGGCAGAGGTTCTGGTTGCTCCAGGCAGTGCCGAAGTCAGTGGTGCTGAAGGAAACTCCTGTACCTGCAAGTGAGAAGAGAGACTCGAAGCATGATGCTTCGGTTTGAGCTGGAGAACACACAGAGAAAAGGGGTGCGATGGATCTCCTGGAGCGTACGTGTTGGAAGAGGAGCTTGGCTCTGGTAGTGAACTCCAGTGAAGATGAAGGGGTGTGGGAGATATACCAGGAGATGGAGGGATCAGTCGGAGGGGAGGGCGTTGGAGCTAGGCTCCGATGGATGCGATCATCAAGGGTGGTGAGTAGCGAGCAGTGGTGGCGTGCTCTAGAGGTGAGCGAAGTTGGAAGCGGAAGAAGACGAAGAAGTAGGGGAGGAAAGACATCTACCTAAGCGATGGTCCTTCGTCAGAGAAGGTGGAGTGAATGAACGCTTGGAAAAGAAGGATGAAACCTCCTATAGGTCTTCACTCGAAGGACCCGACGAACGGAGTCCCTAAGCTCTGTGGCTCGAAGAGCACTACACGACCAAGGAAGCATTGTGGATCACACCTGGCTTTCACTCTCGTCTTCTCTCAAAATAGATCCGATCCTCTCGACCTTTGTCACCGGCGAGGGGGAATGGAGCTAGAGGGGAAAAGCTTCTGTAAGTGGTTGAAAATGTCGAAGTTCGGCGGTGAGGGGTTATATAGGAGGAAGATGAGGATGACGTTGAGGGTAGTGGAGCTGCAATGATTGCGACAGGCAGTTGTTACGCGGAGGAGGAAGGGCGGCATGTAACGACAGGGATAGTGCGCGGCGGAGGCGTTGCGAGAGGAAGGGGAGGGGGTGGGGAGCACGTGCTCCTCACGTGTTGAGAGAAGGAGGAGGGGATACAGGCATGCACGTGACCTAGGAGAGATGAGGGGGAGAGGTCGGGTCACGTGCTCTGCATGAGACCTGGCTGGAGAGAGAGGGGGAGAGAGGATGGGAGGAGAGAGAGAAGAAAGAGGAAGAGAGAGAGAGAAATAAATAAATAAATTTAATTAAATTAATTAAATAAGAATTAAAATAATAAAAGGGTTAAATAAATTAATTAAATAATGAATAAATAAATGAATAATGAAGGTTAAAAAGGGATATCAATTGAAGTCAAATCGAAAAGTGATCAACACGAAAGTTGCTCGTCTCGAAGAGATCTACAACTTTTGTGAATGACCAAAAGTAAAAGAGGTAAATGTACAAAACGTATTTTTGGAGGTACTCTATAGATAATAAAATACTGATTTTTGTATTCTGTGATTTTTTGTATTTTTAGTTTGATTTTAATTAGTGTATTAATATATAAACAATATATACATAATTAATCTAGTTTTTATAGATTTTTTAAATATTGATAAAAAGAGTAAAAATAAGGGTTAATTATTTACAGAATTTAGCCCTAATTCTAGCACAATTAGTGAATATTAATTAATTGATTTTAGGGAGTTTAATTAGTGAATTATTAAGTGGATTTTGCTAAGATGTCTATATAAAGTAGATGAATCGTGGATTCATCAATATCTTCTAAATCATATCAATCATCTTCTCTAGTATCAATCACATCCTCTAACATTACGGTTATTACAAGATAAAGTGCTTATAAATCGAGTACTACATTTTTAAAAGTGTAAATCCACCTTTGATCCAAAAGATGATTTATTTCTCATTCAGTTATCATGAGTTGGTGCAAAATGAATCTAGTTTGGAACTATATAGTTTGTTTTTTCTAAAAAAATATTGTTTAGACAATGAGATAGTATACCTTCCCTTTATTGTTTTTTTTGGGAAAGCTAAATAATACAATGCACCAATGTAATCCACTTATTTCGAATGCGTGGTACTGCACTCTTAACCTATGAAAAAGTATTTAATTTCGAGATAATTCATTTTAGGTGTGGTAGTTACATCATACGTAAACAAACCATTGTCTCTTTTCAATAGTATTTTGTCTTCCTTGTCATTCAAACCGATTGAACAAAATCAATGGATGTACTTAGCTTATTCTTTATCACATCTTATTTCTTATTCATATAAATTATCCAGATAACATCAAATAAAACAACATTAAATGCAAAAGCCCATGTATTTAATTAGTTGCATAACACGTGTAATTATGGCTTTATTAGTTAGTGGAAAATAACTCCACCCTCCACACGCTGGGTTGGGGGTTACCCTCTCTTGGGTGATTATCCTCAAAATCCAAATCCTTAATTCATTGTGAGGCCCACCAAAGTCAACTCTCTCTCTCTCTCTCTCTCTCTCTTATTTAATACATTAAAAGAGTGATTTCTCTGACATCGCATCTCCACCACCCAAATGCCATGTCAAAGCATCTGATTTTGAAATTTCCCTTTTAAGGCATTGATCAGTAAGCGGTTCGTCGATCGACGAACCGTTCACCGATCAATGTATCTTCTGACACATTCAATACCAGTTGAATTTTATATATATTAAATAAATAATATATAATATTATTCAAAACTCATTTGAATTTTATATTATTAAAAATAATATATAAAATTATTTCAAAATGAGAAATGATAAACCATACGTGGAATCCATGAATACTGAATTTTATATATTATTTTTAATAATATAAAATTCAAATGAGTTTTTTAATAATATTATATATTATTTTTAATATATATATAATTCAACCAGATGAAAGATAATTATATATTAAATTTAATATATATAAAATTCAAACAACGAATCATTCGCCGATCGACAAATGGTTCGTCGAAAAACAACAATAAGCTGTCAGAAATGTATTGATCGACAAACGGTTTGTCAGTCGGTGCATCGTTTGCTGATCGATACCCTGACAGGGAAATTTCAAAATCAGATACCTTGACAGGGTATTTGGGTGATGGGGATGTCCTGTCAGAGAAATCACTCACATCAAACAACTCATTTCTCTTTCATTCGTTTCATCAAAGAATAATATAGTATACCATCTTGTCATCTAAAAATTATAAAATACTCAACTTCTACTCACTTTTCCAAGCTTCAATACAACACATCACAATAATTACTGATCTTTCAAACTTTAATACAATCACATCACAACAAATCCTATCAACCCCAGACCCTCTGTCCAAACATCAAAACACAAAAACATGTTACCTACCCTCATATAACCCCCGGATAACCCTCTATTCAAATGCACGCGCCCTATCGATATGTCCCAGATGACCTTGCGATATATCTTCTCTAAATTTCATGTGTCATCTCAAATACAGAATTGTACGGTGGTATAATAATCTATGTTCGACAGGTTTTACGAAAAATCCAGAAGATGCTAATGATTTCGCAGCATGTGTTTGACATGAGAAAGTAAGAGATGTCAAAATTCCTAAATATGATTTTTTTTGGAAATATATACAATATAGAAGGGCGATCTCGTGGGGCTTTGTGAGATGGTAAGATGGGTAATCTCAATCACTCATTTTATTATCATTAACGCCATGAAACCTTGGATGAAACTTTGGGGATTTAGATCGCTATATATCACCATAATTTCATTCCAAATTCAATTTAATTTGATGCTTATGTCAAATTCATCAAGACTACCGAATTTTAAAGGTCTTAAATTGCTGAAATCGGCCAATTAATATGTATATGTTAAGGATGTTTTTTACACAAAATTTGAAACACATGTTCCACTCATTATTCTATCTAAATCCCTCAATATTTCATGCCATTAATGATGGTAAAATGAGTGGTTGAGATTATCCATCTCATCATCTCACAAAAACCCCATCTCACATGATCGCCCCTCATACAATATATATATATATATATATATTTATTTATTTATATCGGATATAGAATGGGCCTGCCATCGTCCGTAGTCAGGCTCATCCTTTCATTATCGGCCCTTTTCGTGGCCTAAAAGACAAAGCATATTTGACTTGGCAAATGGGTTTTGATTTCCTGTGCATTGTAAATCTCTATGCCCTATAACTATAAATCTCTTGAACTTGTGGCTTACGTGTTGATTTTGATCACCTTCTTCTTCTGATCCATCGTGATCCATCATAAAAGTGGTGATTATAACCTTAGTTCCTGATTTATGTAGGATATGTTTTTTTGATATTGAAAGGTATCTCCATAACTTCAAAATTTTTAAAGGAAGTAAATCAGGTTGCTATATTTTGGTGGAGGAAGGACATGTATGTCCATTGAACCCTTCAAATGAAGCCTCTATGTATTCTTTTGTCAGGAAACATGTAAGTTAGACAAGTATTGGACAATGAGCACACAATCTACCACTAGAAGAGCGCAAGTACGCGATAGTCAGTCACCTTTTACAATACACTTTTAACATATTGTCCCAATCGGGATGCAAACGAACAAATACTGATATAAATGTTACTATATTCTTATCTATTTTAAAATTTGGACATGGATACTGAAACATATACACTACGGATATTGAAAATTACCAACAATATCCTTAAATACTGAACAATACGGAAACAAATAATCATGCTTTGAATATGAGTATTTAGCAAGCATAAATGAATTATCACGCATATACTAAATGTCCTCTAACGCTTGCTCTCACTAGGATTATTTTTGTAAAGTTAAAATTAATAGCTAACGAAATCAAATTAAACTCACCAAAAAAAAGAAAGAAAACATGGTATTATACTAAATTTCATAACTTGTATATTACATAACTAAGTAATATAGAGATCTATATTTTCCATTCTATATTTTAAAATGACTCCAGATGCAATATATTGCAAGTAATCTTATACCATGTTTGTGTTGGGAAACTAACCACCTGATAAGGATACATATGCACAATCGATCACCGTCACGGAAGCACGTGAAAGAAAGAACAAGCGTATATTACGATGGTCGGTCACCTCTCGCGACCACCAAAGAAGAAAGATAACTATAAATTAGAATGAGTACAACTCTCTTCGTTCCCTCGTTCTCCCATCTCTTTCTCTTCTCTCTCTCTCCCTCCCCCCCCCCCCCCCCTCTAGGATTTACATTGTTCTTGTGGTGGTATGGAGGTAATGCCTCCACCCCCTCCGTATATAGCCCAGATACAACCACATAGTCCTATTCCGAATAGGACAATAGATAGAATAAAACTCAACTATTATTAGGAGTATTAATACAATCCCATTAGGATTCCCAATCCTAATTTTACTCTAATCCTAACAGTCTCCTCTTTGGGTTGAATTCCATCACGATCTCTTCATCGTCTTGAGTATGCACTGAGCCATCCTCATCATCTGCAAGTCTCGTTAGCAGGAACTCACCACCTCTGTGTGTCGCATGTGACGTCCTCGGATCCGGACACATGTATACGCCGCATTCGTACTATTACATTTACAAGTGGTCGCATTATGTTATTGAAAATCAAGGGAAATTTTTGTGTTTTGCATTTCTATTATGACATTCGCATTATACACTCATAACCACGGAACCAACAAAGACATATACCACTAGAATTTCATTTCATTAATTTCCATAATTTATAAATGTATAAAAGAGATGACAGTGTATACATATATCCCAAAACATATATAAGAGAAAGAAAGGATTTACAATATGATCTGAACAAAAAACTACAATAAAAGAAACTGTACCGTCTACTATAAACCCGAATGCTATCTTCTGAGATGCAGATTGCTTGTCTGCCACACATGAAAGGAAGAAGAGGCGTCAGCGAGCGCTGGTAAATTCTGAAAATTTAATAAAAGAAGCAGACATTTTATGGTGATTACAAAAGAAGTAAGTAGTATAGTGTAAACAACTAAAAAGTTATAACTAACTACTATGAAGAAGGTTTTCAAACTAATATAAGGGATGTTTCAAATGTTACCCAATACCTTTCATATGTTGTATTCTTATATAGTAGTTAATGACTTAAATGTATGATTTCTCCATTGCCCCCATAGTCTTAAATATATATATATATATGTAATAGTTGATGACTCATATGTTTATATATATATATATTTGTTAATCTCTTGTTGTTTAGAGACATTAAATATTAATTTTTATAATGAGATAGGTTTTGAACTGACTCTTGATTTATTTAAATTCTTAAGTTTAGTAGATAACATGTAGTCTTGGTCTGTATGTGAATTCCAATAAACTTAAGAATTTAAATAAAATCAAGAGTCTGTTCAAAATCTAAATCTTTCTCATTATAAAAATTCATATTTAAGATCTCTAAATAACAATATATATATAGACACACACATATGAGTCATCAACTATTACATATATATATATTTAAGACTATGGGGGCAATGAAGAAATCATACATTTGAGTTATTAACTACTATATAAGGATACAACATATGAAAGGTATTGGGTAAAGCTTGAAACATCCCTTACAGTAATTTGAAAACCTTCTTCATAGTAAGTAGTTGTAACTTTTTAGTTGTTTACACTTTACTACTTGCTTCTTTTGTAATCACCATAAAATGTCTGCTTGTTTTATTAAATTTTTGTGATTTACCAGCGCTCGCTGACGTCTCTTCTTCCTTTCATGTGTAGCAGGCAAGCAGCTTGCATCTCAGTGTCTGTGTATGATTCTTGCCATTCGGGTTTATACTAGACGGTATCATTTCTTTTGTTTTAGTTTTTGTTCAGCTCATATTGTAAATGATTTCTTTCTCTTATGTATATATTTTGAGATATATATATAAACTATCATCTCTTTTGTACATGTATAAATTATGAAAATTAATAAAATGAAATTCTGATGGTATATGTCTTTGTTGGATCCATAATCATGAGTGTGAAATACAAATGTCATGGCAGAAATGCAAAATGCAAAAATTTCCCTTAATTTTCAATAACATAATGCGATTACTTGTGAATGTAATAGTGCGAATACGGCGTAAACGGGTGCTCAGATCTGAGGGTGTCAGGTTTGATATCAAAGTGGCGTAGCAGAAGCATGGTGGGCTCATAACCCACAGGTCCCAGGATCGGTGTGTGTCGAGATAGATCGGTGTATCGAATGAAATAATCTCTGGATGTCATATGTCCCTGACGAAGCTCTGCAAACAACCAGCGCTAGTACTCCTTCCACTTTGTCGAAAAGAAGTGAGACCTGAACCTCGTCTCAAAGTCATCCCACGTAGGCTCGCGACCCAACTCAGAAACTACTGCATCCCACCATTTCTCTGCAAAATCTGTCAGTTTGTACTCCATGAAAGATAGCCATGTGTCTCGTGGCGCGCGAATCATCCTCAACACCTTCATCACCGTCTTCAGCCATTGCTCAACAACATCTGACGTATCGGTGCCCTCAAACATGGGCGCATTGACCCGGTGGTAGTAAGTGAAAACTGACTAGTGCATGTGCATAATGGACTACTCATGTGCATCCTCATCTGCAAAGTATAAAGGGTCTTGCTTGACTAACCGAGATTTAGCGGGGTCTAAATATGCCTCACACAAAGCGGAGACAAAGTCATTGTGGAGACCCTCAATAAACCCTGGTTAAGTCAATAATCAACCCACAACAAATAATTCAAGCAATGAAGTTCAAGGTGTGGAGTTAAAATTTATTATAATTCTACAATGAATGTGTATAGTGCAAGCAAGTAGAGTGTCGAACACAGGGAACAAGCAGGATAAATCGGGGTAAAATGCACAAAAAAATGAATGTGATCAAATGCCTATAAGTGTGCTAATTTTTTTGTGAATTTTTTATTTTCTATTTTTATTTAATTTTTGATTTTATAATTTTATATTTTGATTTTTAATTTTACTGGTTTTGTATTTTCTTTTTGTATTTTATATTATTTTTATATTTTCTTTTCTTTTAATGAAATAATTATACAATATACGAAAAGCAAGATAATATATTTATAAAAAGAGGTAAAAACAGTTAAAATTCAGGAAATAAAATATTTTTGTACTTTTTATATTTTTCCAATGTTTTTATAATTTTTCTAGATTTTTCCTAATTTCTTGGTATTTTTAAAGTTAAAAATACTGAAAAACAGTGAACAAAGTTGCTGGTCGAGATTAAAATGAGGATAAAAAATATCAAACAAACTCAAAAATTCCTCAAATTAATTTTAAAACAAAGAGAATAAAAAGGAGAAAATTCAAGGATTGTATTTTTAGGATTTTTCTAGAATTTTTAAAAATTTTAGGAAGTTTTTAAGAGTTTTGCTATTTTTAGGGATTTTCTTTTGTATTTTTTTATGATTTTTGGACTGTAGCTAAAACACACAGAAATAAACAAAATATGATTTTTTTGGAATTTTTCAAGGGGTTTTTATATTTTTTGGTATTTTCTAATGCAAACAGAGCTGAAAATGCATGTTTTTTAATTTTTATAAATATGAAAATGTAATAAAAATGCAAAATAAAAATATAGTGTGAAAGAGCAACTAAACAGGAAGCTATGGTATTTTTTGGGAATTTTTAGGATTTTATAGATGCATGAAATAAATAGAGACAACAAATAAAAAAATCAACACCAGCAGGGGCATATATGTAATTATCCAGAAGTTCAGGGGTCCAAGTGCAATTTTTCCAGAAAAATATAACTATTTAACAAAATTCTAGGACCAATCGCAAATAGCCAAATATCCAGGGATATGAGTGCAAAAATCCCAGCCCCGCACGTGGTATGCACGCGCCTGGGGAGGTCCTAAAAGTAATAAACAAAAATCCAAGGGGTTATTTTGCAAATATTTCAAAAATATTACACGTTCAACAAAAGTTCCTAGACTAAAAATGAAATATCAAGACCCGCAGGGGGTCACTGCAAAATGTCCACCACCCCACGTGCATGAGTCACGTGAGGTGACGTGGACAAGGACCTATGTGCAAATAAAGAAAGTGCGAGGGTCTAAATGCAATTATTATAAAAATTTAAAACTGTAAATGAAAGATTTAATACTAATTAATAAATACAAAAATTGCCGGGGATCAAAGTGGGCTTGGGCGATCCAACGGCTGCGAAACTTCCACTTGCCACGTGGCAGCACGTGGACGGTGGACGACGGTTCGGATACGGATGGCCCAGATCAGATCCTCCCTTGATGATCAACGGCTGGTGGCGCGCGAGGATCCAACGGCCTCTGTACGAGCTGGAGCGCCGGCCCGATTCGACGATGCTGGAGGGAGGAGGAAGAACTGGGAAGCAACGCCGGCGACGCGAGCTTCCCCGAGCTCGAACTCTGTCCTCCAGCCTTCACTGGGATCCAAAATTGGTCGGCGAGCTCCTGGGACGGTCCTCTTGCTCCTGGTGGCTCCAAGAAGCTCCAACGCTGACCGGAGATCGCGGGAGGGCACGGCGGAGCTGGCGGCTCCACGGATCTCCGGCGAGGCTCAAAAGCAAGCCCCATGCTCTTCTGTGACGCGCAAGACCTGCAAAAAGGGTTAGACCGCCGAGGGCAAACTGCCTCGACGGTTGATGAAGTGAATGGCAACGGGGAACGGCGGCGCGAGATGGCTGTCGGAGCGAGCTCCAGCGAGGGGGTACGATTAGGCAATTCGATGGAAGGAACACGAAACTAATTTGGGGGTTTTACTCCTAGGGCTACGACGAACGTAAAAAAAAGCAAATAAAATAGATGGGAGAGATAGCCTCGAAGGTGGAGTTCACCTGAGGAAAGGGAACCTCGACGTTGGAGTTGGTGGAGATGGTGGAGCCGCCTCAGGCCCTCCTTGACTCGCCTAACGAAAGGGCGATGGAGTTGTCACCTCCAGCTACTCGGAGAGCACGAAAGAGAGGAGAATGGTGGACCAAAAGGGGTTCAAGTTTGAATGAGAAAGTTGGGGGACATTTGAGGACGTTGACGGATAGTTGGGAAGAACGAGGCATAGCGGATGCGTCATTGATCCAAAGACCAAGGTTGCACATGGGCATACATGCCCATTGAACGAGGATAAAAAGTCAAGAAGACACTAACTCGAAATGATGCAAGAGCAAGCCTCGAAAAAAATCGAGAAAATGGGTCAAAAATGTAGTTCTGACACTGCTACAGGGTGAAGGATGGGTAGTTGACCGAGGTCAATGCTGACCGCCTCCTGGTTGGTCCACGTTGACCAAACGGAAAAAAACCCCGGGAAAACATTTAAAATTTCATTTTAAAAATAGTAAATGAATTTATTATTTTTGGATTATAAAATAAAAAATATTTGTTTTTTATAAAGTATTTTATCATGATTTTTATTTATTTATTTATTTGAGGTTTAAAAAATACAAGTTGCCTTTTTATGCCTATATAGGTATACATATCTACATATTTTAATATTTTATTTTTATTTTGTATATTTAATTTATTTATTTTGGTTTACTATTTTATATATTTATAGAATATTTTTATACACTTAAATATATTTTTATTTTATTTTTCTGATGTATTTTGTACATGTAATAAAATAGGAGTATTAATTATACACGTATACTTATAGGTATTATACCTATGTATTATGTACATGTGTTTTTATTTTTTTGTATTTTCTTAAGGTTTTTGTTCTGATTTTAATGTACATATATATTATAGATAATATTTACAAAATTATAAAAATAAGAAATTATAAAAATAATAAATAATAAATAAAATGAATATTTTAATCTGTACAAATATACAATAAGGGTCCAAAAATCAACTTTCAAACCGTAGCTCCGCCAGATGCAAAACCACCTTCATTAAATAGCTTATTAAAAATTATATACAATTAAAGGTGATTTTAATGCATTTCGAGTTTTTATTTGCAAGCTACAGGTCTGGGAAGTTGGGATTCTGGAATCTTATTCAGATCATAACTTTTTATCTGTCATTATTTTTGAGTGAAATCAATTTTGTATTTTTCGATATTTAATTATCTACAACTTTATGTATAAAATGTCTTTATTTGGGGTATAAAAAGTGGAATCAAAAATAAGTCCCAAAATGAATAGAGAATGAATTAAAATAAAGAGGAATTTTATTGTATATTGGCCCTTATATCCCCCTACTTTATTCCTTGTCAACCTATTCATCTAGATGCCTAGGTCTCGGGGTTTCGGGTCATAAATAATTTATAATATTTTATTCTTTTTCTTTTATTTTCTTTATTCTATTATTTTATCTTTAAAAAATATATTTTATACACTATTTACACACACGTGCATGAATGCTAAAATACGGGAATTAAGGTTATTTACGAGCATTTGCCAGTGTTTTTGAGGCCAAAATGGTAGAATAAAGATGATGAAATGTGGATTCATCATCCCCATATACTTGCCTTTGCTAGTCCCTAGAAAACACTTATGCAATAAGTGCATAAAGAAAAATAAAGAAAAGAAAAAGAAGAAAGATGGATTAAGCTTAATTATCAAACTTGTCTTCACAAAATCAAAGTTTGGAGCTTAAATCGGACCTTTGGAATTTTAGTCCGGGCGGAACCTTAATGGGAACCGGATTTGAAATCCAACAACCTTCGAGAATCCCAAAACTCTGCTCAAGTCTCCTCGATAGCCAGGTCATAAATATCTCAGCTCATACGCAAACCCTTACGACTGTGAATCTGACTCGTACAGTGTAAGTGATGGTGGCTCTCCTCAACTAGAATGACAAAGAGACTGACTTCTCCAGTACGACAACCCAATGATTCCCCAATCCAATAACTCCTTCCTCGAGGAGCGGGGTATTCCCTTCTAAGTTCACGTGGCAACCAACTCAATAGGAGGGGTGAAGAGAAGAATGGACGGTAGCTAGTGTAGCTACCTATCCTAGGATGCAAGACCAGTGTAGTCAAGTCATCCAGCTGCAGGCTCACATGATATGACTTTGGAACTCAAGCTTGCTTATTGACTATACAACATATTCACATATTTTGGCAAGCATTTTGTTTTTGTATAGGCATGTCCCCTTTCTCTTTTTTTTTTAAAATACTATATACAGCAGCATTTACATAGGGAGTTTTTCCTCTTGAGCCAGTAGACTATCCCTCTTTTGAAGCTTTATCGCAACCCACACTCTCCTGTCTTTAGAATTCCTCGTCATTGGATGGGTTGGGGTGCACTTCCCTCCATAGAGGAGGACAAATGTTTCCACTTGTGTGCGTCTCATACCGGCAAATCCAACCCCCTCACCACTCCAACTGAGTCGAACCATGTGAAAGGTGCATGTGTCCAAGTTAGGTCATTATCAACAAGAGTCGTGCGTGTGTTCCGAAATACCTACTTAGGCAGTCAAGAACCCATTGAACCAAGTCCCGTGATCCTCAAAGAATTAAGTCAACTAGACCTAAAGTACCTCAATTCCAGCTCCTATAAGGTTCCAGTTATTAGGTAGATTTTAAGGTCCAATCAAACTCTAATCTCTGGATTTTACTTAGACTCGTTCAACTATCAAGCTTAATCCGAAAAATGCTAATGCTAATGCTATGCAGATGCGATGCGGAATGGGAAAATATTTTTGTTATGCAATTTTCAAGATTTTGAACTTTTTATAAATTTTTGAAAAGATGATGCATATGCATGTTTTTTATATTTTTCAAAAAGTTTTTTCAAATGTTTTTGGATTTTAGTTTTGCAAATGTTTTTGGGATTTTTTGAAAATAAAGAGATTTTGGCTAAAAACCAGATACAAATATTTACACAGGGATGCATCTCATATTTACAAGAAATAGATTTTAAGAATTTACAAGGGTAAGTGGTCAATTTTATAGGTATATATAATAAATTTTGGTATACTATATCTATTTCTCAAACTTACTTAAAAAGGTTTTTCAAACAATTTTGAAAATTATAGTCCAAAATAATTTTTACAAGCATTTTTACAAACATGTACACACATTTGAAAATCATTTTGCAAAGATTTTTCAAACAGTATAGATAGATTTTTCAAAATATTTTTACAATCATTTTTCAAACCATTTGCAAATCATTTTCAAATATTTTATTTCACACAAAGAAATAAATTTTTCAAACAAAACATTTTTACAAAGGTTGAAAACATGTAACAAAACTTTTTCAAAATAGTTTTCAAAAGATTTTCACAAAGATTTTCAAACTTTTTTTCAAAAATTTTGCAAAAAACATTTTCACGTGGTTTATTAATTAGTAAATACAAAAAGAATTTGAGGAATGATCAACATCTTTTTATTATGATTTTTAATGAATTTTAAAGAATTATTAGCCATCATTATTAATGAAAATACGAAAGTACGAGTTATGGCTAAAGTATATACGTAGTATATACGACCCCCCCCCCCCCCATACTTAGCTAGAGCTATGTCCTCGTAGATCGGAGAGAAAATAGAAGACATAACTCGTACAGAGTATAGACAAGGCTAAAAAATAAACGAATAAGCGATGAATGAATGAATGAATGAATGAATGGATGGATGGATGAGAAGTTGACCGTCCCCCCTATACTTAGGATCAAATAATCCTAAGTATAGCAGACTGTACACAAAGCAGGGAGGGTCAAGGGTGGGATTGAACAGATTGTACTTAGATTATCTCCCCCTATACTTAGGGTAAGTGATGAATCATTAATTTGTCAATATAAATTGTCTAAGTTATGCAAAATACACCTCATTCATCATTCATTCTACCGAACTTCTTTGCATATTCCAATTATACTCATCTCACCATATATTGCATTTCACTTCTGCATACTTAAGAGTGAGTAATAAATATTAATCTACCATTACATAGTCATACCATAAAAATCCAAATATGGGTATGCATGATGATTGATTAAGTTTGTTGTATATTAGTTTATAATGACATATCATATATTAAATAATATACCATTGATTCAAACATCACATGTACGGCAATATAATACAAGAGCATGAAATTAACATCATATTATTTTAGTATAAAATATGTAAGTTATATGTGTGTTCCGATCAAATATTAAATTAGTATTTCCTTTTGGGTGTAAAAGAATTCAAGTGAGATAGACTAATATTTTCCTCCAACTATGCACGTCCTCCATATGAATTTCCATGCTGGTATTTTAAATTTAACCCATATGCTAATTTATCTATGTCTTTGTACAGGTTGCTGCAACATTTCAAACAACTTCACGCCACTTCTATCTCGAGCAGACAACCAGATCACCAGCAGCTTCCCCTGCGCACCTTCTCGATGGATTTTGGCCTCCTCGCCACGCCACTTCTGTGCATCGACCAAAATCGAGACAGTCCCTTCGGCTACTCCCCGAAGCACGCTTCCTCACATCCATAAAAAGGGCCGAACATGAGGTCTCAAGGGGAGGGAAGAACAGGAGGACACCATCACCATTGTTTGAGGGAAACCAACCGAGACCGAAGATCCTTCGCCCACGCACATCACGCTCCAGCTGCACCACTGTGAGTAGCCGGCCTACTCCTTCAGCCTGCACCGCCCTGCGCGGTACCCGTAGCCAACACCCCCAGTTGGCCCGTGCACCCCTGGACGTGACCTTCACCCGACCCCGTTCCCGCTCGCAACTGCCTCCAGCGATCAATCCGCGCACCACCATTCCTCGCATCCTCCGGTCCTACGTGCTGCCGCCCATCAGCCTCGCACCTCCGGCGCCCTCCGGTCTTGCGTGCCGCCGTCCCCTCCAGCCGCACAACCGACATAGGCGCGACCTCCGACTCGTGCCGTCATGCGTGAGCCTCCTGCTCGCACACCCTCCAGCCGTGACACCGCATATCGCCGCCTCGCTCCAGTCCCAGATAGGGCTCGACCATTTCTAGCGTAAAAGAGAGGAGAACATACTATCTCTCTTCCTCTCTTGCTTTTGCTATATATTTATATATTTGTATTACTTGCTGCCATTGAACTATTTGGTTATTTACAAAGTCATCCATCCCCTAATGAATTTTTATCTTTGAATTTGTTTGTTGCAAAAAAAATAGCATTTACATCTTTATTCAGTTGCAATTTTAATTCTGTTAGTTTCCTAATTAGTCGAATCTTAATCCAATTTGCATTTCAACCCCTAGCATCTTTTAATCTTTATATTATAACATTGTGATCTAACCTTGCTTTTTAAAACAATTCTATCAATTCCAAAAAAAATCCAGATTATATTGTAAACTTGCTAAGTCCCTGTGGATTCGAACCTCAACTTGCCACTTACATTTTTCCATGTCTCTTTGTGCAAGTAGTTGTAATGTATTTGTGTGATCTTGATTCTTCGTGGAACAACAACGACATGATAAAATCATCATTTTAAGCCGCAAAGAATCTTGTCAACATTTTGGCGCCGTTGCCGGGGACTAGGCAACATTTGCAATTTTTTCTTCTTCTTCATTTCTACTCATCTTCAATTATCTAATCCGTGCATTATTTTGTTTTGCAAGTACTTAGGCTTCAAAAAAATGCTTTTCTTTCATGCATTTCATTTTTAAGCAAATTTGTAATTTATGCTAAGTAGAAAATCTGTAATATTTTCTCCTCCCTCCTTCTCGGAAAAGCTTGCCATCAATAGAACAAAACATTACGGATTTAGCGCCAGAAGTGCAGGCACTGTGAGCTTCTCTTACTATTAGGCATTTTAGGTTTTTTATTTCTGCATTTGTTTGTGCTCCAAATTAAACCAAAAAAAATAAAAAAAGACTTCTTGATTGCATCATCTCTGTGGTCTTCTCCCCCTGATAACTTAACTCAAAGATCACCAAAACCATGTTTTGATAACTTAAAAAGATAAGCTTGAAACATCACCGCAGTGATCCGAGCGAAAGCGGACAAATTTCTGGATGCTTGTTTGATGTACATGGTGAATGACACAACACTCACAAGCACATAGAACCCTAGGATAGAAACAAAGAAATCCCTGGTGCTACGTGTGATTGCAGAGAGAAATCGTAATTCCTCGACGCGTTGGGCACAGGTTCTTGTGGGAAGAAGTAGATCCTCGATCTGAGTACCGCACCCTGGATCCCCTAGCCGGATTAGGACATCGATTTCTCACAATCTTCCACACCCACCTCATCCTTAAGGACTCTAATTTCTTTGAAAATTTTGGTTGAATCACTAAACTAAAATTGAAAAGATAACCGCTCCCGCGGCAATTTTTGTGTGAGTTGGTGAATCAACAACTTGCCTGGTGTTTGTGCTGTGTATGCTAGGTTGTAGGTCTCTGAAAAATCCATTACAACAACCATTAGAGTATGATCCGATCTATAAAAGAAAACCCAACTCATCTTTTTCAACTGAGGAACTTGAGAATTCATCTGACTTAGGAGACATGGGAGAAGAAAGACCCAACCCCATGGATATCGTCTTGCAACAATTGCAACTGCTGAGAGAGGAAAATGCCATGATCCCTCAAACAATCGCTCCTCTAAATCGACCACCGCCCATTAGCACACACTACAATCCTGCAACTGAAGATCTGGTTCATTGGGTCCAAATTCCACCAGAAGTAGGAGACTTTGAAATAAAACCAACATCCATCTCCTTGATACCCAAATTCTATGGAAATGAGAGTGAGGATCCTTTCCTACATATTCAAGATTTTCGATCCGCATGTGATACAGTTAGCATCCCTGGGATAAGAAAGGAATACATTTATATGAAAGCCTTCACCTTCTCTCTAAAAGAACGAGCATTACAATGGCTCCGAAACTATGGAACTCCGCTAACATCATGGGATGCCTTGAGAGAAGCCTTTATAAAAAAATATTTTCCCGTAGGAAAGACCAATGCTCTGAGACAAGCTATCTCATCATTCACTCAAAAGAACAAAGAACCCATTCATGAAGCTTGGGAGCGCTTCAAAGAGCTGCTTCGGAAATGTCCTCATCATGAATTCCCTAAATGGAAATTAGTCCAAGTATTTTACGAGGGCATAGACACTTCATTCGAGAGAGTTATCGACGGCTCTTGTGATGGAACCTACATTAGCCGTGATGAACACTTCGTATGGACTTTATTTGAGAATATGGCAGATAATTCAGTGAATAGCTCATCCATTGAGCAATATAGTGGGCATATGAGACCTGTCAATATAGTCAATCATGAGAACTCCACCAGCGACTCATCCAAACAAAATCATGATAAATGGGAAATTCTATCCAAACAGATGGATCTCATGACTCAAGCCATAGGTAACCTGGCTCTGAATAAAGCTCCGAGCAAAATCTGTGGGGTTGTGTCTGACCCTAATGCTCAGGACTTTGGCCATTTACCATTCTCTCATGACCAAGAATTGACTCCTGAGACTATAAATTGGGTACAAAGAAATTCAGGAGGGTCATTTTCAAACACTCAAAATCCAGAATGGAGAGAGCAATCCAATTTTGGATGGAATGGGCAACACAACAGAAATCATTTTCACTCACAAACCCAACCACCAACAGGACTTCCAATGACTCAACCTCCCACAGCTGTAAACTTTGACGCATTGACTCAGGCTATACAACAACTTGTGGCAGCACAACAACAAGCCAACCAGGCACAACAACTGGCCAACGCTGAGAATGCTCGACAATTTGCTGAGATACGATCTTACATTCCAGCATTGTCACCTCAACCCCTGCCCAATCCTAATACCAATAGAGCTAGCTCCTCCGGATCATTCCACACCCCACCCCCAGCCAAATCTTTCACGTCACCCCCTGGATTCCAAGCTCAACATCAAGGATTTTCTGTCCCAACTCATAAGACCAATAATTTCAGCTAAGGAACTCATCCTCAAGGTTTCTCTACATCCACCCAAGAATCCAACCTGCATCAACCTAAAAATCAAGTGACTTTCAAACCACAGAATCAACCCAACCAGTCAGCTAATGCCGTAACTCTACGAAATGGGAAAAACACATCTGCCTATATCATTCCACGAACTAACACAACTATTGAGGCTCAAGTTGAGGAAGAAGAAGAAATTGAGAATGACGAAGAACATGCTGAGACCACCATGCCTCCGCCTTCCTCTCCCATAGCTATCCCCTTTCCTGAAGCTTTTCGCAGGAAAAATACCAAATCACCCACACTCGATCCTGAGTTAGAGAAACTCTTCTCTGACATTGTCATTGAGATTCCACTTATGAAAGCGCTTGAACAAGTTCCAGCCTTTTCTCGCTTTCTAAAAGAGAAATGCACACCAAAAAGGAAGTCAAAAGGAAAGAATAAACAGAATCATGAGGACATCGAAAAACACGTTCTTCCTCAAGCAACATCAAATGTCATTTCACACCTCCTACCGACAAAGAAGAAAGATCCAGGTGCACCGTTGGTGAAATGCACTATCGGAAAGTTGACATTCGAACGTACATTGTTGGATAATGGCGCCTCGATTAACCTCCTCCCTACTACTATTCTAGAGCAGTTTGACTTGGGGAAACTAAAACCTATCTCAATGATCTTACAGATGGCTGATCGTTCTGTGAAAAGACCAAAAGGATTACTTGAGGATGTAATAGTCACGGTTCAGGGACACCAATTCCCAGTAGATTTTGTTGTTATGGATATGGACCCGGTTAATACACTAAGTGAAACGCCCATAATACTTGGACGACCATTCTTGGCCACTGCCAAGACACACTTTGATTATGAGGATGGGAGAGTGGAGTTTAAAGTTATTGGTAAGGCCATTCCTGTAGATCTTATCATCCCCACTTCGATTGACTCTGAGACTGAAGATTGTGGTTGGATAGAAAACTGTGCTATGCTTGACATACAAAATGATTTTGCCCTTGTCCACCTTACCAAAGATCCTTTGGAGGTTAGTCTGAATACCTCTCGTTCCACCTATAAAGATATGCCGCATCAGATTGCCACATATAATCTGAACTCTTTACTTGAAGAACCGCCATGCCCGCTCTCTAGCAAAGAAATCTTTGAATTAGATGAAATCTGGGATACACTGGATACTGAACTCACACTAACGTCATCCCTAGTCATGCCAATGATGGAACCACCATTCGAGTCCATATGCTCATCTAAAGAACCACTTTTGTCTCATCCTAACCAATCGCATTCTCACACTACTGCATTGATAGATACACCAATGAAAACCACCACGATGACCCCGCCAACCGTCCTTGTTGAAATGAAACCCTTACCACAAGACTTGAAATATGCTTTCCTGGATGATGCACACACTCTACCGGTCATCATTAATGCCAACTTAGATAGCACTCAGGAAAGTCAACTCATGAAGGTGCTGAAAAGGAATTCTCAGGCTATTGGATGGAAAATAACTGACTTGAAAGGAATAAGCCCGACATTTTGCACACACCACATATACTTGGAAAATGAAAGTAAACCCTCTCGAGAAATGCAAAGACGGTTGAATCCTAATCTACGAGAGGTTGTGAAGAATGAAATATACAAGTGGTCGAGTGCCGGCATCATTTATCCGATAGTCGATAGTCCTTGGATCAGTCCTCTCCAAGTTGTCCCCAAGAAAGCTGGATTAACAGTTGTGAAAAATGAAAAAGGAGAGGACATCCCTACTCGAACGGCAACATCTTGGAGAGTCTGTGTCGATTATAGAAAATTGAATAAAGCTACACGAAAAGACCACTTTCCACTACCATTCATTGACCAAATCATTGAGAAACTAGCCGGAAAAGAATTCTTTTGTTTTTTGGATGGATATTCTGGCTACAATCAAGTTGCCATAGCACCTGAAGACCAGGACAAGACCACATTCACTTGTCCTTTTGGGACTTATGCGTTTCGACGCATGCCTTTCGGATTATGCAATGCCCCCGCTACTTTTCAAAGATGTATGATGGGTATCTTTGCTGACATGGTCGGTGATTTTATGGAGGTATTTACGGATGATTTTTCCATTTTTGGAGACTCTTTTGAGGAGACACTTGGATTTTTGGACAAAGTCTTAAAAAAATACATTGAGGTAAACCTAATCTTATCTTGGGAGAAATCACATTTCATGGTGAAACAAGGGATAGTGTTGAGGCATATCGTATCGAAGAAAGGAATGGAGGTCGATCCCTCCAAAATTGAGACCATCACCCACTTGAGTCCACCTGTCAATATAAAAGGTGTTCGATCCTTTCTAGGTCATGTTGGATTCTATCGGCGCTTTATTAAGGATTTCTCAAAACATGCATGACCGCTTACCAAACTTCTTGAGAAGGATCAAGACTTTACATTCACCAAGGAAGACTTCGACTCCTTTATTTTTCTAAGAAAGATCATCACTGAAGCACCGATATTACAACCCCCCGATTGGACCATTGAGTTTGAAATAATGTGTGATGCTTCTGATTATACCATTGGGGCGGTTTTGGGACAAAGGAAGGATGGTAAACCATATGCCATCCACTATGCTAGCAAGACACTTGATGATGCACAAAAGAATTACACTGTAACTGAGAAAGAGTTGCTAGCTGTGGTATTCTCACTAGAAAAATTCCGATCTTACATCTTGGGATCTCATATCATAATTTACACAGACCACTCTACTCTAAAGTACCTCTTCACAAAGAAAGATGCTAAGCCTAGACTCATTAGGTGGGTTCTATTGCTCCAAGAATTTGACTTGGAAATTCGAGATAAAGCCAGAGCAAAGAACGTTGTTGCCGATCACTTATCAAGACTCCATTCACCTCTTCCATCTGATGGCTCGATCGATAATATGCTCCCCATCTCTGACACTTTTCCAGATGAAAATATAATGATTATCTCTCAACTTCCTTGGTATGCTGACATAGTCAATTACCTCGTTACTTCCAAGTTATCTGACGATTGGCCAAGACATAAAAAGGATAAAATCAAAGCTCAAGCTCGATACTACCACTAGGATGATCCTCTACTCTTCAAGGAAGGCACTGATTTGATATGGAGACGTTGTATCCCTGAATCTGAAGTCTCTAGTGTCCTATCTCACTGCCACACCTCTGGGTGTGGAGGACACCACTCGGGAAAACGCACTGCTGCTAAGGCACTTCAATGTGGATTCTACTGGCCCTCGATATTCAAAGATGCTCATCACTTTGCTCAAGCATGTCCTGCATGTCAAACCAACGGAACAATGACCTGTCGAAACATGATGCCCCTCCAACCAATACATGTGGTTGAAATTTTTGATACTTGGGGAATAGACTTCATGGGACCTTTCACCACCTCACAAGGCTATCAACACATCCTACTCGTTGTTGACTATGTGTCTCATTGGGTTGAAGCCATTCCCACTCGCGCTGCTGATAGCACTACTGTTGTTAAATTTCTGAACAATCTCTTCTCCTGATTTGGGTTACCCAAGGTGGTCATTAGTGATGGTGGAACCCATTTTCTTAACGCTTCGGTCAAGAACTTACTTAAGAAAAATGGGGTCGAACACCGGGTCTCCACTGCCTATCACCCACAGACAAATGGAATGGCCGAGCTGTCAAACCGGGAGATCAAGACCATCCTCCAGAAAATTGTCCGCTCTGATCGTAAAGACTGGTCTCAACACTTACCTTCTGCTCTTTGGGCCTACCGTACAGCCTTCCGTACACCCTTAGGAATGAACCCATATAGGTTGGTCTATGGAAAGTCTTGCCATCTACCTGTAGAGATCCACCACAAGTCACTCTGGGCGATCAAGAAATGTCATTTGGATTATGATGAGGCTGGAAAGAAAAGACTATTGGACATATCTGAACTGGAAGAACTGAGATCGCAAGCCTATGACAATAACTTGATCTACAAGGAGAAAATCAAGATATGGCATGATGCTAACATTTCAAGGAAAACATTTCAAGAGAATCAAAAAGTGTGGTTATTTGATGCAAAATTAAAACTATTTCCGGGAAAACTGAGATCAAACTGGAAAGGACCATACATTGTGACCCAAGTATTTGACAATGGTTCAATATAAATATGTGATCCAAACACTAAAGCCACTTTTAGAGTTAATGGTCAAAGATTGAAACCCGTTGTTGAACCATCTGGTCCTATGCATGTCTGCACAACGTACCTTCTGCAGGAAAAATGAACCACCACATCGCCAAGCTGAGGCGTTAAATCATGCACTCTCGTGAGCATCTCCTCACAGGTATCTTTTCATCTTACTACTCGCATGTTTATTTTCACTGCATTGCACTAGATAAGTATGGGGGTATCCTCCACGTTACATTCAAAAAAAAACCAAAAATACTTTTCACAATCAATCACCCCTTCTGATCCTCATATTACACATTATCTTCACCATGAGGACATGGTTTCTGCTAAGTATGGGGGAGTGTCTGCATAGTTTTTCAAAATTGCATACTTAAAAAAATATATTTTTTTCAAAAAGCAAACCAAAAATACAACCCTTCCTAGTATTATCCTATTTTGAGAAATCAGATCTTCACTGCATAGATCATAGACAAAAGCTGAGTTGACCTTAATTCACTTAATTCCATTAGAATTTCACTAGGCATGAGTTTTTAAGCTTTCTTCAGGTCCATTTGGACTTTATTCTCTAAGTTCAACTAACTCTACTGGTGAATGAACTTCTGTATCTAACTAGATCACCTGAGCAACTAGTAGCACTCTTAAACTCTTCAGTGGATATTAAGCAACTGCACATTGCACTTAGCTTGACTGAGTTTATTTTATGAGATACAATTACAATCTGGTTGAGGTGAGGAGTTGTCCTCTTGGTTGTGACAATGCCTGAACCTTATCCATAGTCAGTGAAGGAACCTAACTCAGGAGCAACATGATCTCTCTAGTCCAAGTATGTCAGCAATTAAGCCAATATCGTGCCTCCAAAGTCAATATTAAGCCGATACTACCTTTGATGCCAAAACCCAAGACAAAAACACCACAAAAAGGCATATCACAATACAAATGCCAGAAACCACCAAACATGTAAAGATGTGCGGAGTAAAAACAATGAAAGAAGACCACCAAATAATCCCTCTCCACCAAAAAGCCGCGGTAGCAGCCCAATGATGCTACCAAAATTTTTAAAAGAGGCCCAAAGAGGCCCAGGGTTATGCTCTGCAAAAGGAAAAAAATGAGAGCAATGGACCAAAGCGGTCTACGGAAAACCCCAAAAATAGAGTCCCGTTCTCCAAAAACTATGACCTACTTTTTCTATACTGACATACTTGGGTGAAAAGAGAATATGCCTGAATTCAGGTGAAGACTGAGGCTATATGTGTAGGGAATCATTCGGTACCTTGATAGATTGTACTGTTAGCTCGTTCTCTAGACTCACGAAAGCTAAAACATCACAAACACCGATTGTATCCATTTAAGGTCAAGGAGAATACCTGTTGAATAGAATGATCTGACTTGATCGACTTTCTGAAACCATCTTGATTTTTTTGGAACTAAGAGACTGTTGAAACTACAAAACTCGAGTCAAGTAGACTAATTCGAACAAATCTCTTAATCCATGGTCAACTCTACTGAAGTTTGTGTATTTATGTGGTTGGATCTGAAGACTCAAAGACTTTGTGGGTATGTCTGCTGCAAACCCTCACCAAGTTCATCTTGAATATTTCTCTCCTTCTTTGTTATTATTCATCTCTGTCTTGCTCGAGACTAGCAAGTTTTAAGTATGGGGGTGTGATGAATCATTAATTTGTCAATATAAATTGTCTAAGTTATGCAAAATACACCTCATTCATCATTCATTCTACCGAACTTCTTTGCATATTCCAATTATACTCATCTCACCATATATTGCATTTCACTTCTGCATACTTAAGAGTGAGTAATAAGTATTAATCTACCATTACATAGTCATACCATAAAAATCCAAATATGGGTATGCATGATGATTGATTAAGTTTGTTGTATATTAGTTTATAATGACATATCATATATTAAATAATATACCATTGATTCAAACATCACATGTACGGCAATATAATACAAGAGCATGAAATTAACATCATATTATTCTAGTATAAAATATGTAAGTTATATGTGTGTGCACCTTATCCGATCAATATTAAATTAGTATTTCCTTTTGGGTGTAAAAGAATTCAAGTGAGATAGACTAATATTTTCCTCCAACTATGCACGTCCTCCATATGAATTTCCATGCTGGTATTTTAAATTTAACCCATATGCTAATTTATCTCTGTCTATGTACAGGTTGCTGCAACATTTCAAACAACTTCACGCCACTTCTATCTCGAGCAGACAACCAGATCACCAGCAGCTTCCCCTGCGCACCTTCTCGATGGATTTTGGCCTCCTCGCCACGCCACTTCTGTGCATCGACCAAAACCGAGACAGTCCCTTCGGCTACTCCCCGAAGCACGCTTCCTCACATCCATAAAAAGGGCCGAACATGAGGTCTCAAGGGGAGGGAAAATAGGAGGACACCATCACCATTGTTTGAGGGAAACCAACCGAGACCGAAGATCCTTCGCCCACGGACATCACGCTCCAGCTGCACCACTGTGAGTAGCCGGCCTACTCCTTCAGCCTGCACCGCCCTGTGCGGTACCCGTAGCCAACACCCCCAGTTGGCTCGTGCACCCCTGGACGCGACCTTCACCCGGCCCCGTTCCCGTGCGCGCAACTCGCAACTGCCTCCAGCGTTCAATCCGCGCACCACCATTCCTCGCGTCCTCCGGTCCTACGTGCTGCCGCCCATCAGCCTCGCACCTCCGGCACCCTCCGGTCTTGCGTGCCGCCGTCCCCTCCAGCCGCACCACCGACATAGGCGCGACCTCCGACTCGTGTCGTCGTGCGTGAGCCTCCTGCTCGCACACCCTCCAGCCGTGACACCGCATATCGCCGCCTCGCTCCAGTCCCAGATAGGGCTCGACCATTTCTAGCGTAAAAGAGAGGAGAACATACTCTCTCTCTTCCTCTCTTGCTTTTGCTATATATTTATATATTTGTATTACTTGCTGCCATTGAACTATTTGGTTATTTACAAAGTCGTCCATCCCCTAATGAAATTTTATCTTTGAATTTGTTTGTTGCAAAAAAATAGCATTTACATCTTTATTCAGTTGCAATTTTAATTCTGTTAGTTTCCTAATTAGTCGAATCTTAATTCAATTTGCATTTCAACCCCTAGCATCTTTTAATCTTTATATTATAACCTTGTGATCTAACCTTGCTTTTTAAAACAATTCTATCAATTCCAAAAAAATCCAGATTATATTGTGAACTTGCTAAGTCCATGTGGATTCGAACCCCAACTTGCCACTTATATTTTTCCATGTCTCTTTGTGCAAGTAGTTGTAATGTATTTGTGTGATCTTGATTCTTCGTGGAACAACAACGACATGATAAAATCATCATTTTAAACCGCAAAGAATCTTGTCAACAGTAAGATATTCCTAAGTATAGACAAGAAAAGGAGACAATGGAGAGGATCGAAAAGAGTAGCGAAACTCGGGGTGCACACCCCCTATACTTAGGACAAAGTACGTCCTAAGTATAGAAAACTATCAACAAGGGGCGACACCTTTTTGATAGATACAAAAGATAGAAAAGGAAAAGAAGAAGAAAAGAAAAGAGTCGATGACAGCTCAGTGTATGCACCCCCATACTTAGGACAAAGTACGTCCTAAGTATAGCAAAATCATAAGATGAAGACGGGGTGGCATACATACAGGAGAATGAATGGTATGAACATATGGATATGTACAGTGGAAGATAGAAAAGATAATCATGTATGAGGTGCAGGTGATATGAGTCAAAGAGCACATCTCATACCAGATGAATGGGGGCAACGTTAACGGTCGGCGGATCATGATCTAGATATAGTTTCAGACGCTGACCGTTAATTCGAAAGGTAGAGGAAGATGACAACTCGGATATATCAATACTGCCATTGTCATGTACTTTCCAGACCACATACGGACCTTTCCACTTACTCTGCAATTTCCCTGGAAATAATTTCAGCCTAGAATCAAACAACCATACGCGCTGATCTGGCTCAAACTGTTTATGGCTGATATGAGAATCGTGCCATATCTTCACTTTTTCCTTATACTGTAGGCTGTTAGAAAAGGATGTATCTCTTAGTTCCTTCAAGGCTGCCAACTCTGCTTTCCTCTTTTCTCCCATTCTCTCGGGATCCAACAATAACTCTATAACTGCCCACAGTGACTTGTGCTTGATTTCCACTGATAAATGGCATGGCTTGCCATAGACGAGACGAAAGGGAGATGTCCCTAATGGTGTCTTGAAGGAAGTCCGATAGACCCACAAGACCGAGTCCAAAAGCTGTGACCAATCCTTTCGGTCTGGGCGGACTTCCTTCTGTAAAATAGTCTTGATCTCCATGTTCGATACTTCAGCAAGACCATTAATCTGTGGGTGATAGGCGTGGCAACACGATGGTCAATGCTGAACTCATCTGCAAGGACTTTTACCTTATCGTTGATAAAGTGAGACCCCCCGTCTGAAATCAAAACTCTAGGTACCCCTAACCATGAAATGATATTTTTCCTCAAAAACCGACACACGGTCTTAGCATCTGCGGCTTGGGTGGGGATGGCCTCGACCCAATGACTCACATAATCCACAACAAGCAGAATATACTCAAATCCCTGACTCTTAGGAAATTGGCACATGAAATCAATCCCCCATGCGTCAAAAGCCTCACAAAAGTGAATGGGCTGCATGGACATCATGTCTCTCTGTCCGCAAGTACCAATCTTCTGACAGTCAGTACATCTCTTCACAAATTCATCGGAATCCTTGAAGAGAGTAGGTTATCAAAGGCTGGACTGGAGCACCTTCTGTGATGTCCGTCTCCCAGAGTGATGTCCTCCTACCTCAAGCTTGTGGCAATAGGTGAGGATGCTATGCTGATCTTCTTGAAGAATGCACCTCCTCCAGATGCTATCCCCTCCTTCATGATAAAGGACGGGATCCTCCCAATGGTACGACTTAGCCTTCACAAGGAAGGTCTCAAGTTTCTGCCTGGGCCAACCTTGTGGAACCGTCTTGGCGACAAGATAGTTCACAATGTCGGTGTACCATGGGAGCGAGGTGATAGCCAAGATCGCCTCATCTGGAAATGCCTCTGTAATAGGTGCGCTGGGCTCAGATTCCTCAAGGTTCTCTAAGCGGGAGAGGTGATCCGCCACACATTCTTAACTCCAAGCTTATCCTTAATCTCAATGTCAAACTCCTGGAGCAGAAGGATCCATCTGGTAAGACGAGCTTTGGCATCCTTCTTTTCCATGAGGTACCTGATGGCGGTGTGATCTGTATAGATAGTCACTCTAGATCCCAAAATATATGATCCGTACTTATCCAAGGCAAAGACTACAACTAGCATCTCCCTCTCAGTCACAATGTAATTCCGTTGAGCGGCATCCAAAGTCCGACTAGCGTAGTGAATGGCATACGACAATCCATCCCTCCTCTGTCTAAGCACAACCCCTATGGCAAAATCAGAAGCATCCATCATGATCTCAAATGCGAGAGACCAATCGGGCGGTTGTAGGACAGGAGTCGTGACAACCATATTCTTGAGAGTCTCGAATGACGCCAGACACTTATCATCTACAATGAACTCAGTGTCCTTTGTCAGCAAATCAGTGAGCGGTCGGGCAATACGACTGAAGTCCTGAATGAACCATCGGTAGAAATCGACAAGCCCCAGAAAAGGCCGTAATTGATGAAGATTGGACGGTGGATTGAGTTTTCTAATGATATCCACCTTGGTCGGATCAACCTCCATGCCCCTGTTGGAGATGATATGACCAAGGACCGTCCCTTGAGTCACCATGAAGTGACTCTTCTCCCAAGACAAGACAAGATTGACCTCTATGCAGCGCTGAAGCACACGGTCTAGGCAGTCAAGACAAGCATCAAACCCATCATCATAGATCGAGAAGTCATCCACGAAGACCTCTAAACAATCACCCACCATATCCGAAAAGATGGACAACATGCACCTCTGGAATGTCGCCGGGGCGTTACACAAACCAAAGGGCATCCGTCTGAAAGCATACGTCCCAAACGGACAGGTGAATGTCGTTTTGTCCTGGTCTTCAGGCGCAATGGCCACTTGATTATAGCCAGAGTACCCGTCAAGGACACAGTAGTGACTCTTCCCAGCTAGCCTCTCGATAATCTGATCAATGAATGGCAGTGGGGAATGATCCTTCTTGGTGGCCCCATTCAATCATCTGTAGTCCACGCAGACCCTCCAAGAAGTGGGTACCCAGGTAGCTATCTCCTCTCCAGACTCGCTCACAACTGTAGTAATACCCATCTTCTTGGGTACCACATGTAATGGACTAACCCACTTGGAGTCAGAGATGGGGTAGATAAAATCGACGCTCCATCATTTTGATATTTCCTTCATGACCACATCTCGAAGATTCGGGTTCAACCGTCGCTGGAACTCACGCGAGGGCTTAGCGTCCTCTTCGAGGTAGATATGGTGGGAGCACAGAGCCAGACTAATCCCCTGGAGATCAGCTATACTCCATCCTATCACCTTGCGGTTTCTTTAAAGAACCTCCATCAGACGAGATTCTTGTTCTCCAATCAAATCTGTTGAGATGATGACTGGGTGCATATCTAGCTCACCCGTAAAGAATCCATACTTCAGCGACTGCGGTAAGGGCTTCAATTCCGAACAAGTGGGAGGTGGCAGATCTGGCTTCTGATATGTCTGTGTGAAGGCTACCAGGTCTGCATGAGAGAACTCTCGTTGTGCATGAAAATCTGACGAAGGGAACCCTGCTGGAATATCTGTGAACTGTGCTGGCTCGCTCTATGTCCTAGCCATCAGCTCAGAAGGAATCAAACATGGCAAGTAATCATCAAATCATCCCAATCAATGTCTGAATCAAAGGGATTTGAATTAGAAGAACAAGACTGGAATTCTGCTTCACCACTCGTCCTAAAAATGTCAGCCTCAAATGTGTCCTCTGCTAGGGGTGTGCTCTCCAAGCTCTCAACTACCATAAGCTGTAAGTTTGTTGAATCTGCGGGCAAGGCGAGGGCTTGTGCTACAGGATTTGCCCAAATAGCTTCATCATCGGTCATCACAAAATCACACTCCTGGTGAACGTCTCGCTCAGCCTCTGTCATCTGCTCTGTGTCACTGGACTGCTCTGAGCATGCTAATTCTCTCGCTCTGGTCTCGTCGATCGTCTCTATTTGTATACTTTCACCCTCTACGTGAAAGTACACCTTCCCACTATCATGGTCGGTCACCGCCTTGGCAGTGGCCAAGCATGGGCGTCTAAGTATGATGGGGGTATCTGTTACCGACTCAGGGATCTCCATGTCCAATACAACAAAGTCCACGGGGAATTTCAGGACCTGAATGGTAATGACTACGTCTCTCAACAACCCCTTCGGCCTCTTAATCGACCTATCGGCAAACTGAAGGACTGTTCAACTCTGATGGAGAGGGCCAAACTCGAATCGGTCCAGTAAGGCTGCCGGAAGGAGGTTGATAGAGGAGCCATTATCTAATAGAGTATGATCGAACTGCTGCTCCTGAATCTCGCATCTGACATAAGGAGCTCCTGCATCAGGTCTCTTAGCTAGCAATCTGTTCCGAATGACAAAGCATGTGGAATGGGTGAGTACATGGATCTCATCTTTGTGGTTCCTCCTCTTCTTGCGGACTGTAGTCTTCTCTCTCAAGTTCTTTTGGAAAAGGGAGATGTGCTCAAGCGCCTCCTGTAGAGTCAGTTGAATCTGAAACCTAGCAATCATCTGGTTGCTGAACTATAACTGATGTGTCTTTTTTGGATTTTCTCTTTTCTTCCCCTTCGCCAAGCGGAGTGCTTAAGGGAAGGGGATGGTAGGGGCCTCCTCAGATGGAGGACTAGGAGGAGGTTCGTGTGCCTGTGAAGGAATGGAATCCATACAATGATCATCATGCAACACATATGGACTCGAAGTGGATACAGAAACCTTTCCTTTATTCATATTTTTATTCTTTTTCTTGTTACCACAGTCTTGAGATCAAAAGGTGGCAACACAACGGGTGGGAGCTCAACAAAAGTAGAAGTGGTGGCCTCAGTACCACCCACGACATCTAACTTCGCGGCATCAGCACCGTGCTCTGATTCTGCATCAAAATAAAATGGTGGCCTCAGCATCGTCGTATGCCTCGGGTGTCATGACAGCTTCAGCATCGTCATCTGGATCTCCATCCCTGGTGGCATCAGCACCACCGTCATCAACATCATCTGCGGCATCAGCACTACTACTATCCTCATTTGGCGCTCCTGATTCCTCGTGTGGATGTCGCTCAGATGAGGTGCCACCGGCTGGCATCCTACCGCTCCTAATAGTCACGAAATCAACATCACAAAAAGAAGACATGTCACTCAAATAGTCACTAGGAGAGGTATCCTCTGTAAATTGTACCTGCTCAGATTTCCTCTTCAAATTATTCAGATTAGGCTCAATCTATGCTGGTATGGCGGCCTTGCCCTTGATGATATCCCTCATCTCCTGCCGGAACTCATCCATTTCCCGCCGGAAGGATACCTGCTGTTCAGAGAGCAAGCGGACGGGGTCATCTAGAGCTACGTTCTCAAAGGCTGATGCCTGAGAACCGGAAGTATTCCCCTACTGGAAATGAGGGTGCTGCTGTTGAGAATAGTGAGGGGGAGGCCGGGAGTATGTCTGGTGAGGCTGTTGATGCTGCCCCCACTGTTGTCCCTGATAGAAGGGACGAGGATGCTGCTGGTACTGCTGCTGGGAATGATGGGGCTGCTGCTGGTGCTGGTTGTTCTGCGTGCCCTGAGCTGGAGACCACTGCTAGGATGAGGTGCCACTAGTGGTCCAACAAAATCCGGGGTGATCACACTGAATCCCGACCTGTTGTGGGTACCGGTCGTACCATATCTCATTGACTTCCATCAATGGTTCCTGCTCAATGGGTGGCAGAGGAAGAACTGCCAGTGACTGATTCGGCTGATACACCACCATCTGAGTGTCCTGAGATGGTGGCGGCAATGGGTAGTGTTGTAGCTGCTAGGCCGGCTCTGCATGGATGTAGTGAACCTGATGGTACGTGGCAGAGGGCTGGGTGGAGCTGCTAATGCTGTGATCAGTACGTGACCTGGGAGGCTGCTGAGTAGATGTATGTGCATCATGAATGCATAGAATCTGGGTCTTCAGGTCACTCATGGTCTTCGTCAACTGGTCCATCTGTTCAAGACCTTGACTCTGCTTCTTCTCAAGGATCTCGATGCGGTCCAACTTCTTGATGATGATCCCCATGTCGGCAGTGGTGGATTCAGCATGAGCTGCGCTGCTGACGGAGTGTGGGTACCGGCATCGATGCGTGCAATCCTCTGATATCCAACTGCCTGTGGTGGGATCTTCGGTTGTGTGTAGACTCTGTCTTGGGCCATGATTGTCGAGTTCTCTGCCATTCCTTCATAGATCTCCCAAACCACATCTTCACCCTTGGAAAAATAGGATCCACCACAAGAGGCATTAACAAGCCCCTACAGCTCCGGTGTCAGCATGCAAAAGAAACTTTGAACCAAGTTGGGCTTTGATATACCGTGATGTAGACACCGGTCAATGAGCTCTCTAAATCGATCCCAAGCCTCATGGAACTGCTCATTCGGGATCATCGTGAAGTTATTGATCATAGCTCGTGCTGCGTTGGTCCGGTCGAGTGGATAGTACTTGTTTAAATACTCAGTCCGGAGCTGTGCCCAGGATGTGACATACCTCCCAAGATGCTTCAGCCAATAGGCTGCTCTGTCAGCTAATGAGAACATGAAGTCAATCATCTTGATCGTGTCCTCGTCCACAAATATTTCGTAGACAGTGTTGCAAATCATCTCAAACTCCTGCAGATGGAGATGAGGCTCCTCGGTGGCTAGCCCATGAAATTTGGGCAACAACTGAATGGTCTGCGGGCGAAGCTCAAAGTTCCCGACAATGGGAGGAAGCTAGATCCATCAATGAGTGAGGGTTGCAGCTGGGTTGTGCAATTGCCTCATGGTCATCGACGGCGGCCTCTCCGGCTGAGGTTTTGCTCCTTCTCCGCCTTCTGCTTGGGGTATATCACCACCGCCCTCGGGTCTGTCATCTCTATCCTCTTGCATCTGCGCCAACTCCCTTATAATGTCACCCATGAAGACTCCCTGGTCTCTGATCTGTCTCTGCATGGTCTCCAGGGAAGCTAACAATGAATTGTTGATGGCAGCTTGATCGTATATGAATGGATGTTGTCCCTGCTCATCTGGGTGTTCTTCTTTGCCGGCCATATCTCGGGTCTATGCAAAGGCAAAAGAACCCATCTCAGGTGCCGTCAAATATCCTGAATTGTGTGTTGCACTGAATTCTGACACCACTGGACTGATAGAAGAAGGGTGGTCGAGGGGGAACATGGTGGACGTAAACTCAGCCTCAGAGAGTGGGTTTGGACTCCCCGAAGCCGACGTAGATGAATAGGAAGGAGTGTTCTACAACGGGTGCCACCAGACGTGGCCTAAGGGATCTCCTTCCCATCATTTTGATATGGAAAAAGGGCGGATGAGATCTGGAATGCAAACAAGATGTGAAAACAAACCCTCGGTTCACCTACACAACACTGGAAAATTAGCTTTTTTTTCTTTTGTGAGTTATTAATTAGGTGCACTTAACGATCTATAGGCACAGACAAGATATTAGGTGTGGGATCCTAATCAATTACGTCACAATCAAAATAAAATCCTAAGTCTAGGGGCCAAAATTTTCGTGAATCAAAGCAAAATAAAGTTGAATAAAACAAAATCCGGTGAAAAACCGCAAAAGCTGACGAGGCCCCCAAGGGAACAATCCCTCGGGCACTGGTCCTCGTGAAGTGTAGAAATGTCCAAGTCCTGTTTTAGTTACAAATTAATAGTCACTCTCTCACTTAAATTACACAAATATATACAAGGAAATAAATGGAGCTAATATACAAAATCTCTCTAAATCTCCTTCGTGCAGGGAGAGAAGGCCGCAACCAGCTTCACATGGGTGCGTAGGCGCCTAGGGAAACGCACCTTCCTCGATCCGCAGTACCTCGCACAAAGTCAACAAAGAGAGTGGTTAGACATCTCAAAAACATATATAAAAATAATGAAAATAAATGAAGCGAAAATGGTAGGCAAATAATCACAAACAAAAAACTGATCTATATGTTGTTGCTTCCTGGCAACAGCGCTATTTGATTAACCGATATTTATCGGGATCTAAATATGCCTCACACAAAGCGGAGATAAAGTCGTTGTGGCGACCCTCAATAAACCCTGGTTAAGTCAACAATCAACCCACAACAGATAATTCAAGAAATGAAGATCAAAGTGTGAAGTTAAAATTTATTATAACTCTACAATGAATGTGTATAGTGCAAGCAAGTAGAGTGTCGAACACATGGAACACGCAGTATAAATAGGGTTAAAATGCACAAAAAAATGAATGTGATCAAATGCCTACAAGTGTGCTAATTTTTTTGTGGGTTTTTATGTTTCTATTTTTTATTTAATTTTTGATTTTATAATTTTATATTTTGATTTTTAATTTTACTGATTTTGTATTTTCTTTTTGTATTATATATATTTTTTATATTTTCTTTTCTTTTAATGAAATAATTACATAATATACGAAAAGCAAGATACTATATTTATAAAAAGAGGTAAAAATAGTCAAAATACAGGAAATAAATTAATTTGTACTTTTTATATTTTTCGAATGTTTTTGTATTTTTTCTAGATTTTTCCTATTTTTTGGTATTTTTAAAGTCAAAAATATTGAAAAACAGTGAACAAAGTTGCTGACCAAGATTAAAATGAAGATGAAAAATATCAAACAGACTAAAAATTCCTCAAATTAATTTTAAAATAAGGAGAATAAAAAGGAGAAAATTCATAAGCAGAAATTGTATTTTTAGGATTTTTTCTAGAATTTTCAAGATTTTTATGAAGTTTTTAAGAGTTTTGCTATTTTTAGGGGTTTTCTTTTGTATTTTTTTATGATTTTTGGATTGGAGCTAAAACACATAGAAACAAACAAAATGATGTTTTTTGGATTTTTCAAGGGGTTTTTATATTTTTTGGTATTTTCTAATGCAAACAAAATTGAAAATGCATGTTTTTGAATTTTTATAAATATGAAAATGCAATAAAAATGCAAACTAAAAATATGGCGTGAAAGAACAATTAAACATGAAGCTATGGTATTTTTTGAGGAATTTTTAGGATTTTATAGATGCATGAAATAAATAGAGACAACAAATAAAAAAATCAACAGTAGCAGGGGCATATATGTAATTATCCAGAAGTTCAGAGGCCCAAGTGCAATTTTTCCACAAAATATATAACTATTTAACAAAATTCCAGGAACCAACCGTAAATAGCCAAACATCCAAGGATATGAGTGCAAAAATCCCAGCGCCGCACATGGTATGCATGCGTATGGGGACCTAAAAGCAATAAACAAAAATCAAAGGGGCTATTTTGCAAATATTCCAAAAATATTACACGTTCAACAAAAGTTCCTAGACTAAAACGAAATATCAAGACCTGCATGGGGGTCACTACAAAATGTCCACCACCCCACGTGCACAAGTCACGTGAGGTGACGTGGACAAGGACCTATGTACAAATAAAGAAAGTGCGAGGGTCTAAATGCAATTATTACAAAATTTTAAAATTGCAAATGGAAGTTTTAATACTAATTAATAAATACAAAAATCGTCGGGATTAAAAGTGCAAAATACCCAGGCTTGGGCGATCCAACGGCTGCGAAACTTCCACTTGCCACGTGGCGGCACGTGGATGGTGGATGACGGTTTGGATACGGATGTCCCAAATCAGATCCTCCCTTGATGATCAACGGCCGGTGGCACGCGAGGATCCAACGACCTCTATATGAGCTGGAACGTCGGCCCGATCCGACGGTGCTGGAGGGCGGAGGAAGAACTGGGAAGCAACGCAGGCGAGGCAAGCTTCCCCGAGCTCGATCTTCGTCCTACGGCCTTCACTGGGATCCAAAATTGGTCGGCGGGCTCCTGGAACGGTCCTCTAGTCCTAGTAGCTCCAAGAAGCTCCAGCGGTGGCCGGAGATCGCGGGAGGGCACAGCGGAGCTGGCGGGCTCCACGGACCTCCGGCGAGGCTCAAAAGCAAGCCCCAGGCTCTTCTGTGGTGCGCAAGACCTGCAAAAAGGGTTAGACCGCCGAGGGCAAACTGCCTCGACGATCAGCGAAGTGGATGGTGACGGGGAACGGCAGCGCGATATGGTGGCCGGAGCGAGCTTCGACGAGGGGGTACGATTAGGCGATTCGATGGAAGGAACACGGAACTAATTTGGGGGTTTAACTCCTAGGGCTACGGCGAACGTAAAAAAAACAAAGAAAATAGATGAGAGAGATAGCCTCGAGGTGGAGTTCACCTGAGGAAAGGGAACCTCGACGCCGGAGTTGGCGGAGATGGTGGAGCCGCCTCAGGCCCTCCTCGACTCGCCTAACGAAAGGGCGATGGAGCTGTCACCTCCAGCTACCCGGAGAGTACGAAAGGGAGGAGAATGGTGGACCAAAAGGGGTTCAAGTTTGAATGAGAAAGTTGGGGGATATTTGAGGACGTTGACGGATAGCTGGGAAGAACGAGGCATAGCGGATGCGTCATTGATCCAAAGACCAAGGTTGCACATGGGCGTGCATGCCCATTGAACGAGGATAAAAAGTCAAGAAGACATTAACTCGAAATGATGCAAGAGCAAGCCTCGAAAAAATCGAGAAAACGGGTCAAAAATGTAGTTCTGACACTGCTACAGGGTGAAGGACGGGTAGTTGACCGAGGTCAATGCTGACCGCCTTTTGGTTGGTCCACGTGGACCAACCAGGAAAAGGCCCCGGAAAAACATTTAAAAATAGGGATTATATAATAAAAAATATTTGTTATTTTGTAAAGTATTTTATCATGATTTTTATTTATTTATTTGAGGTTTAAAAAATACAAGTTGCCTTTTTATGCCTATATAGGTATACAGATCTACATATTTTAATATTTTATTTTTATTTTGTATATTTAATTTATTTATTTTGGTTTATTATTTTATATATTTATAGAATATTTTTATATACTTAAATATATTTTTATTTTATTTTTCTGATGTATTTTGTACATTTAATAAAATAGGAGTATTAATTATACAGGTATACTTATAGGTATTATACCTATGTATTATGTACAGGTGTTTTTATTTTTGTATTTTCTTAAGGTTTTTGTTCTGATTTTAACGTACATGTATATTATAGATAATATTTATAAAATTATAAAAATAAGACATTATAAAATAATAAATAATAAATAAAATGAATATTTTAATCTGTACAAATATACAATAGGGGTCCAAAACTCAACTTTCAAACTGTAGCTCCGTCAAATGTGAAATCACCTTCATTAAATAGCTTATTAAAAATTATATACAATTAAAGGTGATTTTGATATGTTTCGAGTTTTTATTTGCAAGATACATGTTTGGGAAGTTGGGATTCTGGAATCTTATTCAGATCATAGCCTTTTATCTATACATTATTTTTAAGTGAAATCAGTTTTGTATTTTTCTATATTTAATTATCTACAACTTTTATGTACAAAATGTCTTTATTTGAGGTATAAAAGGTGGAACCAAAAATAAGTCCTAAAATGAATAAAGAATGAATTAAAATAAAGAGAAATTTTTATTGTATATTGGCCCTTATCTCCCCCTACTTTATTCCTTGCTGACCTATTCATCTAAATGCCTAGGTCTCGGGGTTTTGGGTCATAAAATATCTACAATATTTTATTCTTTTTCTTTTCTTTTCTTTATTCTAATATTTTGGCTTAAAAACTGTATTTTATACATTATTTACGCACACATGCATGAATGCTAAAATGTGGGAATTAAGGTTATTTACGAGCATTTGCCAGGGTTTTTGAGGTCAAAATGATAGAATAAAGATGATGAAATATAGATTCATCATTGCTCCTTATCATAATATCCATCCTCAGCTCCAGGTGCTGACATCTTCTCATGTGAATCATCGAAATGAGGCTAATGTACCTCAATCGGCTGAGTCGGGTCCCGTCTGGTTACATCCTGAGATGGATGGTATGGTAATCTGACAACTCCTCGAACCTCATCTTCATATATGTCTGTCGGTCCCCAATCTCTATCTGTTGTGCCAGAATCTGATCCTACTGACCTCGCGTGGCAGCCTGCTGTTGCTGAAGACAGTGAGAGCAACCATGATGCGCTCCAGGCGGTCAGTCATATCGTGGGCAGCTCTGGACATCATGGTTCTGCATAAGAACCATTATTAGTCAGGTACTTATCATATATGCTTTTTATCTTCTTGGGATATAATATGAAAATTAATGAAATTGGTGACACATGTGGTTTTTAAATTTAAATGCCATATTTCCCTTCTCAGACTCACGACGGGTCGAAAGACTGTCGCTACCAAGAACTTAATGTGATCGGTATTGTAATACTACGAATGCGTATATCGAGGTAACACGCTCCGATACCAAATTATGATGCCCTCGGATCCGAGCACTCGTTTACGTCGTATTCGCAATACAATATTCACTAAATATCATATTAAGTATATGCAAATACGAGGAAATTTTTCGTTTTTCACATTTCTTCCATTACATTCGCATTCAATGTAACAACCACAAATTCAACAATAGGAATATGTGTCACCAGAATTTCATTTCATTAATGTCCACATTTTTATACAACATGTACATGAAGGCTCACAATACATACATGTATTCCCAAAATATTCAAAAGAGTAAGAAAAGATATTTTACATCATAACTGAACAAAAACTGAGACAAAAGAAATTGTACTGTCTGGTATAGACTCGGATGTTAGAAAATATCAATCAGCTACTGCAATGTAGGCTCATTACCTGCCAAAAATATGAAAGGTAAAAGAGACATCACTAAGCGCTTGTACTCCTCAAAACTTATAAAAAAATAGGCATTTAAAGTGGTAACAAAAGAAATAAGTAGAAAGACATAATATTTAACTTTTAACAACTACATGTATTGACAATGTTTTTCAAGCTACTCTGAATGTATTCCCCGTGATTTCCTATTAACCCAACATTTTCCAAATATAACATTTAAAATAGTAGTTGATAGCTCAAACTTATATATTATTCTTTTATCATTTAGATCTCATATGGTCTTGGTTTGTATGTGACCTCACATTATAACTCTAAGGCGTGAAGAGTGTCTTAGGGTTGGGGTGCTTTCGTAGGCATGCATTGTTATCTAATAAATCCTAACTAAGTTCCCAACACGTCCACTAACTTAATTATGAACAACTCTAATCAACGCAACTTATAATTGACTTCATCTCATAGACAATATCTATTGTGCTTCATTCCGAGTTTCACTATAATTCCTCCAAATGTAACCCTAGATGATTCATATGAATCATCGCTAGGCCTGTTGGCGGAAAGTAACCAAAACTCAAGCGGTGAGGTAGCCTCCTAAGAGGCTCTTCCATCTCTCCTTCTTATTGGAAGTGTGCTCTAATAGAAGGAAAGGTCCACTCCAAAACTACGCCACACTGAAAGAAATTCTTCGGAAAAGTCACTTGAGAAATCAGCCTGACTAGTATGGGTTAACGAGCTCGTACAAAAAACTAAATCCGACGATCCCCCACATGGGTATCCTAAAACGGAGGGTCAACGGAAGTGGTGAAAAGTCGGGATCCCAATGAGACGTTAAAAAAACTATGAGCTCACGTAAAAATCGTGAAAAGACTGGGATCCTAGACCTGTGCACTTGGCGGCCACTGCCCGAACTGGGCGTCCTATCTCCTACTCAGTTGAGGGTCACCGAACCCTCGTACGGTCAGGTGTAAAGGTCACCATAACCATCACCAATAATTAAAAGTTAGCACTGATCCACATTTTACAAATGTACTTGCATATATTTAATTCACTCAAATGTCAATAGGTTGTGTTGAATGATAATCCAAAGATACTCACGTAAGATCTCATGTTTCAAAAAGCCTATTCACTAATCTTTTTCTACCCTTGTGACTTACTTCTTGGCTACTGACACTAGGAATGAGCATCCATTCTCTTGATCTTTGGCTCCATACTAATTTATTGAGTCAACTTCCAAAATTTGTGTCTCACAATTAGAAGTAAAACAACATGTTTAGCTAATAATTTATGTTACTAGTGATACCTTTCCCTTTTCTCTTGAACTGGAATGGATGGATTTAAAGGAAGTTCATTCTTTCTAAATCCAGTTTGCTCCCTTCTTTTTTTTAAAGAAAAAGAAAACTTTGCTAGGATGTCACTAAATTTTTTGTTAATGGAGACAGGTGGAGATTATTACCATACAGGTTGCAAACATGTCAATCTGCCATGATAATTTGAAGGGGATTCTAGCTTGTTTCAATATCAAGAGAAGACTTAGCTTATGTTTAAAAATTCTATACCATATAATGTGTGTTTTGGGTCATTATATAGGACTAGTCTTTAATAATATTTTACTCAACTCTAATACTGACTATAATGGTCTCAATTCCAATGAGGAGGAATATGTAACTATCAGGAATTGGATTCGTTATGTCAAGTATGAATGCGCATGACTCTATTTGTACGTGTGATATGCCCCCATCGAAAAGGAAGGTTGTGGGAATAACTCATTTGCCGTGTGGCATAATAACAAAGCATAATCTCCTCGTCATTGTTAAAAGAAGGTGTCAGCTTTTATTTCAATAAAAATAGTTTCTATTCAAAACTCCAATAAGTTCAATTGAAATGGTTATTAAGTGATCCATCCCTGAGAGCATATCATCAACATCCAGGATGTAATTTATGTAATCCATTAGTAGTTAGACACTCGGAGAATTAACCAAGACAAATTAAAGGATATCTCCAAAATCTGTCAAAGTATACAGAACAAATCTTGTTAAGATGATTCCAAAATTTTATTATATATATGTCTATATGATCATGATTATTCAAAATGATGACTAAGGAAACATCAGTGTAATATATTTTACATTAAGACCATTAAGTATAAATAATTTCTAATTTAACTCATGAACGAAAACAAGAGAACTATCAGCCTCATATCCCATACAGTGAACCGATCTTCTAAAGTCTCATATGCAATTATTTCATTTCATGTAATGAAAAATTTAGGATATCCAAGGTAAAGAATGCATCCATTTATGAAATTATATACTAACCACAACCAGAGGCAGTCATAGAAAGAGTGAAACTCAATTAATCAACCCATACAAAAAGGCTGCCGCTGGAAGCACACAACTTCTCCAAACCTCAAAAACATTAGAAGAAAATGTGTACAAATATACTCATGATAGCAAGATGAAGTGGCGGTTTGAACATGCATGGCAGTAAAAGAAGGGATGGGGTTGTACCTTTAATTTATATATCCAAGATGAGGATCATGTGCATGCGGTGATAGCACTTTGGAGAGGTTGCAACAGTAAGATATTCAATAGTAGTTGTTGTAGTAGTTGTTCCCACTTCCAATAACAGCAATGGAGGCTCTTCTAGCTACTTTTATGGGGCAGTGACAACTATTGAGAGCTAACAGGAGGCTCCAGCAGTTCTGGATAGCAACTGGAGCATAAATTTAAAGGAGTATATGCTTCTTTGCTGGAGATTGAGAGAATTTCGAGAATGGGTTTTGGGGATATAGAGGAGAAAAGAAAAAGGGGAAAGAAGAAACTCCTCTCGTTGGGAGAAAATGGAATTGAAGGGAAGAAAATGGCAAATAAAGAAGATGTAGAGAGAAAAAGAGGAGGAAGTTTCCTCATAAATGACATCAGCCACCATGATGTCACCAATGACATCATCCCTATGACATTATCCATGATGTCATACTCTTGTAGTGCATTAATTTTTCTTTCTCTTCTCTTCTTCTTTTGCTGGCAACAGGACATGGTCTGCTGTCATAGTAGAAATTAAATATTTTTTTGATTCATTTATTTAAGATGTTTAAAAAAGTCTGTATACATACCTCGATCTTCCGATTTCAACATGCAATATCTTATTTTGATCATCTTTAAACGACGATCAATATGAGTATAATATTGATATATATTTTATAGGATTTGGATGGTCGAAATTTTCGAGATACGGTTATTGACTAGGGATTAAATTTTGTGAAATTAAAATATTAAACGTTCTCTGATTGACGAATAGTCGATTCCATTGATCTTGTTTCGTCGATTCGAATTTAATGACGGTGTCAGTTTGTTCTGCGGTTTCCGAATTTACGTCACGGCTTTTTCGGGCACGAACCACGATGCAATTGATTTCTGGTTGATTTCACCTGAACGACTTTTGATTCACAATCAATTGATTGATTTAGGTTGTTTAGCAGTGATCGACAACTTTATTGAGTTAATCAGACCTAAATCTAATCGGATTTGGATTTGTACGGATCTGGATATTACAATGCACCTATCACTGTGCCCTCGACATGCTACCTTGCATGATCTCCTGCCAGTCGTCACTAACAGAATTGTTCGACACCTCTAATCGATTTCTCCAAAAGACCACCATATCACGGTTTCTAAGGGATTGTGCATCTGTTGCATCGTGTTGTCTCGTCGATGTCGAACCTTCAACAACACCAAATCCGGCTCTGATACCAGTTTTGGGGAAATGAACCACCTGATACAGATACGAATGCACAATAGACCACCACCATGGAAGTACGTAAAAGAAAGAACACACAGATATTACGATTGTCGGTCACCTCTCACGACCACCGAAGAAGAAAGATCACTATAAATTAGAATGAATACAACTCTCTCCGTTCCCTCGTACTCTCATCTCTTTCTTCCCTTTTCTCTCTCTCTCTCCCTCTCCCCTTTCTCTATGGATTACATTGTTCTTGTGGTGGTGTGGAGGCAATGCCTCCACCCCCAATATATATCCTATATATAATCACATAGTTTTATTTGTTGAGGTTTATTATGTGAAGACTGACTGGCTGAATACCAGTGGAGATCAATGTTGATGTATCTGATCTCCCTCCCGTCTTCTGATCGGTTGAGAGCTGTTAGGTTGGATCGCTGAGGTGTCCGATCTGCCTCCTGTATTCTGATTGGCTAAGAACTATTGGGTTGGATTACTGAGATGCTCAATCCACCTCCTGCATCCTGATTGGCTGAGAGCTGGTAGTGGGAATTGATGAATACTTGGAATTCTTTTATTGTAGTATAAAAGGAACCTTATGGCACCGCATATTGTATCCAACATCATTCAAGCAAATAGTAGAGAGACTCTGGTGTGAGCAAGTGGAGTAGGCACATTACCGAACCACTATAAATATCTGTCGTGTGCGATTGTGCATGTTTTCTTCTTCGATCGTGGTTCTAGTCGTATTGTACTTGATCGGATCCGCCCCTAACAACTGATATCAGAGCAATGTTTGAAGATCAACCGCTACACAGATGGTGGAAGAATCAAAGATCAAGATCGAGAAGTTTAATGAATCGAACTTTGCATTCTGGAAGATGCAGATTAAAGATGTTAATATATCAGATGAATCTCTATCTTCAGATCGAAGGGAAGAAGACTGAAGCCATGCAAGATGATGAGTGGAAGGTCCTATACCAAGAGGATCTAGGAATGGTAAGGCTCAGCTTTGCTCCATCGATGGCTTCAAATACCGCAAAGGAGACGACGATGATGAATCTTTTCAAAGCTCTTGAAAAGATGTAAGAGAAGCCATCCACATCAAATAAGGTGTATTTGATGAAGAAGGTTTTCAATTTAAAGATGAGCGAGAACTCCATAGTGACTTCACAATTGAATGATCTGAACAGTATCATCAACTAGTTGGAGTCTGTGAAGATCATGTGTTGATGATGTGGTAAAAGCTCTTCTACTTCTTTCTAATCTACTTGATAGTTGGAATGCTTTAGTTGTAGCTGTTTGCAGCTCCTCTGATTTTGCAAAGTTGAAGTTGGAGGATGTTGCTGATCTTCTTCTTGGAGAAGAGGCACGATGGAAGAAGTCTAGAGAATAACATTCGATAGGTTCTGCCTTGAATACAGAAGGAAGAAGCAGGAAGTGCTACATGAACCAAAAGTATTTTAGGGTGAAAGTCGGTAAGAGGAAGATCCAAATCCAGAGATCTGAAGTTCGTGGTCTGCTGGAATCACAATCAAAATGGTCATTAAAAGATAGAATGCAAGGCCTCAAGAAAGCAGAAAGGAGAAAATGACATTTCTTACTGTAAATCTTACCGGTGATGATGATAGTGATGCCTTAATATGTGTTGCAGATGCTCGAAGTGAGTCCTAAATTGTGAACTCGAGTGCTTCATTTCATACCACTCTACAAAGGAATATCCTCCAAAACTAAATGAAAGGTGATTTTGGAAAGGTATATCTAGGAGATGATGAATGTTACAACATAATTGGAAAGAGAGACATTGACATATCCCAGCCCAACGACAGCTTCTTGAGGTTGAATAATGTTAAACATGTACTCAGTCTAACAAGAAATCTAATATATGTTGGACAGCTATCCGATAGCGACATGATGACATCATTCGATTCAGATTCATGGAAGATGTCAAAGGGATCATTGATCCTTGCTCGAGGTAAGAAAGAAGGAATCATGTATATTGTATCAGGCTTATATGATAGGATAACTGTTGCATTGTCTGGGTGTGATACTAACACTTGGCATGGATGACTTGGTCACATGAGTGAAAAGGGAATGGAGATCATGCAGAAGAAGGGAGAGCTGATAGCATTGCAGACCGTTGACCTGGACTTCTGTGAAAATTATATCTTGGGAAAACAGAAGAAGGTCAGTTTCACAAAGACTGCAAGATTACAAAAAAATTAAAGATTTGGGTTGATTCATACAGATGTATGGGGTCCATCTCAGGTACATTCCCTTGGCGGATCCCATTATTTTATTACTTTTATTGATGATGCAACTAGAAAACTGTGGATTTATTTTATCAAACATAAATCCAATGTGTTTGAGACCTTCAAAATGTGGAAGGCTTTAGTTGAGATTGAGACATGTTTAAAGTTGAAATGTCTTAAGTCAGACAATGTGAGAGAATACTGCAGTGAGGAGTTTGAATCCTACTGTGCTAAGAATGGGATCAGAAGATTGAAAACGATCCCAGGGAAGCCCAGACAGAATGATGTTGTTGAACGCATAAACAAGACTCTTCTAGAGCGTGCGAGAAGCATGAGGATACATGCAGGTCTACACACGCAACATTGGGCTGATGTAGTGAATATAACTGCATGCTTAATCAATCGAGGTCCATCTGCTGCTTTAGATGGAGATCTTTGAGAAGAAACATGGACAGAAAAGGAGGTAACACTTTCTCATTTACGTATCTTTGAATGCATAACTTATGTTCACATTGATCAGGAAGACAGAGGAAAGTTTGACCTCAAAGCAAGGAAGTGTACCTTTGTTGACTATGGTACATATAATTATGGATATATATATTGTGAGATTTGGAGAACAAGAAGACAATCGGAAGCATTGATGTCACATTGAATGAGTCTTCCTTATACAAGGATGAATTAATAAAAGTAAAGACAACTGAAGAACTAGACTTTGCGGAGTTTGATGAAACTCCTGAACAAGCACATCACAACCAAGTGATGAGAATATTCAACCCATCCCACAGAATAATCCGCAAACTCCGGTGATACGACAATCTGTCAAAATCAGCAAACCCACTGCAAGGTATTCACCTTCTTGAATTATTTATTGTTGACTGATAATGGTGAGCCTGAATGCTTTGATGAAGCTATATTGATGAGATAAGGAATCGGTGGGAGTTAACCATGAATGAAGAGATGAACTCTCTCTCAAGAAATAAAATGTGGGGTTTAGTCCACCTACCGAAGGAAAAGAAGGCTCTACACAACATTGGGTGTACAATGTGAAGGAGGAAGCTGATGGTTCCATTAAATACAAGGCTCGGCTAGTGCTGAAGGGCTTTTAGCAGAAAGCAAGAGTCGATTTCATAGAGTCTTTGCGCATGTTGTAAAGGTCTCAACCATAAGAGTAGTATTGAGCATTGTTGCAGTTGAGAACCTACATTTGGAGAAGTTGGATGTTAAGACAACATTTATCCATGGAGATCTTGAGGAGGACATCTACATGCAACAAACAGAGGGCTACGTAGCTACTAGAAAAGAAGACATGGTATGTAAGCTCAGAAAAAACCTTTATGGCTTGAAGTAGGTACCAAGACAATGGTGCAAAAAGTTTGATGATTTCATGACAAATACAGAGTACGTAATTGTCATTTTGACCATTGTTGCTACTTCAAGAAGATTGGTATGTATTACATCATATTATTATATGTAGATGCCATGCTTGTTGCAGGCTCCTGCAAGGAAGAAATAGTAAATCTGAAGATAATGCTGTCCAAAAAGTTTGAAATGAAAGATATAGGTCCTGTAAAGAAAATCTTTGGAATGCAGATTATCAGAGACATGAAGAACAAGAAGCTGAGACTGTCTCAATCAGATAACATCGAGAAGGTACTTGAGAGATTTAATATGAAAAATGCAAAATCTACTCTAACATCTTTAGGGAGCCACTTCAAACTTTCAAAGGAGAAAGATTTGCTATGAAGGAGGAGCATGCGTACATGTCAACAATACCCTACCAGTTTGCTGTTGGTAGTTTTATGTACGCAATGATTTGCACAAGACCAGACATCTCCCATGCAATGAGAGTTGTGAGAAGAATCATGGTGAATGCTAGCAAGGAACATTGGGAAGCTGTGAAGTGGATTCTACGCTATCTGAGAGGTACCTCTAACATGGCATTGTGTTATAGGAACACCGATATTTCCATTCGAGGTTTTGTGGACTCAAATTTTGAAGGAGATATCGATAACAGGAAAAGCACAACAGGGTATGTCTTTACCCTGGGGAGTGGAGCCATTAGTTGGATCTCCAGACTCCAGAAGATAGTGAACACATCGACCACGGAAGAGGAATATGTGGCGGCAACAGAAACTTGCAAGGAAATGATATGGTTGAAACGTTTGATGAAAGAACTGAATAAGGATGTGAAGATTGTCAATTATCCAGCGACAGTTAAAGTGTAATTCATCTTGCAAAGAATTCCGTCTTTTACTCAATGACTAAGCACATTGATGTGAAGTACCACTCCATTCAGACACAACTAGAAGATGAGCAATTTAAGTTGAAGAAGATCCACACATTAGAAGATCCTACTGATATGTTCACAAAGTCTGTAATAGTGGAGAAGCTGAAGACATGTTCATCTTCCATTGGTCTTCAAGTATAGAAGAAAAGGGAAAACTCACATCAAGACTATTAAAAATGTGGTGTCTACCACAAATCAGTCTTCAAGCGGAAGATTGTTGAGATTTATTCTATGAAAACTGATAGCTGAATACTAGTGGAGATCATTGATGATGTGGCTAATCTCCCTCCTGCTTCTGACTGACTGAGAGCTGTTGGGTTGGATTACTGAGATGCTCAATCCACCTCCTGCATCCTGATTGGCTGAGAGCTGGTGGTGGGGATTGATGAATACTTGGTATTCTATTGTTGTAGTATAAAAGGAGCCCTTTGGCACCACATATTGTATCCAACATCCTTCAAGCAAATAGTAGAGAGAGTCTGATGTGAGAAAGTGGAGTAAGCACATTGCCGAACCACTATAAATCCTTGTCCTGTGCGATTGTGCGTGTTTTCTTCTTCGATCGTGGTTCTAGTCGTGTGTTGCTTGATCGGATCCGTCCCCAACACTATTCCCAATAGGACTATAAATAGAATACAACACAACTACTATTATGATTAGGAGTCCAATCCCATTAGGAATCTGAATCCTAATTTGACCCTAATCCTAACAATTTGGACATACACACACAAGTTGATGTATGCATATACAATAGAAACACATAAATTCAGCAATATGGATATCCATATATATATATATATGTAAAAAATGTAGCCATATCCATACCCTCAAAAAACTGAAAACAATATCCATAGCCTTATCCGTATTCACAAAAAATAAATAAAAACTTGTATTCATATCAGTATCCTCAAAAAATAAATAAAAACTTGTATCCATACCCGTATCTGTCAAAATCAAAATTCATATCAATATTTGCTTAAAATGGATACAATGGCGCACATATATAGATATATCCGCATCTGATTGCACCCCTAGTTCTGCAACTAAAGCTCACAACGAGTGAGAGTGCATTATAAGAGTAGGGCTTACCAGTTTACAACTTGGACTTGTGCATTTTTGTAATTTTTAACTTGGACTCGATCGGAGAAGTTGTCAATCTCAATTTTTTTCGAGGATTTAAGCTCGAGACGTTACACAAGAGAAGAAAAATCATTATAAGAAAGAATATGTATAACACTCTCTATTCCCTTGCTCTCTTTCTATCTCCTTTCTCTAACACGGGCACGTGTAATCTAAAAGTGGATCATAAAAAGCAGTCAATCGGCAAAGTTTCTAATGTGATTTAATCAAAGTGGATTTTCCTAACTGAATCTGATCAAATCTATCATATGGATTTCACATGGATTAACCCTTTACCATATTAGAACTAGGATACTAATTCCTCAAAGAGTTTTAATCCTCACAACAAGGAAGAACCACTTATCTTTGCTGTAGCTCTTGACATCTTTTTGCTTTTGTCTCCCGGGTTTTAATGGATATCCAGCAAATTTTTTTCCCATTAGTAAGTATAAAATTTTCATTTCATCTTTCTCAAAAATTACAGAAAGATGGTTATTGTCCATTAAATCAGATGTACAGTAGAGATTAAAATAACACCACGTTTCAGTCCACATGGTCCCGCTCTGTTTTCCATTCTGCTCCTAGAAAGAAGGCAAGTGAATCCTTTTTTCCTTGATCAAGAGAGAATAGTTTCAAAATACTATCGCAATATATCTACAAAGTCTATAAGATCTATGATGATATTACAATATCGTCCATAAAAAAGGGATTTTTACCCTGCAAACACTATAAACTTTGCCAATCACCTCCACGACCTTTGAAACAATCTAATTCTCCCCTCGACCCCGTAAACTTACCAATTCTTACCCCATGAACGCTCCGGGTAATCTGTTTGAAACCCGTAGGGGTTTTTGAGGTAATTTACAAGATCGATGAAAGTAATTACGTTGTGCAGAAGGTCGTAGAGGTAATTTAAAAAGTTTATAAGATCTGCCAGGTAAAAATCCTAAAAAAATCTTCTAAATATTACACATCTATCTCCACCGATAAGTTCATAGTCGCGGACGGGAAAGTCCTAGCTAGAAATATTCATTAATAGCTTTTCAGAGGACGCGAAGCTGCAAAGGAGATGTCGCCATCACCGTTCAATATCAAGGATGCCGATGTCGTTATTGGGAAGTGGCCGTAATAGAAGAGCGGGCAGATTATAGCAAGGGGAAGGAAGAGCTGGAGACTAACAACAGGAGTTAACATGTAAACATAAAAGTTTTACAGAGATTGCACCGTTGAAGTTCTAATTAATTAACAAAGTACAGCGAGGATGGAAACGTATGCAGTCTGTACAGATCAGTAGACGTCTGGTGAATACAGAAAAGTTGTGTCCGCATCTCTTGTGCGAATGTAGACATTGCTACTTACGGCATTTTTTTTGGTAAGTAATGTAAACTATATATTTCCAAAAAGCCAAAAGCTATTACATACAAAAAATGTGGCTAAATGGTATAGCCATGGATGCACTAGGCAACATGAATGCGTATTGATGCTACAGCACAGAAAATTCACACCCTACAGTGGTGATTAAGGAGTCTAAAACATTGCAAAATCTCCTGAATGATGTGTTGCGGTGGCAGGCAGCGGGAGGAGTTCCAAATTCAGTTGCGTTCACGCCAGATGTGCCAAACCACCAACGCGAGGAGAGTAGAAAAATTGGATCTGATCCTGGGGTTGGCGATGTTGAGAATCCAGGAGATAATGTCACCAAGGAGGCCCGAAGGTGGGGCCTGGAGAGCTAAAGCGCAGCAGCAGCCACGCCAAATCGTCAAGGAGTACGTGCAAGTTAACAGCAAATGCTCGTGCGTTTCCACATCGTCGGAACATAGATAGCACAAATCAAGGTTGCTCGAGCCAAATGCACAAAGTCTGTCCAGTGTCGGAAGTCGACCAAGTAAAGCTCTGTAAAGAGTGAAAGCACAGCGGGGAGGAGAGCGCTTATCCCAAACAACCGTGAACCAAGCTTTCGGGGTGTCCCGTTGACGGAGAAGCTCAATAGCGCCATGGAAGGAGAAACCACCTGTGGAGAAAGTCCAAGTAGGGGAAGGGAAATCGCCATGGATAGCCGCACGCAAGGGGTCACGTCCAGTCAGCATTGCCTTCCAAATTCTTGAAGACGTGGGAGTGGAGTTGCAATCCCAAAAGGAGGTATTTCGGAGGTACTTAGAACGCAAGAAAGTGGCCCAGATTGAAGTTCCGGCATTGAGTAGCCTCCAAATCCAGGACGCAATCATAGCGGCCCTCAAAGAAACAAACGTCATGAGACCCAAAGAAACAATCCGCCGCCGACCCCCCACCCCCCACCCCATGAACCCTAACCCCTCGAAACCCCCTCCGCATCCGCCGCCGCCGCCCAACCTCGAGGAGAACCTTAACCCCGAGGAGAACCTTAACCCCGAAATACCATCCCACCAACATGCGCCCCCCCCTTTCCCCTTTCCACCACCATCTCACTCCGTTGCCCTACCTAAGGGTATTCCTAAACCATCGTGGAAGGAGATCTGCGGCTCAGAACCTACACCGGCCTCTGCGGCGCGCCCCCTAACCTTCTCACCGCCCGTCCTTCTCAACGGAGAGAAGGTCGCCTTTGTCTCTGAGGAGGAATCTCGGACCATCGACGGTATCTGGAAAAGCACCATTATCTTCTACGTGCTCGGTAAGCGCCCCTTCCTAAAACATCTTATCTCCTTCATTGAGAAAGTATGGAGGCTCGTGGGTCCTTTCAAGCTCGTACCGCGACCCAATGGCTACTTCTATCTCAAACTTCAACATTCGGATGATTGTGATCGCATAATCGCAGCTGGACCTTGGCTATTCCAAGGCCGGTTTATGATTATTCAAAAATGGGAATATGCGGTTTGCCTGGAGCGAGATTTACTATCGGAGATACCGCTGTGGGTCCGATTCCATGGCCTCAGCCTTGGCCACTGTACTGAAATTGTGCTTAATAAGCTTGCTAGCATGCTCGGAACCCCGTTGTTCATGGATGCCGCGACAGCTTCGGGAAGAAACCTGGATTATGCTCGATGTTGCGTCTCTATTCACGCGTCATCGATCATACCTAAGTCTATCCCCCTGGTTTTCTTCTCGGGTGCTCGGCAGGACATTGATGTCGAACTCGAATGGATACCTCCTCGCTGTGATAATTGCATTGCCTTTGGGCATAATTCCGTCAACTGCCCTTTCACAGTTAGGGCTTCGACCAAACATCCCATTTCGGATGTTCCAGACCTTGACCATGGAACTTCTCCCCAGAACAATGATGAGCAACACGCTGGTGGTGCAAATGAACCTCCTTCTTCCAAGGAACCGCTTGCTGTTGTGGAGGAGGGGCTCTCACTGGAGCTCAACCATGTCCTCATTTCGGTCACCGATACTGAGGAAGCCATGGGGAACCCTCCGCTCTCCGCTGCCGTAGACAATTGCTTCTCAGAGAACCCCCCCTTGAAACCACATAAAAGGTCCCATGTCAATGGCAGGCCCTCCAACGGAAGCAAGTCTGTAGCCAAGGCCCACTCCTCATTCCCGTTTGGTTCTAGACACATCCTCCATAGGATGGCATCCACAAGCAGGAAAACGGCTACCTTGGAATCGCCAGACGCCTTCCTCAATTCCTTTGATCTCAGCAGGCCCACGAATGAGGTGGGCTCACAATTGGATTCAATGGATCCTAGAAATTTGAAGGTGGCCGAGGTTAACCAATCATGGCTAACAGCTTCACATAAGAAAAAGAAAGCCACAAGGGCTCTTAGCAAAAAAGAAGGCCTGCCAGGGCCATCCAAAAAATCCACTTAATGTCAGTGGTCGTTTGTTGCAATACCCGGGGGCTTAATAAGCCCAGGAAGTTTAAAAACATGATGACGGAATTCCTCTCTAAGAACGCGGAGCTCATTGGCCTAGTCAAAACAAAAATAAGGCCGAACAACCGTCGCAAATTTGAAGACTTGATCCCTGCGGGTTGGGATTGTATTCATAACGGTACGGATCTGGGAAGAATTTACTTCCTTTGGAAGTCTTGCTCCTGGACGTGCACTACTGTTGGCTCGCACGCACAATGCATTACTATGCGTTGTACCGGCATTGGCGGTTTTGTGATCAATCTGTCCATTGTTTACGGAGAAAATTGTTCCAACTTAAGAAAGGAGCTATGGCGTCATCTTCATGACATTAGCTCGCGTGTTGATGGGCCATGGCTTGTCTTGGGTGACTTTAACGTTGTCAGATACTCTTAGGAAAGGCTTGGGGGCCGCTTAGCAGCACGTGGCCCCATGGATGATTTCAACAACTGCCTGGATGATTGTGGCTTGTCAGATCTGGAGGCTAGTGGTAACCACTGGTCTTGGTCCAATTCCTCCTTGGGTCCTGGTCGGATTGTGGCTCGCTTGGACCGGGCCCTGGTCAACGAGGATCTCATCACAATTCTCCCTACAATTAAGCTCCGATATTCTCCACTACATCTTTCTGATCATATGATGATGTGGGTTGCTCTTTGTCACTCCCCGGCGAAGCGCACTCCCTTTCGTTGCTTCGACTATTGGATCCATCGCCCGGGTTATCAGGACACTGTTCGTAGAGGCTGGGACTTACCAGTATCTGGTAACCCCCTATACATACTTGCACGTAAGCTTAAGAACGTTAAGCTCTCTCTAAAGAAATGGGCTGCGATGGAGGCAAATATTTTGAAGGATTATAAACTTGCCAAGTCATTTATGGCGGTCAATTCGGATGTTCTTGGGGCTTCTCCTCTTGACCCCTACCTTCTCCAACTTGACGCGAATGTCAAAAACCACTTGACTATGCTTGATGAAGATCTCGAATCTGTTTGGCGGCAAAAGAGCCGTGTTGATTGGCTCAATCTTGGTGACCGTAATACTCGTTTCTTCCACCTCTCAACCAAGGTCCGGTGGGCCAGAAATTACATCACCAATGTCTTGGACCCGAATGGCAATGTGGTGGATCGTCACAATGAGGTGGCGGATGCGGCTGTTACATAGTTTCAAGGGCTTCTGTCACCGACCATTATTGACTCCCAACGACTACCGCCGCCTCCATCCAAATGGAGGCTTACTGAAAGTGCTAATGAGTGGCTGGTCAGGCCTTTTGAGGTGCCTGAAATCTGGGATGCTCTCTCCTCCATTGGGTCATCCAAAGCCCCTGGGCCGGATGGGTTCAATGCACTCTTCCTTAAGCTTAACTGGCCCTTGATTAAAAATGACGTTATTGCTGCTATGAATTTCCTCTTTGAGGGTGGTAAGATGGTAAGGGAGGTTAACCATACCTTTCTTACCCTCATACCCAAGACCCAAACCCCGGCCTCCATTGCCGACTACCGGCCAATTTCTGGTTGTAATGTCATATACAAGATTTTCGCAAAGATTTTGGCGAAACGTCTTGCAGCTGTACTCCCTTCTCTAATCTCGCACAATCAACCCGCGTTCATAAAAGGGAGATGTATTGGCGACAATATCCGGCTGGCCAATGAACTGCTGCATGGCTTTGAAAGGAGGGCTTCAAGGAACAAAGCTTGCCTTAAAATCGATCTTTCAAAGGCCTTTGATTCAATGAATCATGCCTTTTTGTTGGAGGCTCTCTTGGGCATGGGTTTCTGCCGTAAATGGGTTTCTTGGATAGACAACTGTATATCCACTACGTCTTTCTCGGTGCTTGTAAACGGTGCTCCCCATGGTATGTTTAAAGGAACTCGTGGACTTCGTCAAGGTGACCCCCTTAGTCCGCTACTTTTTACGATTGGGATGGAGTCCCTCTCCTCCATGTTGGACTCCGCGGCTGTTGACGGGCGTTTCCTTCGAATGGGGCGGGGTCGGAGTCTGGCGCCAACGCATCTTATATATGCCGATGACCTACTCATCTTCTGTAAGGGCTCGATGCATTCTCTTATGGCTATCAAAGAAATTTTGGTTCAATTTGAGGCCATCTCGGGTCTGAAATTCAATCCCAAGAAAAGCAAAATCTTTAGGCCCAAACGCGCATCCCTGGAGTTTGCTATCACCTTGCGCATGGGCATGCTACAACAAAATTTACCAACAAAGTACCTTGGTCTTCCGCTTACTTCGTCCTTCCGTTCGGCGGATTCCAGACTCTTGGAAGACAGGATCAGGCTTCTTACTAATGGCTGGAACTCTAAATGTCTTTCCATGGCAGGTAGGGCTCAGCTCATCAACACTGTCATACGTGGGATTTTTCTTTACTGGTCTGCGGGGATCCTCCTCCCTATCACTATTGTGCGTCGCATCGATGGGCTGTGTGCCCAATTTCTGTGGGGCCGTAGGAGGCTTGATATCGCTTGGCAGAGGCTTTGCCTACCTAAGATGCTACTTACGGCATGTGAATGCCCGGGAGTCTCTCAATGTGTTGTGCTTTCCTCCCCTAAGTAATTTAATAGCAGAGATGAGAAGTCAGTGAGGCCCGCAATGCTTTCCAGCTGCTGCATATAAATGCACCTTTCAGGGTCTTACTGTAGCATACGTCTGGAAACGGCAGAGGTGTTCGCTTTGCTTTCCTCTTAGAGAAAACAGCCAATGCTCCTTTCTATGCCCTCCACCTTCCTCTCTGCTGTTTCGTCTGCTCCTATCCCCGAGGGAATTTAACGTAAATGCAACCGTTCAACATGTTTTATACCTGACTTGCTATGAAAGATCAGAAGTCTCGTGAACTTTAGCATGATGTAATCATGTATCCTCAGTTACTACTCTCGCAGGTTTAATGAAAAATATTTCTGGGTGAGAAAAAAAACATGAAAATTAGGCTGTTAGTCATTGGTCCAATACGAATAATTATTCTATGACAGATAAAAACGTATTGCTGGAATGGGTAGGCATGTAGAGTCTCCCGTCACCAGAATTGACCCTTCCTTTTTACGCTTCTGTTAAAATTAGGCCCGTATGATTCATTGCCTCATTGGCCGTTTTATAATTTTAACTGTTGTCGCTTGCATTCCAATCCAACACGCATTTGTCTAATGCAATCATTGGAAAATTTGCAAAAAAAATCCACTGCAATAAAAGCAACTTTAATTCACTTCAGACATGTTCTCTTAGGGTGCGTTTGGTACGCGGGTTTGGGTGTGTTAAACTGGTAGGGGGGCAACTTATTTTTGTGTTTTGGTGTTTGGATAGAGGTTAAACTGGGGGTAGGTTTGTTGTGATATGATTGTATTGATGTTTGAAAAACGAGTAGTTATTGTGATGTGATTGAATTGAAGTTTGGAAAAGTGAGTAGAAGTTGATTAGTTTATAATTTTTAGATGATATAATGATATAATATATTATTTTTTGATGGAATAGATGAAAGAAAAATAATTTATTTAATATTTAAATAAAGAATAGATAGTGAGCCCCACAAGAAAGAGAAAATGAGAATTTTTGGGGGGTAAACCCACCCCGGGGGGGGGGGGGGGGGGGGTAAACCCCCAACCGAACATGACCTTAGAGTGTGTATTTAATGGACATAAGACGTTTGGTATGAACTGATTGTAGTTTGAAATCCAATAAATTGTTTTGGATGATCTCGATTAAAGACACCAGATGATAGATAAACACCAACAAATACCACCAACAGGATCGGGCTGTAATTTCGTTGAACCAATACCGAAATGGAGAGATCTAATCCATTACATGAAATGAAAATTATTAGCTACATATACAAATATATATAGGGAAAAGGGAGCCTACATCTATGTGTAGGTAAGTTTTCTATACACATCTCTTTTCTCCTCTATTTTTTTATTTTTTTTTTTGAATTGAATCCTTAGGGGATTTAGACCACAATATATCATTGTCACCTCATTCAAAATTTAACTTATTTCGAGACTTTTAACTTATCCATAATGGTCTCAAATTTGTTGAAATCAACCCCTTCCGATTGACATGTTAGGAATGCCTGTTCTACACGAAATTTGAAATACATATTCTACTTAATATTTTAAGTAAATTCCTTAAGGACTCATTTCAAAAAAATAAAAAAATGAAAGAGAGAAAGGTGAGTGTAGAAAAGTTACCTACACATGGGTGTAGGCTCCCATATACATTATCATGTCTTTGTATTTTTAAATTCATATATAGTTACCTACATATTGGTCCCCAGGTCTATGAATGTTGTGTTCCGAAGAATTGGATTTGCCATCCAAAAGGGATTGGCGGCGCAGCTTGTTGCCCGTCTCCCAATAATTTCTTTGTCATATGTACCATGGGATTATTTATTTTATTATGAACTATGTAGTTATTAATACATATTTTAGATGGATGAAAAGCAAACATTCATAATCCGGATACGGACATTCGATAACATGTACAAATTATCCATGAATCGGAAACATTCATAACTTTAATAATACATAAAAGTGTTGTTAAATGTTGGAAAAATTTCATATATTAAAGAGCACATTGGTACTGTTATACCTATAGATTAGAACTATCAAAGTATAAGCTTGACGAGGGAAGCGGAGTCAATGATGACTGTACTAGGTGGTGAACTTGAAATGGAGAACTTATTGATATGTGACACTATTTAGTTATCGTGCAGTTGAAACTTCATAGCAATCAATATACATACTCACATGTACAAAATACGAATAATAATGTGTGTGTGGAAATTGTCCAATGAGACATGGGCTCATCAAGATTGTAATGAATACACTCATTTTAGTAATGTTTTCTTTTATTTTGAGTACAATACCTATTAATTTATAAATGTTATACATATTCTTACTATTAGTAATCATTTTTTTACAAAAAAATCCTAAATTAATGTGGAATAATTATATCTTTATTTGCATTATTGATGTCTTTTTTATTCTTCCTAATGATCATTTAATATTTAATTTATATTTATTTTTTATGAAAATTATTTCAATAGTAAGAATGTGATATAATAGTTATAAACTAATACATATTATACTCAAAATGATAGAAAACATTGATAAAAATAAGTGTGTTCATTACAATCAGAATGTGTTCATGGCTCATTGATAGACCCTCCATATATACACATCCACATCCAATCACTTATAATACTATTTGTATTCATCAAATTATAAAATATAATATTCGTATTTTTCGATCTATATTAACCATTAACGAGAAATTAAACGGAATATACGCACGTTCTTTATAGCGAAAACCTCAACAGCACGGAGGGTAGGCAAAGTAAATAAGTCTGAAAACCCAGCCCAAACTCCCCAACCGTTCTCTTCCGTCCGTCTTCTCGAGTCACGGGGAGCGCGCCCTGTGGCGAAATTAAACCGAAACACTGCTCCCCTCCCTTTTCCTTCACTTCACTTCCGTCGGCAACCGCGCCTCTCCCAACACCAGACCACACTCCAGATTCCATATCACTTCTTCAATTCCTCCGACCCTCATGTTCCATTTTCCCTTCTCCTTTCCCTATTTCTAAGATTAGCTGCTATATTTTCTCACGAAAACTCGTCCGAATGGATTCCCTCCTTCTCCGGTGAGCTCACGGTTTCCCACCCCTCTGGATCGCCCGGGAGGCAATTGACGTAGAGATGACGTCGCGTACGGTGGAGGCGGTCGACAGCAGGGGCTGCTCAAAGATCCTCGCCGGAATTCCCACCAATGCTCCGTCTTTGAGCAGCTCACAGGCCGGAGATTGGATGTCCCAGGCTTCGCTCAGGAGCTGGGGGACCCGTACCGGTGTGTTGGCCCGGGGACCCTTCGTTGGTCTTGTGATCTGCGTAACCGGCCTGTCGAAAGGTACCGCTTTCGAGATCGTTGCCATATGATTGCTTCCGGTGTGAATTCTTAGCTACTTTGAGCAGTAGTTCACGTGTTTGAGATGGATGTTGTGTTCTGCGTGCAGAGGCGAGGAAGCAGGTTATGGATGCGACACATAGATTGGGTGGGCAGTACAGCCCGAGCCTGCATCCGCAATGCACTCATCTTGTCGTACAAATATCCTGCGTTCTCGTTTCGTTTTATCGCATGATTGTAGTGTTTTCAGATCTTTGATAGATAGACTGGTTGTGTGTGATGTTGTAAATCCGAGCGGTTGCTATCTTAACTAAATTGTTACAGCTGCGGTGGAAGGAAATTGGAGCATGCCCTGAAGCATGGATCCAAATATGGCCTTTTCGTAGTCACCTTGGGCTGGTTCGTCGACAGTGTTAAGAGGAACGGTAAGTGTTCTTGCATCCTCTTGTAATGATTTGATGAGGAAAGCTATATTAGTTGGTTGCTATATGTTTTAACGATGTAACTCTTGCTGCAGTAAGGCTAAGTGAGTCCCAATACAGTATTAAGAATGTCGGCGAGAATCCTTTGCCTTTGGTGGAGCTGAATAGACTTGTTGGATATGGTGGTGCGGAGACATCTTGCCTTCCTGCTTCGGTTTATGAGGAGAGCAGGCCTTCTGTGTGGAAATCCAATGCCAGCTTCTCTTCACAAGAACACAGGGCCACAAACAAAGGATCTGTCCTTGCAAACGACTGCATCTATGTAGATCCGAATGTTTCATCTGAGCTAAAGAAGAAGGTTGTGATCCAGTTATGAAATCTGGCTTTCTTATCTACTCCATGGTTAACACCGACAGAGCTGATTTTTGTTTACATTTATTGTGATTTCCTTAGGTTGTAGATGCAGTGGTCAGTGAAGGTGCAAAGGTTTTAGATAACTGGTTTGCTGGTTGTCCTGCAAGTCATGTAGTATGTGAAGGGTCCAACGTACAGAAATATGTTGGTCACACTAGTCATATCGTTACTGTAAGTTACGTAACTTACGATTATATGATTTTTTCTCAAGCATAAATTAGTTTTTCTCACTTGTTGGCTATTTTCTAAGTAGATGATAAAGCTTATAAATAGGAAGGTTTCCCTTTTTGTGTTGTTTTTGTCTTAATCTTGAGATAATGGATAATGTGTTCTTTTTCAGCCATCATGGATCTTGAAAACTGTAAAGGAGAAGCACAGACGGAGACTTGTGCATTTATCATCTGATATTGCTAGGCAGATCTCTGTGGTCCTTGAAAATAGCCAGGTTAGATTTCTGGATATGTCGAAGATCGAAGTACCATGAGTCAATGTGCAGTTTAGTGAGTTTTTTAACTTTCTCCTCCTTATGAGGAGGCTGTGGCTAGTAGTTTATTGTTCAAAAGGCTGCTTTCATCATATTGATTTCTCCGTCTTGTTGAGAGGATAAGTCATTGATTTCTTACAATTATATTCCCCATTTGGTTATTATCATGAGTTATGATATTTGGACATAGTTTTGTACCAATAATATTTACATAAAAATATAATATGTACATACACATGCCAATCTAGCCTCAGAAAAAAGGTTTGTCAAATACCAGGCACAGCACACGTGGAGAAAAAGAGTATTTGTCAACTATTGCTCGATGCATTACGCTCATGTACATATGTTTACATAGGAAGTACACATGCTGGAAATAATAATGGCACACTCTGCACTGTTATTCACGCGAGGAGAGAAGGAGAAACAAACTCCGTAGGCCCAATCATGTGGAAACTAGGCTGATATCTCTCTGCAATCTAAGAAATTGTGTGCCTGATGACTGTCTTATGCATAACTTGGAGCTTATGCATTTGAATGGTTTTCGTGAGAGTGGCTTTGTTAGAATGTCTGCAAAGTTGATCGTTGTTCGATATAAACTTGACAATCATGTGCTTATTTGCTACTTGATCTCTACAAAATGAAATCAACTTTAATGTGTCTTTTTGATGCATGAAAAATGTGATTTGCACTGAGATAGGTCGCTCTGATGTTGTCTTAGGTGCACGTACTGATTGCAATTCCTGAGTAGCCTTTGTAGCTAGATCAACTCAGCAGTGGCATCGGTTTGTGCTTTGTATTCAGATTCTACTGAAGATCTAGATGTTGTATTCAGATTCTACTGAAGATCTAGATACTGTTTTTTACATTTTTGCAGACCATGAAATGAGATCATTTCCCAAGTATTTG